>CAWUHW010000006.1:3940181-4304389 GCA_963922195.1 Panagrolaimus sp. PS1159
AGCAGTGGTATCAACGCAGAGTACTGGAAAAAATATTTCATTCAAAGCTGATAATCATCTTGAAACTTTTGCTGAACAATCATTCTTTACTAAACTAACTTCAGCTACAACAACTCCTCAAACTGTAAGTCAAAAGATATTCTACATTTACTAAATATTATGCTTTCACTTTTTAGCCATCAGCAGCAGATATTACTCAAAAAAGCGTTTCATTTAAAGCTGACAATCATCTTGAAGAAACTTTTGTTGAACAATCTTTCTTCACTACACCTTCTCCAGCTGCAACAAATCCACAAACTGTAAGCTTTTAGCTAAGGATAATAATGCCTTAACTTTTACCATTTTAGCCAACAGCAGATATTACTCAAAAAAGTGTTTCCTTCAAAGCTGATAATGATCTTGAAGAAACTTTTAATGAATCATGTCTTATTTCTGCACCGTTAAATGCTACTGTTGACCAACGAACTGTAAGTTTTCTTGCTTTTGTTTTGATTACCTAACATTAACATGATATTAAATTTGTAGCCTGAAGCTCCTCAACGAAATGTATCTTTTAAAGTTGATAAACATCTTGAAGAAACTTTTATGGAACAGCAATCTGTCCTTGCAACACCAAAAAATATTAAATCTGCTTTAAAAACTGTAAGCTTTTTTAATTCCCTGTCTATGTAACAGATTAATGGCCAACTTTTTAGCCAGCAACAGATAATACTCAAAAAAGTGTTTCATTTGATAAAAGCTTTGATGAAACAATGATTAAACCATCATTTTTTGCAACACCAAAACCACCAGCAAAGATGCTTCCACAAGAATTGAAAGATGATACAGAAGATGAAAATTCTTTTACAGCAGAAGAATATTTCACACAAACCACAACAACTGCTGTTACATCTCTAGAAGAAAAAACTACCATTGTTTCTTCAGATGAAAAAACTACAATTTTTTCTTCAGAACAAACAACTACTACAACTTCATCAGAACCAATAGCTTCTCCACTTAAGGTAGGATTATTTCTTTTGTTTTAAACTAATACTTTTCATTTTTTAGCGATATGAAGGTGATGCATCATTCCTCGGAGGTTCAATGGTTTCATTCTTGGAAGAAGAAATGCAAGTATATGCTGAAGAAAAATGTAAATGTGTTAGATTTGAATCAATCATTAAAGAATACACTATTCTTGTAAGTGACTTTATAATCCCTTTCTACGATTACAGTAATCTCTTTCAGCGTGAAAAGTTCGATAAAGTTCCACAGTCAACCACCAGTGCAAATACAACATTTAAAACCAATGATGAAAAGAATGAAGATGAAATGTTTCGAATGCAAGAAGAACTTGTAAATGTTAAGATTGAAGTAGAAAATTACAAGAAAGCTGCAGATATTGCAAAGAAAGAAGCAGATGATTTTCAATTTGTTCTTGATGAAGAAAAACGTCGCGCTAAAAATCGTATTGCTGATTTACAGAAAGAAAATTTTGCACTTTCCGAAGAACTTGAAACAATCAAAGCTGGAAATGGTGGTGGTGATGCAACTGGCATTCAAAATGTTAGTGAACTTCAAGAAGAACTTTCTCAATTGAAGGATCAGTTTACAAAAGCGAATAATGAAATTGATGAATATAAAATCAAACTTCAAAGTGCACAAAAAGAAGCTGATACTTTTCAAAGTGCTTTGAATCTTGAAAAAGAATCATTGAATGCTCAACTTGCTGAATTACAATCTCAAAAAGATGCTGAAATAGTATCCCTTAAAGCTGCAATTGCTGACAGTGTAACAAAAAAAGATGAATTAAAAGAATTGAAAGAAAAACTTCAAATCTTTGATGCTGTTGTTAAACGAGGTTATGAAGTTGAAAAAATCTGTAATGAGTTAAAAGCAAAAATTGTCGTCCTTGAAAAAGAAAAAGCTACAAAGACCGCTGAATGTGATCAACTCAAAGATGAACTTGAAAAACAGAAGATGGATATTGTTGGATTTAATGATCAACTTTTGAAAGCAAATGTTGAAATTGAACAATACAAAAGCAATGTTGAAACTGCACAAAAAGAACTTGAAGCTTATCGTGGTTCTATGAATTCTAAAATTACTGAATTAAAAATGCAAAAAGATGTCGAAATTGATCAACTCAAAAATTCAATGAATAATGAAAAAACTCAACTTCAAGATGAACTTGCTCAATTGAATGATCAGCTTTTAAAAGCAAATGATGAAATTGGACAATACAAAAGCAATATTGAAACTGCACAAAAAGAACTTGAAGCTTATCGTGGTTCTATGGATTCTCAAATTGCTGAATTAAAAATGCAAAAAGATATTGAAGTTGATCAACTCAAAGATTCAATAAATAATGAAAAAACTCAACTTCAAGAAGAACTTGCTCAATTGAAGAATCAATTTACAAAAGCGAATAATGAAATTGATGAATATAAAATCAAATTTGAAAGTGCTCAAAAAGAAGCTGATATTCTTCAAGTTTCTTTGAATCATGAAAAAGAATCAATGAATGCTCAACTCGCTGAATTACAATCTCAAAAAGATTCTGAAATTGAATCCTTTAAAGCTGCAATTACAGAATTGAAAGAAAAACTTCAAACTTTTGATGCTGTTGTTAAACAATGTGATGAAAATGAAGAAATGTGTAAGCAGTTGAAAGCAGAAATTGTCGTCCTTGAAAAAGAAAAAGCTACAAAGACTGTCGTATTTAATCAACTCAAAGCTGAACTTGAAAAACAGAAGATGGATATTGTTGGATTTAATGATCAACTTTTGAAAGCAAATGTTGAAATTGAACAATACAAAAGCAATGTTGAAACTGCACAAAAAGAACTTGAAGCTTATCGTGGTTCTATGAATTCTAAAATTACTGAATTAAAAATGCAAAAAGATGTCGAAATTTATCAACTCAAGACTTCAATGAGCACGGAAAAGACTCAACTTCAAGATGAACTTGCTCAATTGAAGGATCAATTAACAAAAGCAAATATTGATAAAGAAAAGTTGAATAAAAAGGTTGATAAACTTTATGATGATTTGGATGCTGCAGATACTGAAAGAAAAGAATTATCAGAAACAATTTTTGAACTTCAATCAAAGCTTGCAAAATATGGTGAAAGTGGGGATGAAATTCGTTCAGTAATTAATATGGCAGAAAATGTTTCTCCTAATAATCATGCAGCATCACCTGATACTTCTTTTAAATCTGTTACTGAAGAGCCTCAGCCAACATCATCTTCATCCAATTCATTAAAAGGTGATAATGAAAATGATTTTACTCCATCAAAGTCCAAAGGTACACCAAAAAGAAAACAAAGTTTTGGAGCAAAAATTGCAAGTCCATTCCGTCGTGCTAAAAAGGATCAATCACAAAGCAATGTCTCAAAGAAAGAAGAAAATCCTAGTACTTCTTGCACTACTCAATAAACTGTCTTTTATGTATGTCTTTTATATTTTTTGTAATGGTTTTGTTTTCATTACCTTTCTGTGTATCTGATTTTATATAAACTTTTTTTTATTACAAAATTGTGTAAGAAATGTTATAGTTTTTAGCTGCAAATTTTAGTTAGGGTTTCGAATCAGGTTGGGCATCTGTAACTGTTTTGACCTTTTCTGTAATTTAATTTTTTTCGAAGTTTTTTTTTTGAGATTTAAAAGTTTTCGTTGATTCCAAAATTTTAAAAATAAATCACAGCTCAAATTTATTCTTCTCTATTTGATCGAAAGAATTCTGTTAAATTCTAACATGTTTATCAAGGTTCTGCGAAATCGAAATCCTATGGATTGAAAGGTTTTTTTTCTATACCCGAAATTCCGAAATATCGAAATAAACGAAATTTTCATTTTGGTATTACGACTTTTCTGAGATTGTAATTTAATAACAATTTTTTTGCAAAAAGGGAATTTATTAACTTGGCTATTCATTGGCATTATCCGAGTTGTAACAGGTCAAAACAACTGTATTTTTACAATAAATATTATATATTATATACATTAAAAAATAATATTTCGTATTTCAAAGAAAAAACGCCAAAATAATTTTTTTGCCCAAAATCCACATAATGACATTTCGATTTCGCAACATCCTCATGTTTATAAAAATTTTTCTTATAAAGAAATACAAACTATAGTTATGCATGTAAAATTATATAAAATTATATATAATTTTACATGCATAATCCTTAAAAAAATTTTTTGAAGTCTTAAAAAATGATGATTCTTTTAAATCAGATTAAAGTTGTAAAAATCATCAAAAAATTAATACATATATTATTTTTACATTTTTTTCTTCTTATCATTTTAATTCCTAGCTTCTCTTTTTTTTCGTCCCTTTGTTTAAATGATCTTTTGCCTTCCATCCAGTTAGGGGCTCACCTTTTTTTTTCCATCTTTTTCTTTTTTTTCATTTTTGGAAGCCGCAGCAAAAGTGTAAAGAAATATGCTTTCTCTTTTTACACTTTTTGCTGCAATTTTTGTTGGCGTTAATGCCGCAGGTGAAGATGACCTCGTTAAAAATGTTCCAGGACTTATTTTTCAAACAAATTTTAAAGTTTATTCTGGATATTTAAATGGTGGAAACAATGGTGCTTGGAAATAAACCAAAACAGTAATGGATCAGTAGCTGGATTATTTCGAGATTCTGTAAGCATATAATATCTAATTTTTTCTTGTTTATTACTTAAAAATAAAAGATATGACAATTACCAAGCTAATGAGACATCACATAAGCAAAATGATAAAGTTTACGCAATATGTGACCGGTTTAAAGATGTTGCACATATTTGTTGAATTACTTTAAACAAAAAGTCTGAAGCCCCCTTACATTTTTAAATTGTTTTATATGTCGCAAATGATTAATCTGGATGTGGACTATCGATTTATCTGGTTAAAAATTTTTTTTTACCATTATCTCATAGTAATTTTTCGTGATTTGTGTGAAACAACACGTTTTTTCACTTTTTCAAAGGGGGGACCAAAGCAAAATCATAAAATTTTGAAAAAATTTTTTTTTCTTAAAAAACTTGAAATATGTTTGCAAACACCTAAAAACATCATTCTGATACTTTATGGTTGATAAAAAAATTATATTTACTCTATTTCGGTGTTTCAAAATTGAGCATACTGTAAGTTTAACTGTATGACATTTTAACAACTTTTTATCAACAATAAAGTATCAGAATGATGTTTTTAGGTGTTTACAAACATATTTCAAGCTTTTTAAGAAAAAAAAATTTTTTCAAAATTTTATGATTTTGCTTTGGTCCCCCCTTTGAAAAAGTGAAAAAACGTGTTGTTTCACACAAATCACGAAAAATTACTATGAGATATCATTTTGCTTATGTGATGTCTCATTAGCTTGGTAATTGTCATATCTTTTATCTTTAAATAAAAAAAACTTGATTTTAACTATTTATTAAACAAACATCTATAAATTAAATATGTAATCTGTTTTTAGAAAAACAAATTTTTCATACGTTTTCTGGCAAAGTGTCAGTAACCAAATAACGCGTAGTGGGGCAGCTTTTCAAGCTATTTTGATTACTTTTCGTATGCAAATTTACCATAGAGCTAATAATGTAATAATTACTAAAAATTTTAGCCCTTGAAATTGATACCCTCAAATGTCCATTAGCACCTCGAACATTTGATTTTTCGACAAATCCTGAACTTGTAATTCCTATTGCTCCAACTTTTATATTACGTGAAAATCGAAATAGTCATATATTGTGTAATTGGATTTTTACACTAGCACCAACGCAACAACTTAAAGTTGTTGTAAGAAAAATGAATTTGGCTAAAAATATTAATGTTTCTTTAACGGATGAAACAATGACGACAACTATGTAAGTTGATTTTTGTATTATGATGCAATCAGGGATGTGCGGAATTCCGCTTCCGCTTCCGTAAAATACGGAATTCCGCCCTTCTTTTCACTTCCGCTTCCGGTTCCGCTTCCGCCAAAAAAGCGGCGGAATTCCGTAAATTTATTTCATAAGTTTTTTTGTCAATTTTTATTAATTTTTTAAACCATGCGCAAAAATAAGTGTGTTTAAATTTTATCTGCTTGCATTTGGGAATCACGAAACAAAAAAATTTGAGAACACAAAAATACTTGATAAAAAAATTCCGCTTCCGCTTCCGTAAAATACGGAATTCCGCCTTTTTTTCAACTTCCGCTTCCGGTTCCGCTTCCGTTTAACGGATTCACTTCAGTTCCGCTACCGCTTCCGTTTAGAAATTTTACTTCCGCACATCCCTGGATGCAATATTGCATCATTTTAAAATGCACAGCAAGTACAAATTAAAAATGCGCAGAAATAATTTTATAAGATGGAAGCGCTATACGTTCAACATGGACCCGGCACTTTCATGGAAGCAGAATTAAAAAAAGTAATAGAATTCCGAAAATTTGCGGAAGCCAAAATGGAAATTTTTGAAAAAGAGTAATTTTCAATTTTTTGTTCTAAGGGATGCCTTTGAAACATCGTATGGAATCACGGGTTTCTTTTTTGTTTAAAATTGACATAATACATCATAAAATTCATCATGTGTTACGAAAAAAGCATGAAATTTAAGGAATTTTGTTGCTTTTTTGAGAGAAGCGGAAGTTTAAAAAGTGACGGAATTCTGTGTTTTACGGAAGCGAAATTCTATGAATCTCTATGGCAGATGTTTCACAGCACAAATTTGAGATTGAAATGTCTGCCATCTATTTTTATCCTTGGAAAAATTTGAAATTATAATGCAAAATGGAGATTTTTGATTTTCCTTAAAAAATCATAGAAAATTTAATTACAGATTTTCAAACAATGACACAAATAAAGCTTTTTTTTTTTTTTAAAAATTAATGGAAATTTCCTATCTATTTTTAAATAAAAAATCAAAGAAAATTTTTTGTAATTAATAATTTGACTTTTCATAGTTCACGTTAACTACGCTTTTGTCTTTTTTTATCTTGTTGAACAAATTTAGCCGATTTATAAGGACGAACACTCAATATTTTAGAATTACAAAAAATTTTCTTTGATTTTTTATTTAAAAATAGATAGGAAATTTCCATTAATTTTTAAAAGAATTCGTCTGGGTTTTCAAATTTCAAAACTCAGACGAATTCTTCACTTATTTTTATAATACATAAATCATGCAGTAAAAAATTTATTTTTTAAAACTTTAAATGAAATTTTGTTTTACATTAAATTAACAATGATATCTTGTCGAATATCAATTTCATCGCTATCTGTCCAATCGAATTCTCGTTCAAGGGTTTTGCCGGCTTCACATTCAATGAATGCTTTAATGAAAGGGTCAACAGTCATGATTCTATCACCATTCCATTGAATCAAATATTCTTGTTTATCTTGTCTAACTTCCACTGAAGTGAGAAGAGTATCGCTGAGAACTGAAAATTGGTGAAAATAAGGCTAATATTAATAATAATCATTTCGGTACCTGCAAATTTATCAATAAGTGTAATTTCAGCTTTTAATGGTGCTTGACAATGGCTTCCAGGTGCACGCTTATTTCGTTGACCTTGTTGATTTTGTTGCTTTTGTACTTGAACTTCTTGTTGTTGAACTTGTTGTTGTACTTTTTGTCCTTTTGTATCACAATCACCACCTTTGGTTCCTTTTCCACCTTTTGTTCCTTTACCATCTTCACAGTCATCCATTTCTTGTGGAAATTCATCAAATGGACCTTCTTCAAATTGTTGGTCAATTTGTTGACTTTGTTGTCCATCTGGTTGTTGAGGACGACCATTAGGTTTTCCAATTTCAGGCTATAAAAGTTTTAAAACAATTAACAATTAACATTTTTCAGAAGCTGTGTTCGTTTAACTTTAAAACGTGCCGAAAAAAATTCAAGTTGCCAAAACCAAAATTTTCAAGAAATTAATTTATTCAACTTTTTTGTACATTAATTTTAGCACAAATCTTAAAATACATTTTATTGTTCTATCCAAAATAAAATTTTTTTTGATATTCTATTAAAAAAAACTTACTACTTCTTGTACCCCTGAATTTGATGATGAACAACATGAAATTCGACCAGAGACTTTAATGCTTTGTTCTTTTGCAAAACAAGCTGCAACAAAAATTGCACAACCAATAAAAATCAACTTCATTTTTTTCCACTTCCTTTTTTCGAAGAATAATAAAAAATTTACAGCAATGAAGTTACTTTTATATTTGAAACTTTTGCTTACGTGGCATCTAAAAAAAATCATCAAAAACTGAAGAAAACTTTATTTTTTTCATCATTAATTGAATCATTTCTTTTAGAATTTAAAAACAAAAAAGTGATTAATTTTTTTTTCTTCATCAAAGATTGTTATTGTTTCTGGCTTCTTCTTTTTGTTTTAAATGTCGTTTTTTAAAATTCTGCATGTTTATTTTTAGGGGTGGAAAAAAGTAATACAAGTAATAGTAGCGGGAGTACACATATATGATCAAATGCAACAACTACGAAAATACAGGGTAGTCACGCTGGACCACCGCCAAAACAAATTAAATTTATACTCAAGGGCTGCAAGCTTTTAAAAAAACTGCTTGGGGGGATCGATAGCCTATATCATCGGATTTTAAAAATGTGGTTTTGGAATTTCTACCGTAACCCTCGAAATTTTTTGGTCTCACAACGAAAACCTGAAAAAGCCAGAATTTTCGAATTTTGATAAAATTTCAAAGAAAATTTTTTTTCGAGATTTTTGGCATAGAGTCTTCTAAAGAGGTCCTCTAGCCATCCCAAATGATATTTTATCAAAATTCGAAAATTTCGACTTTTTCTGGTTTTCGTTGTGTGACCATAATTTTTCGAGGGTTACGGTAGAAATTCCAAAACCACATTTCAAAATCGGATGATATAGGCTATCGATCCCCCTAAGCAGTTTTTTTAAAACATGCAGCCCTTGAGTATAAATTTAATTTGTTTTGGGGGTGGTCCAGCGTGACCACCCTGTAAATAAAACAAATGCCACGGAATTTTTGATGTCACAAACTGTCGAACATTTTGTTGGTTACAGAGTTAATTTAAAAAGAAAAAAAATACGTTTATTATTTTCCAACTTTTTTGTTAGCAAAAAGTTAAAAATGTCTGATTATTATTTTTTTAAGTGCAAATAAATGAATACCTGCATTTGGTTAATGTTCGAGTTTGCATATTATCAAGAAAAAATTTTCATATGAATTATTAAATTTAAATTTCTCCTTCTTTCATTTGTTTTTATTGTTTATTTCTGTTAACTTTCCCCATTAACCTTTAACATTGTTAAATTTATTTTTATTCTCCCCTTTTACTATTGTACTTCCTCTTTCTATTGTATTATTGTTTTATTTTTACTATCACGCTACATAAGGGAGCGATAAATAAAATTAAAATAAAATTAAAATCAAATTATTAAAACAATAAAGCCAAAAACAAAATCAAAGGAATTCCAAATGTCAATGATATCGCTGCTGCTGAATTTGATGTTGTTGGTCCATCAATATAAGAATCGGATATAATTGTATATTCAATGAAAAATCCATTTCTAATTGGATCTAATTCTTCGTAATATAGCATAAATAAACCAGTTGTATTATATATTGTACCTTGACTCAAACTGTAAAAATACAATATTTGAATTATAAATTTGCATATTGTTTAGCTAAAACATACGTTATATTTTCACCACCATTATCCAAAATAGGTTTGGCATTTCCAGTGATTTCTTTGACATGAAAAGTTGTTGAAAATTTTGAATATGCATTACTTTGATAAAGACGTGAAATATTAAATTTTTGATTAAATCCGCTGTAACTTGGTGATGCCATTATTCCCATTTGGTACGGACTGATTTCAACAGTAATCCATTCAAGGGCTAAACAAAAGATTATTTTTTTAAGTGTTTTGAGGAGGATTTCCATTTTTGGCAAATTCTTTTCGGCACTACAGGATGTTCCAAACATAACTGCCGGTTTTGTTTTTGCTGATAAATTTTTCTTTTTAAAGATAACCAAAAACGGATTTCACAGTTGTGCTCATCTTGGTTTAAGATTTTTTTAAGCTCATAAAAATTTTTAAAAAAAATTGGGATTTTAACATCCTTTGAAAAAAAATTCAGATTTTGATAGTAACATTTAATTTTTCAGAAAACTTTTCACAGTTACTATCACTTTTTTTTATTGGAGCGGCTTTTCAAAAAACCGCTCCAATAACTGACGGTTTTTTGTGATATTTATGAAAAAAGACGATAGCAAAAATTTTCAATTGCTATCATTGCTGAAAAATTTGCATATCAGATATCCGGAAAATTTTCACGCCATAAAAAATCCCATAATTTATCGAACACAACAACTGTGAAGTCCGTTTTTAAAAAATTTTAAGAAATAAAAATTTGCCAGCGGAAATAAAACAGGCAATTATGTTTGGACACCCTCTACTGTATTTGTTTATCCAAATGCGAGATTTTTGCAAGGAAATCTAATTAAAAACAATGTTCCAAAGGGATAATTTTTCTTTTAAGATTTTACTATTGCAAACATACTTTGGTAGGTATCAGAAAGATGAATGGCAAAACTTTTAGAGGGTGGAATGATAATACTTAATGCTGAAGTGTATACACCTACATATTGCCATGCGGAGGCTTC
The DNA here is from genome assembly GCA_963922195.1 of Panagrolaimus sp. PS1159. NCBI lineage: Eukaryota > Metazoa > Nematoda > Chromadorea > Rhabditida > Panagrolaimidae > Panagrolaimus > Panagrolaimus sp. PS1159. The sequence goes on from CAWUHW010000006.1 coordinate 3,950,801, forward strand.
AGAACCACTAAAATGTCAAAACTGATAAATATTTAAAAAACTGTTTCTTGTAAATCTTACTTTATATCAAACAACTTTTTATTGTTTGCAATACTGTAAACTGGAAATTGTTGATTTTGAGTTGCTGTAATATTTGTAAGCCAAATATGTGGCATATCTAATGTGTATGCATATTGAACAGATGTCAAAATAATCATTTCACATGGCCCGTTGGCTGTTGATGAAACAGATACATCAAATTCAGTATTTAAACCTGTTGGTACTTGAAAAACATTATTGGTACTTTGACAATTTTGGGTAATGGCATCTAAAAATGATGTTTTGCTATTAAAGGAGGCGGGCTTTTTGATCCATTTTTAAAAAAAGAAGGATTTCGAAATATTTCTTTTTTTCCCAACCCTTCGATATTAGTGATCAGGCAAACTCTTGAAAGGAAAATGCAGCTTCGAAGCTCCTTTGTTTTTATTTTTTTAACGGGTAAGTTACACTTTCAATTGGTTTTTTTCGAACAACGTTTTATAAGATCTTAAAACGAATCAAAATATGCTTTTCAATTCGAATATGGATATCAATAAAAAAAGCAACTCAAAATTCGACAAAATATTTTTTATTTTGCTTGAATCGTTTTAAGACTTTGTATGTATTAAAAAAATGTTAAAAGCGAGTTCTCCTTTTAAGAAATAAGAACTACCAACCGTCAGCAATTCGAAACAATGCAGCAAATCCTTTATTAAAAGATGAATTATCGGGGACATAAAGTGTAAAGCATCCGGATGTAGATTTTTTTTGCTGTGGATATCTGATATCTCTAATACCCGAAGTTGGAGGTGTTATTGAATTTAAGCTAAAAATTTACTTTCAGATACAAAAGCTTTGAATAACAATTAATTCACGGCTGTCAAAAAGTATTGGTTGGTGAGAGGAGCAACTCCTCTTGAAAAAAAAACTTTGTTAATTAATTACCTTCCAACAAAATTAATCAAATCGCTTCCATCATACAATAATACATTGGATAAATCATATTTGCTATGTGTAAAACTAACAAACATTTCCAAAATTCCAGCACCTGCACAAACAGTTAGAGCATCATTTTGGCTCATATCATTTAACCATACAACATATTTTGGATTTGTTCCGTTCAATGAAACATTAATAAAATTTGGTAATGGCAAAGTTGTGATTGAAGCTGCCCAAGCTTTCGTTTCATCTGTTACTGCATCAGAGGATGGGCCAGAATGAAATTGAAGAGTGACATTATTTTTGGAAGAATAATATCTGTTAATATCTGTAGCAGTAGCAGATGTGATACTAAAAATGGATAGATAGATATTAAAATAGAACAATCAATCAAAAATAGTTGTGAAAAAGTCATGACAGAATGTGATGTGACCCTCTTTGTCAAAAATTTTGGCCTTATCGGGTAGTACAGGGTGTCCAAACATAACTGCCGGTTTTGTTTTTGCTGTCATACTTAATTACAAAAGTTCGTTTTAGCACTTTTAGATTTTAAAAAAGTTTATCAAATTTTGAAAACACTGTTTGCCTAAAATTTTTTGTCCATTTCGACAGATTGACCCCATTCTAATCCGTCAAAATTTTCAAACCATTTCCTGTCAGTCAATCTGATCCATAAAAAGTTGGACTGAACCGTAATCCAAATCCAAGATTTCTGAATTTCTCAAAATTAACAAACTTTTGCACCATTACTCCATTATCATTTAACAATAAATAATCAATAGAATCTCGCATAAAGTTGAAAAAATTGATAGAAAAATATGAATTTGGACAACTTGAATTTGCTATGATCTGAAATTATTGGTATTTAATACAAAACTTTTCCATTTAACACTACCGTATAATTGCAATTCATATTACTGCAATATTGAGAAGACTTTGACAACGCGTTCATTGGTGTTAATGTAACACCCCTGCCACATTTAATAAAAAAATTTGAATCAGAACAGTTGCATTCTGAAAAAATTTGATTAAATTGAGTAAAAATATTTTTTTCACGTTGGAAAAAATATCGTGTTTTTTTAGATTATTTATACTTTTCCCAATCGTATGTTATTTACCATAAGTATCTAAATATGCCGTATATCCAGCACCTTGGGTATTACCATCTGAAGTAAAAATTAGCTCAGCATTTTTGACATCCGCAGTTAGAATATAATAATTTGGCACTTTTTGAGCTTGCCATTCAATTGGCCTTGATTGACTATTACCATAATTAAGAATTAAAGTATCAGCCATGCCTTCAAAGTCATATTCAGTAATGTGTAATCTTGCTTCAAAATTGTTTAGTATCGTAACTTTGCCAACGCATTTCTAAAACAAAACTTTAAAAAAATTTATTTTCAAAATTATTGTTTACTTGATAAGGTAGATAACCGTTTACGTAATCCATATTTGAATATATTGTTCTTTGTGCTGTGGTGTTAACTTTTGGCTCCAGACATCTTTCAGTAATATAAGTCATAGATTTGTTTACAGCAGAAACAAACAACAAAAATCCAGAATCCGAAACATTTGCACGATTAAATTCATATGTTAAATTAAACCTTTGACCATCGAAATGAAAGGCACTATTTGTGTCATTGTTTGAAAATCTGTAATTAAATTTTCTATGATTTTTTAAGGAAAATCAAAAATCTCCATTTTGCATTATAATTTCAAATTTTTCCAAGGATAAAAATAAATGGCAGACATTTCAATCTCAAATTTGTGCTGTGAAACATCTGCCATAGAGATTCATAGAATTTCGCTTCCGTAAAACACAGAATTCCGCCACTTTTTAAACTTCCGCTTCTCTCAAAAAAGCAACGAAATTCCTTAAATTTCATGCTTTTTTCGTAACACATGTTGAATTTTATGATGTATTATGTCAATTTTAAACAAAAAAGAAACCCGTGATTTCATACGGTGTTTCAAAGGCTTCCTTTAGAACAAAAAATTGAAAATTACTCTTTTTCAAAAATTTCCATTTTGGCTTCCGCAAATTTTCGGAATTCTATTACATTTTTTAATTCTGCTTCCATGAAAGTGCCGGGTCCATGTTGAACGTATAGCGCTTCCATCTCATAAAATTATTTCTGCGCATTTTTAATTTGTACTTGCTGTGCATTTTAAAATGATGCAATATTGCATCCAGGGATGTGCGGAAGTAAAATTTCGAAACGGAAGCGGTAGCGGAACTGAAGTGAATCCGTTAAACGGAAGCGGAACCGGAAGCGGAAGTTGAAAAAAAGGCGGAATTCCGTATTTTACGGAAGCGGAAGCGGAATTTTTTTATCAAGTATTTTTGTGTTCTCAAATTTTTTTGTTTCGTGATTCCCAAATGCAAGCAGATAAAATTTAAACACACTTATTTTTGCGCATGGTTTAAAAAATTAATAAAAATTGACAAAAAAACTTATGAAATAAATTTTCGGAATTCCGCCGCTTTTTTGGCGGAAGCGGAACCGGAAGCGGAAGTGAAAAGAAGGGCGGAATTCCGTATTTTACGGAAGCGGAAGCGGAATTCCGCACATCCCTGATTGCATCATAATATAAAAATCAACTTACATAGTTGTCTTCATTGTTTCATCCGTTAAAGAAACATTAATATTTTTAGCCAAATTCATTTTTCTTACAACAACTTTAAGTTGTTGCGTTGGTGCTAGTGTAAAAATCCAATTACACAATATATGACTATTTCGATTTTCACGTAATATAAAAGTTGGTGCAACAGGAATTACAAGTTCAGGATTCGTCGAAAAATTAAATGTTCGAGGTGCTAATGGACATTTGAGGGTATCAATTTCAAGGGCTAAAATTTTAAGCAATTATTACATTATTAGCTCTATGGTAAATTTGCATACGAAAAGTAATCAAAATAGCTTGAAAAGCTGCCCATGGAGTTATTAATTGTGAGGCATTTACGTTCACAGCCAAAGCATCGTCATACGTTTTAAATGTTATAGTATCAAAATTTGAAATGTAATTACTAAAAATAATATTTTTAAGACCATAATTAAACATCGAAATAGACTTACTAAACACTTAAATTATTTTTAGGATATTGGACATCTTGAAATTGAATTTCTGATGCGATTCCATTGATCATCACAGCCCATATATTTATTGTCGAATTTTTCTAAATAATTGTTTTTAATAAAGAAAAACGGTGCATCGAGAGCAACAAAAAAAATTCACTAAATTTTAAAACATCCAAAATAACAAAGTTTTTTTTAGAATTTTTAATGAATTTATTACTACAATAGTAACAGAAATCAATCAATACTGTCAAAAATGTGTTATTATCACAATGATAGTAACACAAGAAGCAACTATCGTCGAAAAACGATACTATCAAAAATGAGAAAAACAAGAATAAAGATTTATGGTTTAAACATATTACTATCAAAAAGATTGTCACGCAAAGTTGACGATATTTATTTTTTTCATTTTTATTACCTATCATACACGTTGGAATCATCTGTTCAGTCAAAAAATGATTTGGCATTGTGTTTTTTCTTTTTATTTTTTTGTTAAAAAAATGGAAAAATGAGCATTATCTTTTACGACTGTGCCTGATCTTATATTAGTTTTTTTACTTTTTTTTAAAACTCTCTGCTACCCTACTCAGTTTTTTATGCTGATTAATATAAAAAGGCATGAAAAATTAATATAAGATCAGACACAGTTGTTAAAAATATTGCTCGTTTTTTCTTTTTTTAACAAAAAAATTAAATGAACACAATGCCAACCCATTTTTTGACTTGAGCAAAAAGAGTGGAACTAATTCGAACGTGTTCTCGGAGATGGACTAGGTCTAATTTTACTAAGATTTAAAACTTTGAAACAAGGCAAAGTCAACAAGATTTTGATGTCCTTGACAGAGCCCCCTTGCCATATAATGAATAAAACGAGCATACCCAAAATATGTCAAATTTATTAATTTCCTTTTTTTTCATTGATCTATCGATTTTTCATTATAAATAACAATAAACTTACAGTTGTAAACAAAGCATTACAAGACGATGAAGAGACATTTGTGCCAATACTTTTTGGAAAATTTGGAGATTGAAAAAGTGTAAGCGTATTTATATCCAAGTTATATGTGGGAGTATTATCTGCGCATTCATAAATATTGTTATATCCCTTAATACTTTCAAAAATAACAAAAAATAAAATGAGTATCACAGAAATAATTTTTTTACACGACAGCATTTTTTTTGCTGTTTTGCTAACAATAAAGAAAATATAGACACTATTTTTTTGTGTTTAAATTATGCACAAAGAGCAAAAAAAAGGAGAGGCGCTTGCATTCTCAGTCTTTATCAATCCGTATATGTTGTCATTTTACCATCTTTTAACAGTTAGCAACGCTGATTCAAAGTTTTTCTGTGAAAAAATGATAAAAAAAAAATGTGCGTAAAAGTGCACCTTTGGGGTGTGCTTTTATCAATCGTTCAAAAGGAAAACTCATCGAGGAGTTGCAATTTAAAAACGGAGGTAGAAAAAAAGAATATGGAGTGTCACATCGAACCGAGTGTCTTTTTTTTCGTTCCTTGCTTGGCAAAATGTTTAAAAATGCCAGGTGAAAAAAAAAGAAAAATTTTCCATAATGACTGAATAAACGCATTTTCACCTTTTTTTCCACCTGGCGTTTTTTAACATTTTGCCAAGCAAGGAACGAAAAAAAAGACACTCTCTTTGTAAAAAGTTTGATGTGGTGTGTGTGTTGTTTACTTACGGTCTTAAAAAAATGAAATAAATTCTAAAATGTTTTTTATGAGTGTACAAATACTGTCTTATTTTTTTGTGTTTCCACATGTATTCTAAGAGCCAGCAAACATCCTCTTTTTTGTTGTTGCACCTTTTTTATAGTATTATTTGGTATGAATCACATAATTGTGTTGTAATTTTGCTTTTAGTTTGTCATAAAAAATAGATGAATATCCACAGATTCTAAAAAAACGGTAATAACATTACAAGTTTTTCATGTAAAAAAGCAAGAAAGAAAGCATTCTTCTGTTTTTCCTTATTCAAAAAAATAAAAAAATCAATGTAAAAGTTTTGCATTGATTTTTTTTACCAATTCACGGTGTGTCGACTCCCTTATAAACTGTCCAGTGAGATTTTTTTATCGTGTGCTTGTTTTTCATATTAAAACATAAAACCTAGATTCTGAGATAATGAAGCTATTTAAACGAATTCTGTAAAAACAGAAAAAAAGCTTAGCATCATCTTAATAGATGTCAGTACAAAAATCGAAAAAATCGGATTCTGATTCCACAGGATTCAGAATCCAAGAAATTTTTATTCTCCAGAATCCACAAATTTATTACCATTGGATTTGTCTCGATGAGTAGAATACAATGGAATAAAAATTTTTTTCATTTTGTGGATTTTGGACTTAATTATTAAGTCTTCTAAAAAGGTCAAAAACTGCTTTTTTTATAGAATGTCGGTTGAAAATACAAAATTGCTTTTTGGCTATTTTTTCACTTAAAAGAGATGGAAAAATGCTCGAAAATAAGCTCAAATTCTGTACAAACAACTGAACTTTTATTTTTTGAAAATATAATTTCCATAAAAATGTTGATGATAGTTTAATATATATGCTTTCTTAAAAATAAAATTTGATTTGTTTAACAACATTTTTTATTAAATTTTTACATTACATTTTAAAATAGCTCTATTATTTCCATCAACAAACATTAAACAAACAAAACTAAAGCAGAAAATAAGCAAATTAAAAAAAGTTTAATCTTGAATTGGCAATAATTCAGCTTTATTTTTGGCTGCCAAATATTGATAAGTTCGGATAAAAATTAACAAATACCATACAATAATTCCAATTGTGAAAAGTGATTTTATTAAAATGAATCCAAGAACTTTTGCATAATCTAAAAAACTTTAGTTTTTATTAAATTTGGTATTAATCAGAAGTATTATTACCGTAAATAGGGTCATTTTCTAAATGATATCCAAAAGGTTTTTTTCCAGGACCAAATGTAAGAAGTTCATTCAAGGTTGCAAGATTTTCTAAGGCCACAATTATCAATGATAAAAACTAAAACTGGGAACATTTAAGTTTAAAAATTTTGTGTAAATAAAAACGGAAAATTTTAATACTTTATGGATTAAATGATGCAATCAATATGCAGGGTGTCCCAGCGAAATTTGACGTTTTCATTTGGTCGACAAATTTTTCTTTTTGAAGATAACCGGAAACGGTCTTCACAGTTGTACTCACCTTGGTTTAGAATTTTTTTAAGCTCATTTGAAAAAAATTGAGATTTTGATAGTAGCATTTAAATTTTCAAAAAATTTTTCACAGTTACTATCACTTTTTTTATTGGAGCGGTTTTTCAAAAAACCGCTCCAATAACTGACGGTTTTTTGTGATAGTAATGAAAAGAAAACGATAGCAAAAATTTTCAGTTGCTATCATTGCTGAAAAATTTGCATATTAGATATCCGAAAATTTTCACGCCGAAAAAATCCCATGATTTATCGAACACTACTGTGAAGACCGTTTCCGGTTATCTTCAAAAAGAAAAATTTGTCGACCAAATGAAAAGTCCAGTTTCGCTGGGACACTCTGTATATGTATCACTTGAAAGTTACAATTTTATGGATTATTTGTTTACCAAACTTTTTTTTTATTTCTCCGTGGAGATCTCATGTATTTGTGCCAAAAACATCGACATTTCGACACACTTACCGTAATCGCAATAATTGGAAACATCCATCGATGATTATTCCATTGAATTGCAAAAAGTGGTGTAATAAAAAAGAAGCAAGCAATTAAAAATAAAAATACAAAAAATGATGTCATTTTTGGATAACTTTGAATAGCTGAAAATAGTGACACTGCTGCAATGACAATTGTAAACCAACAAAGAATTTTCGTTGCTGTTGTAACATGACATCCACAGATGCAACGATATTTACGATTTAATGGATCAAAATATTTTTCACCCATTTTAAGAACTGAAAATGGCAGGCGATAAAACTTGTTGAAAGCCACCAAAAAAGCTTTAAACTAAAAAAGTAAAGTTTTTTTTTATTTCAAAAATGAAGCTTTGAAAAAAGAAAAAATAGGATAATGTTAGATTACATCAAAAATCTGTTTTTTTTTTGGAAGCTTCTTTTTTTGTTGCTACCAAAAAAGGAAGCTTTATTGTTGGAACTCAATTGGCTGTTGGCGGCTGCTTCTTGCTTCTATTTTTCATTGTTTGATGCAATTTTTTTGGGAGCAAACGTCAAAGCATTGATTATCTCTTTTTTTTGTCGGAAGTTAAAAGCTAAAAAATGGATGTAATAAAAATGGCAAAATTCTAAAAAAAGAAATTTTTATCAAATTTTACAGTAATACAAATTCTTTATTCCTTTGTTTTTTATTTGATTTTTAAATGTTTTTGTTGTATATAAATAAATGTTTTCATATAATTTAATCATTAAATATGATCAATTTCAAGCATCTTGACACAAAATTTTCACTACGATTCTACTTTCATTTTTTTATAATTTATAAAAAATTAAAACAACAAATAAGGACAAACGAATAAAAAATTGAAAAAAAAAATTCGTACAGCTTTATTATTTTTTCTACACACCAGGTGCAGCTCTTAAAAAACGGTGTTCTTGAAATTTAATGTATGTCTTTCAGCAATAAGAAAAAAACAAAAAAATAACAAGGGCAAAAGCAAAAATGTGGAGCAATCGATTTTTTTAAGAGAAAATAAACTGCATATATTGCCATTTTTTTGTTCAGCAGTTTGTCTCAACAAACTGAACTTTTTTTGGTAATGCATCAGTTGGGGTTATATTCATGGTAAATCATAAAAAAGCGGGAAATTCAGTTTCTGTAATTTAGCAGCATTCATGCCGGAAAAGGATAAAAATTTTATTTTTGGATTATTACTGTTAAATTTGTAAAATTTTAAGTGTGTTAAAAGAAAAAATGATCTTTTCTTTTAATAATTTTGTTATGATTGGATAAAAATATCTAGTAATATCATTTTTAGCAAAATGCTCATTTTTTACTTTTTTATTTGTACTCTCTTGTTTTAAAAATTTAAATCTTCTATCTAAAGCTCAGATGGGAGAGCGTTTGTTGTGGCTGTTATATTTTTATCTTTGTATTTTACTTTGTTGGCTAACAACATGTTTGTTTCGCTTTGTCTTAACATTTTGTATAACTCGATGAAACGAGCAAAACTTAAAGACAGAATTTTTTTATCTGACCTGGTGAAACAGTTCTGCCTTTCAGAAGACCATTTTTAAAGCGCAACAAACAGCACGCTGTGTTTAAATTTTTTTCTTCTAACACTCTTAACACGATTTCTGTCACTTCTTTTTGTTTGTGTTCACAGAAAAATGGGTTGCTAAAAAAGTGCTAAAAAAGTGCGTAAAAAGTGCTTCCTCCACTTTTTGCGCACATTTTTAGCACTTTTTACATGCCTTTTCGTGGTGGGACCATTTTTTTGGGTCGACAAAAAGGGAAAAGGAATTTATCCCTTTTTTTAAAAAAATTTATCAACATCTGATTATTATCAGAGATTATCCAAAATTTTAATATTCAAATGAATATATTATTCTAAATTTAAAAAAATATTACAAAAAAGGGGACACGGCACGAATGGGAAGGCAACGTGAAAAATGGGCTTTCACTAACGAAAAAAACCAATGGTCAAAAATATATGCAATGTGCAAGAAATGGTTCAGTGCGCGGTCACTCTCGTCGGCATCTATTACTAATTATTATTGGTTAACCTTCCACTGTTGTAGCAGCGTTAGATTGAAGATCTAAATGTTCTCGGGTCGTGACAGTTTTTTTTTGTCAGTTCTATAAACCGATTATTTATTTTTCTTCAAAATAAACATGGTTTAACTCGCGAAAAAAATATAAATATATAATTAAATTATAAATTAATATTTTTTTTCGCGAGTTTCTGCAATCGTTTTACTTTTAATCACTTGTTTTTTAGAAATCAAATATTTTGTATCAAAAATGGCCGAAACAAGTGAAAATATTTTGAAATCAATAAAAGAATATTCAAATGAAGATATCAGTGATTTTGAAACAATTAAATCAGATACTTGTAAAATTTTAAAAACTCATCGTCCAATTAAACTTTTGGATTTACAATATGGATTCTCGTTTATTTTGAAAGAAGGCAATCGTTTAATTATTAAAGAAGAAAATGATAAATCAAAAGTTCGACAATATTCAAAATCAAATAATAATTGGGAATGTACAAATCGTAAAGCAGTAACAAATAAATGTTTTTCATCATATCTCATTTTTAAATATGGAATTGTTTTTGCTCCAATTCAACATAGTGATAAGTGTACAATAAGAGATTATTCTGTCGTAATGAAAGTTCAAGATTTTTTGAAAAATGGAAATGTCAGTGAAGCTCGTCGATTAAATGGAAGTATAAAAAGACTGTCGGTTTTATTTTATAAGGGAAATTAGCGAGGCGTTTTTTGATTTTTGACTTCAAAATAGGTTTAAATTAAAGATATGAGACTAAAAACGAATATTGGAAAGTATTAGCGGCCAATGGCTATCCAAAAAAATTATAATCTCAAATTAAAGTTTGATGCCGCTGTTTGTTGTCGGCGGAATTTTTTTAATCTTTTATTTGTGATTAGTGAACGGTAATCCGATCCGATCCGACGGATTGATCCGTAATCCGATCCGGCGGATTGATCCGTCAATCCGATCCGTCAAAATTCCCAATCCGTTAACAATCCGTCAATCCGATCCGTTGAATATTCTGATCCGTGATTTTTTTCTTTTTTTTTAAACTTATTTCTGTCGTTGTTTATTTTTGTAATGACATTAGATATTTTACGTCTAGATCGTAAAACAGTCCACATTGTAAAACCATTGTAGATAAGACATGTCAAACTTTTTTTTATTTTCTTTAAAACAAACGTTTTAAAAAAAATAAAAAAAAGTTTGAAAAATTTGTTCTATATTTCCTAACAATCCGACGGATCAATCCGTTAATCCGATCCGTCAAAATTCCCAATCCGTTTTCAATCCGTCAATCCGATCCGATATTTGACGGATTGATCCGTGATCCGACTTTTTGGTTTTCGGATCGGATTACCGTTCACTATTTGTGATTATATTTTTTTGGATAGCCATTGGCCGCTAATACTTTCCCAAATTCGTCTTCAGCCCCATATCTTTAATTTAAACCTATTTTGATGTCAAAAATTTAAAAACACTTCGCGTACTTCCCGTGTTAATAAAGATCCTGTATTTTACTAAATATTGCCAATTTTTGTAGTAATACCTCAAATCAATCTTTATCAACTTCAATTCTCAATGATTCAGCATTATCAACATCTGTCAATGATTCAATGTTGAATGAAACTCTTGCGCAAGTTTTTTAAAATACTTGTTTTGACTGCAAAAATTTTCTGTTAAAAACGTACTTCACAGCTAAGCTTATTGTTTTTTGGAATTTTTTTAACATTGATATTTACCGGATATAAGACGGTAAAATATAAAAGTTTTCAGAAATGGGCCATTTTAACCGAAAAACCTTTCAAATTGTAAATTTGTCCTTACATTTCAAGACCTTACTGGCTTGAACCTTTTATTCTGCAAACTTTTGGAAGGTTTCCTATCAAAACCTTCAAAGTTGTAAACTTTCCTTACGTTTTAAAACCTCTTCTGCTAAAACTTTTTAAATTGTAAATTTTCCTTACACTTTAGAACCTTTTCTATGAAAACCTTCTTATAAGTAATTTTTTTTTACATTTTGGAACCTTTTCCATTTACAATTTTTCATCATCATTTTTTGTAAATGGAATCGAACCTGAGACCCTCGGAGCAAAAAGCTAATGCGCTCACTACTGAGCTATTGAGGCAACACAGTTTGGGTGATAAAAATGCTAGATGACTCTTGGCCAAAAAACATTGAAATAAAAAATAAAAAAGTATTAATTCTGTTTTTTTAGCAAAGAGTCATCTAGCATTTTTATCACTCAAACTGTGTTGCCTCAATAGCTTAGTAGTGAGCGCGTTAGCTTTTTGCTCCGAGGGTCTCAGGTTCGATTTCCAGCCATGGCATTTACAAAAAATGATGATGAAAAATTGTAAATGCATTTTCAAATAAAAAGATTGTATTTAAAAACCTTTCCATTTGTAAATTTTCCTTACAATATGAAAGGTTATCAAAGAAAAGGTTCCAAATTGTAAAAAAAATTTACAAACGAAAAGGTTATCCCAGAAAATGTTTCAACCTGTAAATTTCTCTTACAGTTTGGATGCGTTTCTGTAAATACCTCTTAAGTCGTAAATTTCAAAAAGGTTTCCAGAAAAAAATTTTTTTTTACAAAAAAAAAAGCTTTTTTGTGATTTTTGGTCAAGTTTTGAAAACTTTTATATTTTACCGTCTTATATGCAAATTTTTTTAAAGGATAATAACAAAAATTTTTGTTATCTTTTTTTTCGATTACTATCATAAATTTTATTGGAGCGGTTTTTTAAAAAACCGCTCCAATTAAAAAAAGGTTATAGTAATTTCAAATTTTTAAAGTTATTCTCAAAATATACAATTTTTTTAAAAGGAGCCCTGTCAAAATTTATTGGACATTTTATTGTATCTAAAAAACTGCGAGATCTATTTTTGTTAATCTTTAGAAAAAAAATCTGTAGTCAAAATCGGCAATTATGTGCACATTTAACAAAACGGAAAAAGACGTGTTGAAAATTAAATTATGTAAATTTTAGCGCTGATACAACTGCTTCTATAAATTTAAGTATTACTAGTGGATCAAAAAATAATATGAGGTTCATAACTAAAAAATAAAAAACTTTCATATTTTATATTAATGGTTATAAGGATCAAACCGGGGATCAAAAGAGGATCAAAAAGAGGTATAACACTTATAAGAGGATCAAAAAATTTAAAAAGGATTTAGAATCCGAGATTCAGAAGCCTTCAGAATCCTAAGATCATAAGAATCGTATAGAGGATCAAAGGAGGATCAAAATGAGGTATAACAATCAATAGGGGATCGAAAATATAAGTACAGCCGGTGCAAAGCGCCTGCGGCGCTTTGCACCGGCTGTTGATGATCATCGGGATCGTAAGGATCAAAAAGGGGATCAAAAGAGGATCAAAAAGAGGTATAACACTTATAAAAAGATCAAAAATTATAAAAACGATTCACAATCCAAGATTCAGAATCCGTCAGATTCCTTAAATCATCAGGATCAAAAAGGGGATCAAAAGAGGATCAAAAAGAGGTATAACACTTATAAAAAGATCAAAAATTTTAAAAAGGATGCAGAATCCGAGATTCAGAATCCGTCAGAATCCTAAGATCATAAGGATCAAAAAGGGGATCAAATGTAAATTTTAGCGCTGATACAACTGCTTCTATAAATTTAAGTATTACTCAATCCTCAACACCATCTTCTGAACCTGATTCAGATTTAGTTGAAAATATTCCAGAACCTTCACGATCAAATGTTAAAAGCGAAATTGATGATAATGAATTTTGTATGATTCTCAATGAACCTTCAGCTAAAAAGTAAATTGTTGTTTTTATTGTTACACTGAAAAAAATGGGAGTCTTCGTATTTTTCCCTTAAACAAAAAAGGGCTATATTTACTCCTTTTAGTAGTAAATACCATCCTTGTTGGGAGTAAATGTTAGTCTATGTCAAGTTAGGGGCAAAATATGAAGACTCCTAAACAAAAATAGGTCAGTATTTACTCCTTTTAGTAGTAAATACTGATCCAGTTGTAGGAGTAAATAAGATAGTTTTTTTTCAGTGTACATATGTATTTTTATTTGTATAGGCCAAAGCTTGAATCTTCCAATGATGAACCAATCTTCTCATTAAATCAACCATCAGCTTTTACTCTCAAAGATATCTGTAAAAAGCTTAAAATTGAATACAGTCATGATGCATATAAATTTTGGTCAGATATTATTTTTCAAAAAATTATTTCTTCTCCAAAAAATATTCAAACACATGCATTTAAATCTAAAAATATTTTTGCATGTTTTTCACAATTTTTTACTGGCAAATCTGATAGTGATTTTTTGTTGTATTATCTTATAAATACTGCATTTCGGGATGATTTAATTTCTTCAGGTTTGATTTTTTATTCTAAAACAACAAAAAATATTTAAAAAAAAATTTTTTTTCAGGTGTTTTGTCACGTTTAGAAATTGATTCAATTTGTTCCAGTAATATTGTCTCCGATCAACTCCTTGAATTTGTTGCAAAATTCCTTCCCGGCCGAATTGGAATTTATGAAAATGCAATGTTGAAGAAATTTGGAAAATGGGAAACAGAAAATGATGCTGAAATAACTTTAATTCTTTTATTTGAAAATGGATTTTATTCTGTTGTTCTCGATCTCAAATAATTTTATGAATTATTTTTTTTGCTTTCAAGTATGCATTTTTTGTTTGTTATAAATTTATTCTTTAATTTTTTTTAAAAATTTTTTTCCATAATTGGTTTTAAATTTTATTGAAGAAATAGTTTTTTCAAGTTTGTGCTTTTTTAAAAATGGAATTTAAATATTTGGCAAAGAACCAATACATGTTAATTACAAAACAATCAAAAGGAACAAAGATAACCATGCATGGGTTTTTGTATGGATTTATAATGTCTCAAACAGAAATAAATTTTTTTAAACAAAAAATGAAAAACACAAATACAAAATTTTATACATTTTTATTCTATGTACTTCTTAATTCCTGGATCTGATTTCCAATCAGTTCAAAGAGAAAAAAAGGAATGAAGCTGATATTTATTGTTACTGTTTTTTGGGAAAATTTTTTGATTTTTTAATCAATAATAGGTTCCGCCAACAATGGGACCAGCAGGCTCTTCCAAAAAGAGACCAGCAATTGGAAACAGCAATGATGAACATGGTGAAAAGAGTAAGCCTAAAATTTAAAAAAGATTTTAAATAAATTAAAGAGAGAAAAATAAAATTTACCTTTAATTTTGTAGGACAAGCACCGTTGCTATTTAAGATCTCAATGCCCAAAATTGTTAATAGAAAAGATAGATAATTCTTTTTGTTTCATAACAGTAAACAAAATTATTTTTTCATGTTTAATAATGATTATAAAACTAATATAAAACCAACTAATATTTCAACTCTTTTTTGTCGTTAAAAAAATACATTTATTTTAGCAAATCATCTTTTTCCATATGTTAATGTGCTCACAACAAAAGGTTTAAAATTTGCGAGAGTGATGTAAAACTATGGATCTTGTCTATTTTTTCTGAAGAGGAAACAATGTTAAATATAACTTCATGAAAAAAGCAGTCGTGAAATGAACTTCAAAACGTAAAAGTAATAGAGTAAACATTTTTTTAAAGCTTTTTTTATGTGTTTAAAGTTTTCCTTTTATATATTAACATTTAAAATTTTCGGTTCAAATTTTTAAAGTCAAACAAATTTCAAATGTCCAACAAAAAAATGTACGTGATATTAATCTAATGAATCAAAGTTAAAAAGGAGGTCAGGCCTTTGTGACGCCTTTCACGCAAAAAAAAGAAATGCTGCAAAATTAAAAAAAAAGCAATATTTGGGTCATTTTTAAAAATTTAAGTTTCGTGTTACTTTTAAATAAAACCCAAAAAATATGGGTGAAAAAATTGTTGAACTTCAAGGTTTGCGATGTGTTGCCATTGTTTCAGTTTTAATGTTTCATATATGGCCAAATATTTTTTATAATGGATTTTTGGGGGTTGATATGTAAGTTTTCTCTTATTTTAATTAGATAAAAATTTCAACATATTTGAAATATTGGGTGTCCCAACATAATTGCCGGTTTTGTTTTGGCTGGCAAATTTTTCTTTTTAAAGATAACCAAAAATGGATTTCACAGTAGTGTTCGACAAATCATAGAATTTTTATGGTGTGAAAATTATCCGAATATCTGATATGCAAATTTTCAGCAATGATAGCAACTAAAAATTTTTGCTATCGTTTTTTTTTTCATTACTATCACAAAAAACCGTCAGCTATTGGAGCTGTTTTTTGAAAAACCGCTCCAATAGAAAAATGCGATAGTAACTGTGAAAAATTTTTTGAAAATTTAAATGTTACTATCAAAATCAGAATTTTTTTTTGAAAATTTTTATGAGCTTTAAAAAATTCCTAAAGCATGTTGAGTTTAATTGTAAAGTTCGTTTTTGGTTAACTTTAAAAAGAAAAATATGACAGCCAAAACAAAACCTGCAATTATATTGGGACATCCGGTATTGTAGCTTTTTTGCTGTATCTGGATATTTTATGGCTATGATCTTGATGTCTTCAAATTCCCTTCAAGAATCATTTATTAAAACAACTTTAAAATTTTATTATCGACGAATTTATCGAATATTACCGTTATATTTGCTTAATATTTTAACAACAATGATATTTGTTCCTGCAATTTCTTTCACATATTACTTTGAAGATTTTTTAAAACAAATTAAAGAAGCCTTAACATTTTCAGTAAATTTTTCAATGCTATTTTCTGAAAGTAATTACTTTGAAACTGGTCTAACTTATAAATGGTTTAAACATTATTGGTCACTTTGTGTTGAAATGCAATTTTATGCCATTGTTCCATTTATATTTTATATGAGTAAAAGATTTTCATTATCAGTAAATGTATTCTTATTTTGGCCATTTTTTATTTCATTATCGATTGTTTTAATTCTTTTTATGCTTTTCAATTATGACACTTTTGGAGCATTTTTTGTTTTTACAATGCTTCCAACAAGAATTTATGAATTTGGTGGTGGCATCATTGCCTTCAAAATTCAAGAATACATTGATCTCCATTTTAATGATTCAAAAACATTGATCAAAATAAAAAATTTATTTCAAAGCATTTTTACTGTTAATTTATTAACACTAATTTTATTAACCATAACTTTGTTCCCAAAAAAATTAAGTGATATTTATGTCATGGCATCGACAATTATAATTACTTCAGCATTGATTGTTGCAATTGGAAGAAATACGAAGAAAAATAAGAAATTGAAATATTCCATTTTAGCTAATAGAATTTTTGTTTATGTTGGAGATGCTTCATATTCATTGTATATTTCACACTGGATGATTGTTCACCTTTCAAAGTTGATTTATCCTGATGATAAAAGTCGTAGGTCTTTTGTGGAAATTAAAATATTTATATTCAAATTATATTTTAACCAGTGAAATGAATCGGCCTTTTTCATCCCCTCCCCCTTTCCCCCTCATGTTTTAAATTTTCCCCCTTCCCCTCCTCCGAACCCCTCTAAAGGGGAGGGGGGGGGGCCGTGGGACAAAAGGGAGCGTCGGCGCCTTTGATGTTTCAAAATCTCCCCCTCGCCCTGCCCCTTTCCCCCTCATGTTCTAAATTTTCCCCCTTCCCCTCCCCTTTCCCCCTCTAAAGGGGAGGGCGGGGAAAGGGTGGGGGAGTCAATTCACAGAATTTAACCGTACTTGCTATCAGTGTTGTTGCGACTCTCAATCCGGAATCGTAGCCGGAGTCAAGGCGATGGAATCGACTTCGGGTGAAAATTTAAAATAAAGGAAAAAAAGAAAAAAAGAAGGAAAAAGTGCTTTTTTTCATAAATATTTATTTTTCTGGCTTATTTTTTTGGCATTATAAATCATCAAAGAAAATGTTGTTTTTAAAATCGTTTTAAAAAATTCTTCAAAATTAGAAAAAAATTTCACCATCATTTTTTATGATTAAAATAACTTTTTTGAAGATAAAAAAGGTCTTTAAACATTAATAAAAGAAGCAAACAAGCATCAGAAAGACAATCCCACGTGCTATTGAAAAACATTTTACTATCGGAGTCAACCCTTTAATTCAACTCCGGAGTCGGAGTTATTTCAAATTCGAAAGCACAACACTGCTTGCCAGTTATTTTTTTATCAAGCCCCAACAGTCGCTTTGAGATTAAAATAAACATTCGATGGTTTTCGATTTTAACAGTTGTAATAACCGAGCTTATATTACAAATAACCAATATTTATTAACACAATAAATAATACAAGAGAACGCGGCTTAACCGACGTTCTCTAACGGAGCAAAGACTACACAAATGAGCAATCTCGAAAGACAACGCTATTGCAGAAAGGCGGAGACTTCAAGAAAGAGAAAGAAGGAAAGAGAGACCAATCGTGGTGAGAGATCTCAAGAACAAAGGAAACAATATAGAGAGAATAGATCTGACCATAGGCTATCAGATATAATAGATAAATGACCAGCGTTGCAGGATACTGCAACATTAAAAAATCATTAATCACTAAATGTTTGCCTTTTAACTTAACCGAGTTAATGGTAGATATACTGCATTTCTTATGCCAAAAATTAAATTTGAATTGAGACTTTAAAATTTCGAAGACTTATTTTAACCTCAAAAAAGGATGTGATAAAGCCAAAAATGATTTACGTGTTTTTATATGTTACACTCAATATTGTGAATCCGTTAATCATGTGAATGACTAGTTAAATTTGTGAATGACTAGTCAAATTTGTTAAAAAGACTAGTCAACATTATGAAAGGAAAATTTAAAAAAATAGTCGTTTTAACAAACTTGACTAGTCATTCACAAATTTAACTAGTCGTTTACATGAATTTGATTGAAATTTTCCTTTCACAATATTGACTAGTCATTCACATGATTTACGGATTAACAATATTAACGGTAACATAAATAACAAATTTTTTAGATCGATTGATAGTACTTATATTTTGTGTAATAATTGGATTTGTTGTTCATAGGTGTATTGAAAAACCATTGATAAAAGCTAGACTAAAACCGGAACAATTTTTTCCATGGCTTATTGTTGGATATTTAATAATCGGATATGTTGCTTTTTCGAATCAATTTAAAAGGGTAAGCTAACTAAATCTATTTTAGAAATTTAAAAAAAATGATTACATACAGAGTGTCCCAACATAATTGCCGGTTTTGTTTTGGCTGGCAAATTTTTCTTTTTAAAGATATTCAAAAACGGACTTCACAGTTGTGTTCGATAAATCATAAAATTTTTTATGGCGTGAAAGTTTTCCGGATATCTAATATGCAAATTTTTCAGCAATGATAGCAACTGAAAATTTTTTATATCGTTTTTTTTCATTACTATCGCAAAAAACCGTTAGTTATTGGAGCGGTTTTTCTAAAAACCGCTCCAATAAAAAAAAGTGATAGTAACTGTGAAAAATTTTTTGAAAATTTAAATGTTACTATCACAATCTCACTTTTTTTCATTGTGATAGTAACATTTTTAAAATTTTTATGAGCTAAAAAAAATTCCTAAAGCATGCTGAGTTTAATTGTGAAGTCCGTTTTTGACTATCTTAAGAAATAAAAATATGACAGCAAAAACAAAACCTCCATTTATGTTGGGACACTCTGTAGTTGTTTTTTTGGAATCTTAAACTGATCACTCAGTTGGTTCGATAAAGCTGGTGAAAATTTTCACAGAAAAATTTGTGCATCTTTTTTATTCTTCAGCTTTAAAAAAGAATGTAACAATGTTTTTAATAATATTTTTACAGGAAACATCTGACATAACATTGGATATATTTCATAATCAATCAAAACTATTTTGGAATGCAACAAAACGAGAAGAGATTACAAAAAATATTAGCCCAGATATTTCTGCAGAATTAGGTTTTTATGCTTGGGAAGATCGATGTCTTAATAACGAAATTTTATTAAATGAAACTGGAACAGGAAATCTTTCAGTGCTGTTATTAGGAAATAGTCATGCACTTTGTATTATTCCTGGATTACAAACAGCTTTAAAAGGGATATATTCAAATATTTCAACATTTATTGTTGGAGCACAAACTCCATTTAAAGGTTTTAAAAATGGAATAAAATTGCCAGAGCTTCGAAAAGCAGTTAAAAAAAATAAATCAGATATAATATTTTTAATTTTTAAATATTTGAATGATATGGATGAACCGGGAAATGGATTGAATGTTGAAAATGCAAAAATTCAAGCAATGCAAGAAATGATTGATTTTTTGTCAAAACATACAAAAGTTCTATTTATTTCGGAAATGGATTTTGAAGTTTTTTCATTTTCATCACTTAAATGGGCAGAAGATATTTGGCGTAATGGATGGTCTTCTGATTATTCGATTAAACGAAAGGTTAGTTAAAAATAAATTTTGTCATTCACGGCAGCCCCATTCAATAAAAAATGACAGTAGACGGCGCGCAACCTGCAGGATGCAGCAAAAAAGCCACTCTTTTGACGTGTTTTTTCAAAAAAGAGTGGTTTTTTTGCTGCAGCTTGCGCGCAGCTCACTTTCCTTTTGAGTCTGCCGTGCATTGTTTTAAAATTCATTCTCCTAAAAAATCCGCGGATTTTATTTACCCATGTTTTTTAACATTCTTAACAAAATTATTGGCAAAGTCTGTTGAGCTAAAAATACCATTTTGGCACTTTTTTTAAGCCATTGAAATTTAAAACGGCATTTTTGTATATCCTGATTGGGGACATTACCTTAATTTGTTTTGGTTCGAAATGAATAGAGGTCAATGATTTTGTAAATCGCATTTAAAAATTGAAAAAGTTGTGCTGAGACCCATAAAAACTCGAAATTTCGGAATTGCATCATACAACTGCGGCATTTGTCTTGGGGGTTTCAAAAACACTACCATTAGATTGTTTTTAAACTTCTTTGTATCTTTTTTGGTAGATATTATGTAAAAAGCAGATTTTAACAAAAAGCGATTTCTGATTTTTTTGGTTTATTCTCAGGCAATACATTTAAACTAAAAAAATTGTAAACATATTTTCGTTGTTCTAAATTTTGTTTTATCTCTAGGAAATCGAAGCCGTTCATGCAATTTCAACTCAACGCTGGAAACAAATTAAATGCAAAAATTGCATTTTTATAAGCATGTTGGATGCTTTTTGTTCAAAGGGGTTGTGTTCGGCACTTGATGAATCCCGTAAAATTCCATTATTAATTGATGCGCATCATTTAACTAAATTTGGTTCATATTCTTTAAAAATTCATTTAAAAAAATATTTAAAAAATATACACAAATTTGTGGGAATTGTCAATAAATAATATTTTAAATTTAACAAAAAATTAAAATTATTAGTATATTAATATGTCTAATTTTATAAAAAAACGTGTCTGTTTTAGCATCCCATAAAGAATAACGTTGTGAAATATGTTTTTTATAAATAAATTAAATGTTTTTATAAATAAAAAGTGTATTTAAACTTTTTAAATAAATTCATGAAAATAGAACAGAAAATGTGTTAAAAATGAGGAAACAAATATTTTTAAATATTTTTTTTTTTAAAATCTAGCTATTTTATTTCTGTTAATGAACACTTAACTTTTTTTTGAAAATTTTGAAAAGTTATTTAAAATTTATTTTAAACTTTTTTCCAATAATATAAATTTGTATCCAATGATAAAAAGAATGTTTGGATTTATGATATGATCTTATTTAATTATTCAAATGATAAACTGTAAGAATTGGCGCAGTTGAATTGGCATTGTCTTGATTCTTTTCACGTAAAGCACGACGCAAAATTTTTCCTGTTGGATTTTTTGGTATTTCATTAATAAACTCAACGCCGCCAGTCAATTGTTTGTAATATGCAACACGTTCTAAAAAAATTTTTTCTTGGTTTTAATTTATAACCGTTTTTTTGCCTTTAACAAATTCCATAACTTCAACTTCTTTAAGGGTTTTATCCTTTCGAACAATATAAGCTTTTGGGACTTCCCCCGCTGCACCATTAGAAATTCCAATAACGGCAGCATCAGCAATTGATGAATGACTTAAAAGGACATCTTCCAATTCAGCCGGTGAAACAGGAAGTCCTTCAACTTTTAAGACTTCTTTCATTCGTTCAATAATAAACATGTTTCCTCCTTCATCAATATATCCAAAATCTCCTGTAAAAAATTTTCTTTTGAATTCGTCGATTTTTTCTAATTATACCTGTATGATACCATCCTTCAGCATCAATTGATTCTTTTGTTGCTTCAGGCCTATTTAAATATCCAGGTGTCACAGTTGGTGAGAAAAACAAAATTTCTCCAGGTTGATTATAGCTCAATTCTTTTCCAGTTTCAATATCAATAACTTTTGCTTTTCCCAAAGGTACAACTTTTCCAACACTTCCATTAGGCATATTTTCAATATTATCAGGAAATGTTGCAACCAAACATTCAGTTGCACCATAACCTTGTGTAACTTGTTTCAAATTTGGATGTTTTTGTTTAACATCTTCAATAATATCTTTTCCAGCTGGTGCAGCACCAGAAAAAATTATTTCAATAGAAGATAAATCATATTTATCAACGGCAGAATGTTTTGAAAGCATAATTAACACTGGTGGATGAATCATTAACATTCGAATCTAAAATTAGCCAAATACATTTTTTAGGATTTTTCACACATTGAATTCAGCTCTTCAGTCAAAAAATGCTTTGGCATTGTGTTTTTTTTTCCTTTTTATTTTTTTTGTTAAAACACATCGCTTAAAATGAGCATTATCTTTTACGACTGATTTTATATTAGTTTTTTACATACATTTTTTTTCAAAACTCTCTGCTATCCCACTCAGTTTTTTATGCTGAATAATAATATTAATATAAAAAAGCATGAAAATTTAATATAAGATCAGGCACATTTGTTAAAGATATTGCTCGTTTTTTCGTTTTTTAACAAAAAAAATAAAAACTAAAAGAACACAATGCCAACCCATTTTTTGACTGAACAAAAAGTGTGGAGCTGATTCGAGCGTGATTCAATGCTTACTTTAAATTTTTCAATTGCTTTAAAAAATGGTTCTGGTTCAAATTCTTTCATCAGCACAACCGTTTTAGCCATCATTAAACAATGAAAAAGTACACAACATCCAAACATGTGATTTAACGGAAGTAAAAGGAGTTCAAGCTCTTGATCAAAGATATATGGTTTTTTAATAAAAACATTTTTAATAAAATTTTCCATTAATGAATTATAAATATTTGCATGGGTTCCAAATCCTTTATGAGTAATTACAACGCCTTTTGGGGCTCCTGTTGTGCCACTTGAATATGGAAGAATTAATGCATCTGTTTCAAGATTAATATTAATTGGTGGTAAATTTGACAGTGGCACAGTATTGAAGACTTGAGAAATGTTGAAAATATTAGAATTTGAAAATGTGGTGTTTTCATCTGCATCAATAACAATGATTTTTTTTATTGGAAGCTTTTTGGTGGCTTTGAGAACATTTTCTAAAGCATCATTTGAACAAAATACGTATTTAACTGAAGCATCGGTAAAATGCCGTTCTAATTCGTCTGAAAAATAACAACAATTTATTGTACCAAAAGAGCAGATTTTTTGAAGTTTGAAAAACAATTGTTTTTGCAAAAAAAATGAAAAAATGAGCATTATCTTTTACGACTGTGCCTGATCTTATATTAGTTTTTTTACTTTTTTTTAAAACTCTCTGCTATCCTACTCAGTTTTCTATGCTGATTAATAATACAAAAAGGCATGAAAAGTTAATACAAGATCTGGCACAATCGTAAAAGATATTACTCGTTTTTTCGTTTTTTTTTAACAAAAAAATAAAAACTAAAAGAACACAATGCCAGTCCATTTTTTGAATGAATAAAAAGAGTGGAACTGATTCCAAAGTGCCCCCTTCCCCCCTCACATCAAAACGAATGTTCTTTTTTTTGATCTGATGTCTGGCAAAGTGCTTTTGTTGGCATTAGAAAAACCGCCAAATTTAAAAATCTTTTGCTAAAAATTTTTACGTTTTTCTCGGATAAAAAAATTTTTTACGAAATTTTACGAAAAAAACGAACTTATAGGGTGGTTGAAAATCCGATAACCACCCTATAAGTTCACTTTTTACGTAAAGTTTTGTAAAAATTTTTTTTTCCGAGAAAAACGTAAAAATTTTTAGCAAAAGATTTTTAAATTTGGCGATTTTTCGAATGTCAACAAAAGCACTTTGCAAGACATTGGATCAAAAAAAAGAACAATTTATTCACTTTCAATTCGATGTGCCCTCCACTGCTGCATCATTTATTAAAGAAATAAGAAAATATGGGATGAAAAGAAATTTCGCCGATAACTATATTTTTAATAGAAAAAACTTATTAAAATTTAAACAGTTTGTTAAATGTCATATCGCCGAAAACGATATTTTTAAAAGAGTTTTTTATAGTTCAAATTTTTTAAATTCATTTTGCAAATGAAATTGTAATTTTGCAAAATTTTTTAATTTTCCTTAAAGTATGCAGATATTCCAAATAAACCAGACAGGAATATTGTTTTATAACTTTTTGTAAAACGTAACTCGATTCAGCTATAAAAACTTACAGTGAGTATTTGACATGCTTGCCGCTGTAATTGTACCACCTTGAAGAGTACATCCAATAAAAATTGGAGCATAATATAAACTATTTGGCATTACTAATCCTACAACATCACCATGTTGAAATGCATGTTCTTGAAGGAATGACGCTACAGATAAAGAATAAAGATAAATGTCAGAATATGTAAAATATTGATCTTCATTTTCTGCAGAAATAATAGCCTTTTTTCGAGGATATTTAATTGAATGCCGCCACAATTTTGTTAAAATTATTTCAGCAAATGGTTTATTTACAATTGCAACGGGTTCAAAAGGTGATTCAAACAAGACCATTTTTGAAAGTGAAATAAAAAGTTTAATAATGATACTTGTGCATTCAAACCTTTTTATATAATTATTTTCAGGGCATGTTTTTTAGTGTGAAAATTCTGCTGTACTTTGTGATCAGGAAGTAGAAAAAGTCATCAAATGACCGAAAGCCACGACTTTTTTCAAAAAGAAAAAAAAAGTCCGACTGTGACTGCGCGACTCTTTTTTTAATGTCTTTTCGGTCGCCCCCAGTTAGAAAGCATTTCTTTTTTTCTATGTCGTGCAAAATCGTTGCATTTTTTTCTTTCAAGAGATTGACCGAAAAGTCATTTGACAAAATGTTTTTTTTTACAGAAGAGTCAAACAGTCGAAAAGTGACCCTTCCTTCTTCCTGTTTGTGATGCAAGAGAGTCACAAATCACAACAGAATAAAAAAACAACAAAAGAATCGTGAAACTTGTTTTTGTATCAGTGATCACACATAAAATATATTTTTTTTTGTTATTTAAACCTTACACTTGAATTTCTTGCTTTCTTTTTTACAACTTTTTTTTTATTACATCTTTTTGATTAATTTAATTTATTTGATAATTTCGTCAAAAAACAAGACAATGACAATTACGAATCTAAAAGTTCAAGGTAAAAAGGGCATATTAAATTTAACTACAAAAAATGTTGTCACAGAAAAACCAAAAGAAAAGTTTAAAGTTTAATTACAACATCTATTTTTTTTTATTTTTTCAATATAGCATATTTTTTAGAATTTTTATTTCTTTCTATATAAATTTTTTTCAAATTTTTTTAATTTAAAAAATAATTATATTTTCAAAGTTATTGAAAATTTCTATTTTCTTATTGACGATTCTTGATATATAAAATTTCGTTTTTATTCAATAAATTCAAAAAGTTTTTTAGCAATCAAAGTCAATTCACAAAGTTCTCTCTTCAATTTATTTGAGTCTGGAGCAGGTGAACATGGTGGAGAGGGAGGCAGCAATATTCATACCCTGTTTAAATTTGGCTCTCCGTCGTACAATGGAATAAGTGAACAGAGTGCTTCACATGCATCAAATAATGCCATTCAAAATCCATATTATTTCTCACAACAACAACAAATTTATCGATATCCTCAAAATTATTATTATCCACAACTTATAATTTTAAAAAATTGTTAGTAAATATTTATAAATAAATTATTTGTATCGAAATTATGCTGACCAATATCTTATATGACTCTTAGAAAAATGTCAATGTTTCTTTAAAAAAAATATATAAAAAGTTAGTTTTGACAAACAAAGAACAAAGATCAAAAAAGCAAAATCATGTTTTCTCAACGGGGAAAAAATTACAAGGAACAGAAAAAGACTAAAGCTGATAAAAAGAGTAAAACTCTTTTGGTAAAAAACATGGTTGTTTTAAATTTTATTTTAAGACGCTTCTAGCTGAAGTTTAAAAACTTGGCAATTTACATTTCTTTTTATTAATTAATTTTAATGAAAAATAAAATTTGCACAAAACTCAATAAAAATTGTGGCGATGTTTTGGATGGATTAGACATTAATCAGAATGAAACTAAAAAATCATGAAATACATATTTATTAAAAAAAAATGCAACATTGTTTTTCAAAATAAATAAAAAATTCAAAAGTTTGGCACCGAATTTTGATACATTCCATTATGCAATGCGCTAATAAAAAAACAGAATGTTTGATTGATTTTTTGTAAGACCAATGTATTTGAATATTTTATTTTATTTAAAGTTTAAATAAAAAAAAAGACGAAAGTTAAAAAAAATTTTGTTTGATTGTTTTTGGTGGAACACTACGCGTCGCGAGGATTCTTACCACGAAAAAGAGCTTAAAAATTCACAAAAAAAATGTTTTTTTGCAAACTCTATTTTTTTAACATTTTAACAGATTAATACAGATTTTACATCTAATTTTTTCTTGTTTATTACTTAAAAATAAAAGATATGACAATTACCAAGCTAATGAGACATCACATAAGCAAAATGATAAAGTTTACGCAATATGTGACCGGTTTAAAGATGTTGCACATATTTGTTGAATTACTTTAAACAAAAAGTCTGAAGCCCCCTTACATTTTTAAATTGTTTTATATGTCGCAAATGATTAATCTGGATGTGGACTATCGATTTATCTGGTTAAAAATTTTTTTTTACCATTATCTCATAGTAATTTTTCGTGATTTGTGTGAAACAACACGTTTTTTCACTTTTTCAAAGGGGGGACCAAAGCAAAATCATAAAATTTTGAAAAAATTTTTTTTTCTTAAAAAACTTGAAATATGTTTGCAAACACCTAAAAACATCATTCTGATACTTTATGGTTGATAAAAAAATTATATTTACTCTATTTCGGTGTTTCAAAATTGAGCATACTGTAAGTTTAACTGTATGACATTTTAACAACTTTTTATCAACAATAAAGTATCAGAATGATGTTTTTAGGTGTTTACAAACATATTTCAAGCTTTTTAAGAAAAAAAAATTTTTTCAAAATTTTATGATTTTGCTTTGGTCCCCCCTTTGAAAAAGTGAAAAAACGTGTTGTTTCACACAAATCACGAAAAATTACTATGAGATATCATTTTGCTTATGTGATGTCTCATTAGCTTGGTAATTGTCATATCTTTTATCTTTAAATAAAAAAAACTTGATTTTAACTATTTATTAAACAAACATCTATAAATTAAATATGTTATCTGTTTTTAGAAAAACAAATTTTTCATACGTTTTCTGGCAAAGTGTCAGTAACCAAATAACGCGTAGTGGTGGAATACTTGTAGACACTGGCAGGGAACACTTTTTCCTTTTCTTTCTTTCACATTTTTTTCGTTACAGTATGAAAAATTGAATTTTTTTATACAGATTAATGATCTGACCTATCCGATGTAGTTTTTTACGTTGATTCCGAAAATGATATTTAAAATTTTTTTTATGCCGGAAAAAATGCCAAAAATGCCGGATTACTGTATCGTTATAACTACAAAAAAAAAAGTATGTAAAGGTATATTTGAGATTTTTTGATATGTGATAGAGAATTTAATTCTGAATCAGATGTATGTTTTTTCCAGCCCGCACAACGTAGCACAAAAATATGGCATCAAACGCAGAGCTAAAATTTGGTAAAACCACCCAAAAAAAGGAAGAAAAAAAAGGAAAGAAAAAAAAAGAACAAAAGAAATGCATTATTTTTTGCAAAAAAGGGAATAAAAAAGTGTCAAACAAAAGTGTTCCTTTTTTTTTCTTCGACGAAAAATTTTTGCTTTATGAAATTTTCAGATGACATTTTCGGCACTTTAAATTAATTTTTTTTAATTTTTGTTTTTATTTTCGTCTTATTCAGGGTCAAAAATACTATAATCAAACAAGAAATTTTATTTTAGCAAAAATTTTTTTTCGGTTGCCAGTGTCTAAATACTTGGAACAATTGTACATTAAAAAAAAGAAAGCGATAAGTGCAAAAAAACATTTAATAATTTAATTTTAATTCTTTATTATATTTATTATTATTAATTTGATATCCAACGAGGTATTGAAAATTAGTTTAAGCAAAAAAAAAACCTATTATTTTGTTGTGTAAATTGATTTCGTTGATTCAATGTTCTTTTTATTGTCTCATAAGGTGAAAAAATGTTTAAATATTTGAATTCTTTTTCTTTGGCAATAAAGACGCTATATTTTGTTAAAAATATAGCAGAAAAAAATGATTAATGTTTTGAAAAACAAGATTAGAATTTTATCAACCTAAAAGATTAAAGAAAAAAATCATTAGCTATTAAGTTACTACTACTAACTTTGCAATATATATATTTATGAAAAACAATAATGCATTGTTTTATTAAATTAAAAAATGTGGTTAGTTTTTTTCTTTGTTTCTTATAAAATGCAGAAAAGATTTTATGCTTTTATTAAAAATATTTAAAATGTTTAATGTCAGTTTTTATTATTATTAATAAATTCATGAAATAAACAATCATTTATCATAAAACATAAATAATGTTTAAATTTGTTGAATTAGTTGGTTTAATAAAGTAACATAATTTAGAGTTTTTATGTGAGTTTTATTTTTCCCAAAATTATTTTTGTAATTTAAATTAAAAATTCAAAAAATATAAAAAAAATTCAGCGTTTTTTGTAAAAAGTTTAAGACAACTGCCAACAGCATCCGTGAAATTTGCAGCGCCTTTTCAATATAAAAACGACTTCATTTTTTATCGGAGCATAAACTGCGAAATATTGTTGCTTGTTTTTCCTTTAATGCTTTCATTTTTGTGTTGAAAAAGTAGTGCCTTTTCAATGCAATGTTTTCATTTCACTTCCCAAAAAAATATATTCATCAAAAAGATTTAAAAAAAAACTTGAAACATAAAATAAACCAAAAAAATAATAGTGTTTATTGTTCATACACTACTACAAGCGAGCAATAATGTTAATCAACATTAATAATTTAAAAAAATCTAATCTTGTAAACACAAAATTTTTTACAAAATATATTATTTTTTCCCAATCAATCAGTCATGTTAAAAATTGAATAAATAAATAATATGCAAAATTTTGTAAAAAAGCATGAGAAAAATTTAAAATATTTGACGTTATTTACTGCACGGGTGTGCGTTCGGTCAGTCTTGACTGACTTTGACACAAGTTCGTCGGTCAAGCATAGACTCAGTCACGCTTTGACGAAAAAAGTTTCGGTTAATGATTAACCGAGTCAAACTTTGACCGAGTCAAACATTGACTGAAAAAAGTTCGGTCAATCATTGACCGAGACAAACAAAAGAAAAAAAATTGAATGCATTTTTTTACATGCGGACACACACGTACTTTTTCATTCTTTATCATTGTGACGGACAGCATTTTTTTTCTCGGTCAATGTTTGACTCGGTTAATCATTGACCCGAGAATTTTTCAGTCAGTTATTGACTGACCGAAAAATTTTATTCTTTTTTTCGGTTAAGTCATAACCAAACCAAAGAAGAAAAAATGCGTTTGGTTTATGACTAACAGCTTTTTGACTGACCGAACGCACACCCCTGGTTTACTGACCTTAAAATTTTCTTATTAATAATGGTTTTACCAAGAAGAAATTTTCATGGTAAAAATAACAGATGATTAAATTCGGTGACAATTATTTTTCCGATGCATTTTTATGTTTAAAATTTAGTTTTTTAGTAAGAAATTAAAAATATTCAAAAACAAATCTTCAAAAGAAAAAGTGCATTTCGAAAAACGGAAGAAATGCTGCAGCCAAAAACGAGCCATTTATTTTCTTTCCTTTTGTAGTTGAAAAAAAAAGATGTCAAACGATATTTTTGTTACTGTTTTTGCCAGCTATCGTATTTTGCACCACTGATTTTTGACAGTTTATGTAATAACACTATTATCTAAATTATAGAGAATAAAAATTTCTTGGATTCTGAATCCTGTGGAAACAGAATCCGATTTTTTCGATTTTTGTGCTGACATCTATTAAGATGATGCTAAGCTTTTTTTCTGTTTTTACAGAATTCGTTTAAATAGCTTCATTATCTCAGAATCTATGTTTTATGTTTTAATATGAAAAACAAGCACACGATAAAAAAATCTCACTGGACGCTTCGACACACCGTGGAACCATTTGTTTAAAAAAATTAGTTCTCAAAAAATGACATCGATTCATAAATACCGACGTCTGCTTTAAAGAACGGTTTTGGTTCTCAAAAACTGATACAACATATTTATTATTTTTGCAATGTTTTGGTTTTTTCTGTGTTATAAATTTATCTTTTTTTTACGAACGAAATAGCTCGAGTTATATTTTTCTTTCAACACATTGGTGTTTGATAAAAAGATATTTACATACAAGGTTAACACAATTGGCAATGTGTTGCTTTAATTTTGTGACATATTTTGGACATGAATAATCAGCATTTAGCAGTAATAAAAGTAACATAACAAAACTTATCATTTTTGTTTAAAGGTAGCATTTGAGACAAGCACAAAAATCTTCCATCTCTTGTAACCCAACCTAAACAAAATGAACGTAAAAAAATTTTTCTACTAAAAAATATTAAAATTTGAGGTTTTTTTCAAGTTATGAACGCCAGTTCTCTCTTTTTTGTAAGGATGGACGGGGGCCCCGGGGCTTTTTGAAAGGCCCCGGGGCCTTACGGGGCCTGGGGCTTGAGCCTTCGGGGCCGAGCGGGGCTCGGGGCCTCTGTAAGGGCCCGGGCCCTGATTTCGTGGCCCGGGGCTTTAGCATAAAATGGGATAATAAAAATGCTGTGACCAGCAAAAAAAATATTTTTCTTTCTTCCTTTCTTTATTTATCTATTCTTTTTTCTCTTAGCACGAATTTTGCTTATTTTTGTTCTGCAAAAGTCTGCCTTTTTCAACGTCGTTTCGTTGTTGTTTTATATTACACTTCATTGTGTAAATAAAATATATATTTATTATTTTCAATAATATACATTGTAATACTTTGGGCTAATATGATAAGAAAGAATAGTTTATTGGATTTTTGGTTTAAACAAAAAAAGGATTTTCCTAATCTTCATGAAGCTGCAAAATTAATACTGGCAATTCCAGCTGCAGAAGCTTCTGCTGAACGAGCTTTTAGAAAGCTTCTTTTGTTAATCACCGATTTGCGTTCAAGACTTGTTGCAGATACTGTTCGTGGTTGTATGTTGGGAAGATTATTATAATTTTGTCTTGTTTCATTTTATTATTTTTCGTTTATTTCTTTTATAAATTTTTTAATCAAATCTGGAAAAAAAAATTTCGGGGCTTTTTTAAGGCCCTGGGCCCCCGTCCATCCTTACTTATTTGGTCTCATTTTCACCCTTTATTTAGCTTCCACATTTTTTTCACAACCCTTTTTTTTCTGCTTTGACTTTTGTTTTCAACTGATTGACTTATCCCAGCTTGCAAGCTTAGTTTCAAGCAAGCTTGAACAAAGGCTGCTTGTTTCCGACACAAAAAAACAAGCTGCCTTTAAAGTTTCCACATATTTTTCTGTTTTGCTTTTAACAACATATTTATCTCAACAAAAAAAGGATGTTTTGGATCACATCATCATCGTCAAAGCACCTCCTGCTCCCTTTTTTTTAACGCAACAATACAGCTGGCAAAAAAGAAGTGAGAAAGAAGCAAGAGAGAGATAAAAAAATCAATTTTTTAAGCAAATCTTTTCTTTCTTTCTTTTTTTCATTCATTCATTCAAAGATCTCTGTTGCTTTTTTGTTCCAAAGTTTAGAAGATTGTGGCTTTAAAAAAAGTGCTAAAATTTTAATCGTATATAAAAATGCTGTTTTTTAGCATAAAAAATTTGTTGCCCAAATTTTATCTTTACTGATTGGTTCAAGAAGACGGAACTTTAATCTTGGGTTAATGTTTTTTATGAATGAACTAAAAAATTATCTGTTATTTTTTATTAATTAATTTTTGTGGTTTTGAGGTCCCAAAAAACAACTATCATCCCATTCCAGACAGTGCCTGATTCTCAGATTTATTCGAAAACACCGATTTTTTCTTTTACATTTTTCCCTTTAAAGAAGGGAGTGTTGTGTTTTCAAATTTGAAATGACTCCGACTCCGGAGTCGAATAAAAGGGTCGACCCCGATAGTAAAATATTTTTCAAAAGCACATGGGATTGCCTTTTTGATGCTTTTTTTCTTCTTTTTTTAAAGTTTAAAGACCGTTTTTTATCTTCAAAAAAGTTTTTTCAATCCTAAAAAATGATGGTGAAAATTTTTTCTAATTTCGAAGAATTTTTTAAAACGATTTTAAAAACAACATTTTCTTTGATTTACATTTATAATGCCAAAAAAATAAGCCAGAAAAATAAATATTTATGAAAAAAAGCACTTTTTTCTTACTTTTATTTTTGATTTTCACTCGTAGTCAACTCCACCACCGTGACTCCGGCACCAATTTCGGAGTTGGAGTCGCAAAAACACTGTTTAAAGAAGGAGTCAACCCTGGTTTACGAGCTTCTGAATATCTTTGAAAATTAGGCAAAAATTTTTACTCATTCAATAACACTTTTTTTTGCCTGATTTTCAAAAGAAGAAATAAAGGCGACATTCTCCGTTTAATCGATATAAAAAAAATTTCCATTTTTTCTAAAAATGTTTTTGTTTTGTTTTTTCAACTTTTTTTTTTGACGTTTCTTATCCGAGTCCTTTTTAATTTTCTATGTTTGAAGTAATTTGTTGCACAATTTTAATAGTCTTTTTTTTAGCAAAGAAAATATGAGTTCAATTTTGTCAGATTTTTATAAATCCAAAAAATCCAATCTTAAATCTGCAAAAGCATATAAGCCAGAAATGAAAGTCAGCTTTCATACATTTATTAAATTTCGATCATTTGATGAAGATAATGATGTTAAAGAAATATTATCATTACAAGAAAATTCATTGACGGAAGAAGCATTTTCAAAATTGAATAATGTACAATTAATTTCATATGCTGTAAGTTTTTTTTTGTTTACCTCGAAATATTTTAATTTATTTAATTTTTCATTCTAATTTTTTATGCTACTTTTCGTTTTAATTTAAAATTAAAAACTTTTTAGAATCCACCAATGCTAAATTCTCGAAGAATAATAGAAGAACATAAAAAAAGATTAAATTTATCACCATATTCATCATATCCAACTCCAGCTTCAAGTTATACTTCTCCAACAACAGTAAGTAAAACATTGTTAATAAACATTTTTCTCCTATAATTTTGAGATGACTTAATTCTAAAAATACGATTGTTAGCTTGACATGTTTTTTGTAGAACGTTTTTTCATGGTCTGACAAAGTTTTAAGCTTCATTGATGAAATTTTCGTTAGCATGTACAGGGTGTCCCAACATAATAGCCGATTTTTTTTTGGCTGGCAAATTTTTTTTTTTAAGATAACCAAAAACGGACTTCACAATTGAACTTAACATGCTTTAGGATTTTTTTTAAGCTCATAAAAATTTTTTAAAAAAATGAGATTTTGATAGTAACATTTAAATTTTCAAAAAATTTTTCACAGTTACTATCACTTTTTTTTATTGGAGCGGTTTTTCAAAAAACCGCTCTAATAACTGACGGTTTTTTGTGAGAGTAATGAAAAAAAAACGATAGCAAAAATTTTCAGTTGCTATCATTGCTGTCAGATACCCGGGAAATTTTCGCGCCATAAAAAATCTCCATGATTTATCGAACACAACTGTGAAGTCCGTTTTTGAATATCTTAAGAAATAAAAATTTGCCAGCCAAAACAAAACCGGCAATTATGTTGGGACACCCTGTACAATATGCTAAAATCTAAATCACTGAAGATGCAAAATATTTTTTTAATGATGGCTTTACTAACCTTCTTTTTATCTTAAAAGATGAATAACCATAACCAGGTTAATGCAACAAAAATGGTACAAAATCGAAATTTCAATTTTGCGCCTCAACAATTTATTTTTCACTTTTTGACGGAAAAATTGGATATTTTTTTAGAGTAATTATAAAAGTACATATGTTCCAATAAGTTCAATATATCCATCAAGAAGTTCAAGAGCTTTTGATCAAAGTATTTTAAAGAATCGATATAGCAATTCATATTCTGTTTCAACGCTGCCATCAATTCCTGCTTCACCAGTTTATACAAAACGAAGTGTATATGCTTCATCTCCAATTTCTTCTTCAACTTCTTCAACATCCACGTATAGTCGACCAAATAGATTTCAGTCATCTCTGACATCCCGTTTTTCAGGTTCCCCTTCTTCAAATTATCTTCGTTAATTTATCTTTTGCCTTTATTGTGTTTTTATTTTATAATTTTTATTTTATTTTTTGCTACAGATTTTTTTTGAGTTTTAAAGGGGGTCTATTTTTTAACAGTTGATTTTCTAATTTTGTTTAAAAAAGTTTTTAATCTCATTTTAAATTTACATTTTTTTTTTGGCTTTTTCTTATTATTTTAATTTCTTCAAATTTTTAAAAACTGTAAATAATAAAAACTTACAAATCTTTAAACTACATTTTTTTAGCTTCTGCTTTTTTAATTTAATTAAAGCTTTTTTTTAATTTTAAAATTTAACATTATTTTCTAATATTTTATTTTGAAAACATAATCAATGAAAAAAGATATAAATTTATTATCAAAAAATTTTAAGCCAAAAAAAATAAAAAATTTTATCCATTATTTTCCAGCACAACATTTTGCAAATTGTTTATTGATTTGAACACATTTTTGGCCTTTGTTACAAACTAAATCTTTGCAAGTTTCTCCGAAAGTTGCTTGAAAATATCCTTTTTCATTAGAACCACCGGCTTTACTTCCATCAGGGCATTTTTCATCAAATGCTGCTTGAACGGCATCTAAAACATTTTATTCTTTTACATTTGTTGGGGAAAAACTTTGATAATAAAAACAAAGATTTTTACTATATTGTTTTATTTCACAACATTCAGGACGCATTCCATGAAGGCATTTATATCCAGAAGGGCATTTTGCTGTGGCACAATCAAATCCAGCAGGGGTATCTGCATTTAGGGGGGATTTCGAAGAAATTGGTCCAGTGCAAGATGTACCATCAACTAAAAAGTTGTTTTATTATAAAGGGAATAATGGCATAAAAGTCTCTCTTACGCAATGCACATTTACCCTGACAATCAGAGAATGAATCAAATCGATTTCCATTTCCACCTTTGCCGGTATATTTAAATCCAAAGCAAGTACCCCATTTGCTGTTAAAATAGAATTTTTGAACAGCATCTGAAAAAAAGAAGGGTTCAAAAAAGGTGAAATTAATTCTTAAACGACGGCACTCAGTGTTTTCCCGATCCCGATTCCGATTCTCGATTCCGATTCCGATTCCGATTCCTCATAAGGGGATCGGAAAGAATCGGAATCGGAACGAGAATCGATGGAATGGGATCGGAATCGGAAAAAATGGAATCGATTCCCACTGTTGTAATTACATTTAAATGTGATTTTAAAAAACATCACATGTGCTGAAATATTTTTTTTCCATTTGATCATACTACCTTTTTCGTGAAAAAATTTAGTCTTTTTAGCAAATACAGTTAAATGTCTTGGACCACGATGGAAATGTTTTATTAACCAGTAACATCGATGTTTCGTCCTTTTTTAGAAAAATGCATTTTCGGGTTATGTGAAAGCTTGTCTAAGGATTTTTTATTCCCTAATTTATTTTAAAACATAATTTTTATAGTTTTTGATCAATTTTGGACAGTTTTAACGCAAAAATCAAAAAAATATTTTTTTAAGTTATATCGTACAGGGGGGACCACGTGAAAAAGCTGAAAAATCGAAAAAAATTTTTTACAGTTTTTTGATTGCAGATGATAGAAATATGTCTATTATTACTTAATTATGTGTGTTTCTGCCAAAAAACATTATAAAACATCATTTTTGAAGCATTTTAAGCAAAAAAATTTTTGAGGAATCGGAATCGATGGAATCGGAATCGGAATCGGAAAAAATGGAATCGGGAAAACACTGTCGGCACTTCAGGATAAATTTTGAACCCTCGCCATAACCAGAAATTTTAGTTGTATGCCATATACAGTTTTGTGCCCATAAAAAAATTTACCTTTTCCATTTCCACTATCTTTATTTAAAGTACAATCAGGATTTTGTGCAATTGTTCCAAAAAAGATAGAAACTACAAAATAGCAAATTACTAAAAAATGATGCATCTTTAAAAATAGAAAGTAGGAATTAGTGGCAATGTAGAAAAATGGTTCTTTTCTGTCTTTTTTTATATTACCTTCTTCTTCCACTGAAACCAAAAGTCAAATGACATTTTTTCAACAAAGACACGTATTAAAAAAGGAGACGGAAGAGAACCTGGTTTTTGCAAACAAACAATAAACTTTTTGTTTATTTCTTGTGTTTCTAATTTTAAATTCAAACCATAAAATAATTAATGGAGAATTTGATAAATGAGTTTTTTTGTCTTTAATAAACAAATAAGGAAGTAAAAACAATCGAGGTTATTTCTACCGTATACTCTACATTGAATTAGTGATAAACGTTCAAATGTTCAACGGCAACGAAAATAAATTTTTAAAAATGTTTGTACACAAACTCAGAAAAAAATTTTTTCCTGTTTTTCCATTCGACATATAGTTTATCAAAAAATGGCGCTTTAAAAATTGCAGTATGCGTTGTTTTTTTTATCTCATCCATCTTATCTTTAACTACTTCTGTAGAAATGGATAAAGGGGGATAACAATATTTATAATTTCATATTTTTATTAATCTCTCTTTTTTTATGAGTTTAAAGAAACTAAAAAAACAATAAACTTTGAGATATTTAATTTCACCGGAACAATGTTTTTTTTGATATTTTAAATGCTTGAATTACAATTTGATCACTTATAGATTTTAGTAACTGCAAAAA
Source organism: Panagrolaimus sp. PS1159 (assembly GCA_963922195.1). Lineage (NCBI taxonomy): Eukaryota > Metazoa > Nematoda > Chromadorea > Rhabditida > Panagrolaimidae > Panagrolaimus > Panagrolaimus sp. PS1159. Next base: position 3,987,877 of record CAWUHW010000006.1, read on the forward strand.
AAATATGTACAATAACAATTAAAAAATTACGCTTTGAATGTGATATATCCTCTCAGAAAACAAAAATTACAAACACAAGAAATAAATTTTAATTTGAAAAAAAATGACAAAAATACTTATTAAATTAAAATATAGTGTATTTTGTCTTTAAATGAAGCATGTATAATTAAATTATAGCCTTAAAAGTTTATTCTTGTGTAAATAAAATTATTTTCATGTAAATAATGTATTTGCGTTTAATTTCGGAAGTTAACTTTGAAAGAAAAAAAACAGAATTCAATTATAAAAATTTTGACAAAAACGTAAGAAAATTAATGAAAATATCTTTAAAACTACAAACAATTAGATACAAGTGACTACAGTATACTTTTATTAGTTTTTAAAAACAAATGGTTTTAATGTTTTGATATCTAAAGGTTATGCTAAAAAATCTTTTTAGCTTACGTTTTGTGTTTTAATTGCTGATAAATTTTTTCCAGTAGTTGCAAAAAAATAAAAGAGTGAAAAAAATTAATTGTTTGTTCATTTTTCTTAATTCGTCGTTCCCAAAACCGGAATTTCGGTATTTCGATTTAGGAACCTTTTTTATCCAAAATCCAAAAATGTTTAATGTTTATAATTGATATTTTTTATTGTAAAAATACAGTATTTTTGCAGTTTTACATCTCGGATAAAGTAAATGAATTGCTGATTTATTTTTTTTTTGTAAAAAAATTTCGATTTCGTTTTCTGAAAGTTCGAAATCAAAATTTCGGTTTTTCCATTTCGGGCTGAAAAAATTATTGCGGAATTTCGATATTTTCATTTTGGCGCTTGAGATAACTCTGGCGGTAATAATATCAATGTAATGTACATTGATTTGTAAAATTATGTTTGTCACAGTTACAGTTTTTATTTGATCTGCTGTAAAATGTTTTGTCACCTTTATTTCAACCTTGTTTACAATAAAAAAATTTTTAGTCAATAAAATTTTATGTCGTTTAAACGCCATAAAAAAATAATAATTACAGACAAAAAGTTTAATGTTTAAATAACATGCTTGGAAAATTACACTTTTATTTACTTGTACTTTAAACTCATTTGCAAATTATCAAATATTTAGTAATTTTAAAAGCTGTTGAAATTCTTACGCGGCTAAATTTACAGAGAATTAATGAAAAAATTAATTAGTCTGCGAAAGATTACGAATAGCCATTTTAGGCGATAATTATTCATCTGTAATGAAAATTAGCGTACCTCTCTTAAAGTGCATTTGCATTAACTGCACCTATATAACATCATTTAATCCCATATTTATCATTTTGTTTCTTTAAATTCAATAATAAATGTATGAATAATAATAATAATAATTTGCCGCCTCCTTGTCCTAGTGGTTAGTGCTGAGGAATGTCGACCGGAATGATCCCGGTTCGACTCTCCCTCGGACGTGCTGTTGATGAAAACCCGGAAGATCCCGGGTTGGATTCCTCAGCAGCCATTGGGGTGTTGGGGCTGGGTGCTCGGTGGATCCGAGGTTAAAATGAATTCCATGGGTGGAACCCAGGTTAAAACGAATTCCAGCCGTCAGCACCAAGACGTAAAAAGTGGATGCTCGGTGGATCCGTGGTTAAAACGAATTCCAACCCTTCGAACACTCTATAAAATAATCATATGAAGGCTTTCTTGTAAACCAGCACTGTGTTAATACACTTTAATGTGCACCACAAAAACCACCCTCGAAAATTCGGCTAGTGTTCGGGCTAGCAGCAGTCCAAAAAAAAAATATAATAATAATAATAACAAAGTTACGGTACAAAATCTCTTTTTCCTGTAATTTAAAAAATAATTGTTTTCTTTTTTTTATTAAATAATTGTATTTAAACTTTAAATTTTTCTCTGTGTTTTGCGTTAAATACACCTTATACAACATCCTATATTTATCTCAATTTAAATCATTATCTAAATGACTCCTTGAAGAAATAAAATAATATCCGTCAAAATTTTTAAATTTAAATTGTACTTTAACTGCAGGAAAAAAATTTGTTGTTCATTATAGGAAAAAAAATTACCTCTTTTTTTTATTTCTTTTTAAAGAAATTAAATACTTGGAAAACAGCTTTAAACAAATGACTTTCCATCAGATTTACAATATTGTTCTTTTTTCTCAAAATTTTTAAAAAATTTGTGTCTATTGTTTGCTCCGAATTTTCTTTTCTTTAAAGTTTTTTATACTTTTTCAAAAGTTATTTTTTATAAAAACAAAGAGAAAAATTTAAAGTTTAAATACAATTTAATAAAAAAAGAAAACAATTATTTTTTAAATTACAGGAAAAAAGAGATTTTGTACCGTAACTTAGTTATTATTATTATTCTTCAAACATTTATTATTAAATTTAAAGAAACAAAAACAGCTGCTATTTTCTAATACTTAAATTAAAGGTTATTAAATAAAGAAAAGTAAATAAACAAAAAAAAGTCGTTGCCATAGAAATGTAGCAATATTAAATTATTTACAGTAAAAAAATTCAATTAAAAAAAGGTGAAAAAATTTTTTAAAAGTCACGCTTCAATGTTTTTTTTACGTCACAATATATTTTTTTGGTGGAGAATAGTTGAAAGCTTTTCGGCAGGCGGTTGAATAAATTGCTGCACAAATTGTTATATTTATTGCCGAAAATGTAACGGCATAAGGGCCAACGTAGTCTGTTAAGTAGTTGCCAGTTAGCTAAAAAATTTGAAAAATTTGCATAAATATTTCATTGTTAAAAATGCATATAAATCTCATAAAATTTTTTCTTACCAACGAACCTGAAAATCAGGCAAAATGCTATTGTTCTTTTTCGTTCACCTTAACGGGAGCCGACTATTTGATACATTTTTTATTTTCACGATTTTTTTTGAAATGGCATGAACTTGACGATCAGGGAAAAGAAAATCACCCTGATTGTCAGGTTCATACTTTTTTAAAAAAACGTCTAGATTAAAAATGTATCAAATCGTTCGCTCCCTTTAAATGAGGCGGATGTTTTGATCCAGGTTCGTAAGAAAAAAGAATTTCACAATCTTTCTTTTTTTCCCACTCTAGGATGTTAGTGATTCAGGCAAACTCTTGAAACGAAAACGTTTCTCTTTTGTTAAAAATAAAAACATCGAAAGTTGCTGTTTCGTTTCAAGAGTTTGCCTAAATCCCGAATATCCAAGAGTAGAAAAAAAAGAAAGATTGCGAAATTCTTTTTTCTTACGAAACTGGATCAAAACATCCTTTAAGGTGAAGAAAAAACAACAATAATACCGTTTTGCCTGATTTTCAGGTTCAGCTGTAAGACAAAACCTCCCACTCTAACTTACCTTTGCAACGATTAATGCAAAAATATTTGGTGAAATTTCAAAAAATATTGTTGATGCAATTACAATTAAAACGCTGTTACTCATTCCACGATTGCTTATACAAAATTTATTTAAAAATGATCGAAGAAGAACACTCAAAATTATTCCACCAAATAGCGAAATTCCAGTTAAGACAAATTTTGTTGTCGTAAGATTTTTTGTTGTAAGTTTATACAAAAGACAACCAAAAATTTTGCAATCAGTTTCAGGAGATGTTGGGATAATCGAAAGAAGCTGATTAAAGTAGAAAAAACAAAATGTAGAAATAATTAATCCGATTATTGTAGCATAAGTGCAATAAAGACGTTTTTGAGAAGTATATCTTAGCGCGAAAATAATTGAACAACATCGATCAATGCAAAGAAAAGTCTCTAGCACGGAACCCAAAAATGAAAAAATGAAAGGAAAAATTCCAAGCCAATATAGAATCCTTGCATCATAGGTATTTGAATTCATATTTGGTCTCCAAAATGCAACAAGATAAAAAAAATTTGTTGCTGCAAGAATTCCATCAAAAAATAAAAAAATAAAATACAGCGAAATTACAGGAGAAAATTTAACAATTTCAAAAAACAATACTTTGTTGAATAAAATTGATGTTGAAAATTTTAGTGATGCCAAAGATAGAAGAAAACTTAATCCATGCTGAAATAATGTCATAAAAATAACATGGTTCACCATTATTGCTGCTTCTGCCACGGTTGTCGTTTTAAAAAAAAGTTAAACAAAAGTTGAAAGAAAAAAAAATTCTTTAAAGCTTTAAAACCGCCTCTTTTTTTAATTCATAGAAATTAAGTTTTAATAAAAAAGGGAGAGAAAAAAAGGCGTTTTACAGCTGTAAAATTTTTTTAATATGCCAAAGGCGTTATTAAAAAATTTTTTTAAAGCATTGTTTTTTTGCAGTTGTAAAAAAGCTATTATTAAACCACTCAAAATATAAATACAGATGAAAAATCCAACAGATGTCAAAATAAAAGAAACATTACCAACTTTTGTTTTGCATAACTTTTTTGATAAAAATATTTTTTTACAATTGTTTTTTTAGAAAAAAAAATATCACCAACAAGAAGAAAGAAGACCAGTACAGTAAAAAAATTAAGGGGGTTCGATAAATTAATAAAAAAAAAGAAAGCACAAATCGCACCAAAAAATGAAAACCCAATGCTTAAGGCAAAGGGGAGAAAGATATAACAAAGAAAAAAATGGTTAACTTAAATTTCTATAAAAAATATGATAAAAAGAAACATCAAAATTTGAAGGCATCAATAAATTCTTTCAAGTTTTTGTGATTTTCATCATAATCAATGGGTTGATTTGCCAAAATTTTTTGCATATCATCAGATTTATAATGTTCATCAGCAGTTGCAAATTCATCAAATACAAAACCAAGAGGACCACCAGCAGATTCATTGCGGCCATGAAGAATTTGACCCTATAAAAGCGTAAAAATTAAAGATCCTAAATGATGTAAGCTAAACTTACAAATTCAGCCAATGTACGAGCAAACATAGCATTTCGAGAATCATGAAATTCTTTAAAGCCTTCAACAAATTCAAGGTTGGAAACACCATTTGTATCAGTCATTAAACGAGCAACAAATTGGGGAAAAATTGTTTTCAAATCTAAATCGAGAATGAATAAGAAAAAATATATGAATAACTTACGTGGTAAATCACTTTCAACGTCTTCATCAACAAGATATTTGCAATATTTTTTAAATCTAAAAATCATAATTACAGTAACCTCATAACTTTTTTATAACTTACGCAGGAGCAAATGCATTCTTCCATACAGGATCTTTGCAACATTTTGCAACCAATGCTGATACAATATGAAGTTCCTTTTCGTCATTGAGTTTTAAATGTTCGCAACAATATTTAAACATTTGTTCAAAGAACAAAACAGGATTATTCAATTCATTACTGAATTCAATCAATGATTTGACGGTCTGAAATGTGTTAATTAAATGAAATACAGAAGTTGTAAACTAATAAACTTACTGCATCAATATCAGCATTATTATCAAGATGTGATTGCAAACGTTCTTTAAAACCAGCTTTAAATGCAGCCTTGTTAAACTGATCTTCAGAAGCAACAGTAGGAGTTTTATTCTGTGAACCACTTGATAAAAGATCATTTGGAGGTGGAGTTGTTGAAGCAGAGCGAGAATCAATCTTTAGAGTTGGAGCAACTGATGTTTTATTATCTCTTTGAGCAGTTGATTTTCTTGCATCAACACTTTGGCGAGTAATAACTCTTTGATTACCACCTTTATTACTTGCACGTTTGTTGTCTTTTGCTCCCTTCACAACATCTGCAACAACTTCATTCTTTGCTTTAGTACCATCATCCTTTTTAACCCATTTTTTATCCCGAAGTTCCACCAAATCAATAATCATAAATTTAACCCGATTTTGAAACCAATGGTTTAAATTTCTCAAGATAAGAAACATATCCACCCAACTTGGTAATTTCTTCTTTTCGATGAGTAAGATGTGGACTAACATGTTTCATCAAATCAACAGCATATTCGGTCATCAATTCTTTGTCATTATCATCATTTCGTATCAAAATAACGATACAATTCTCGATAATTTTATAACTGAGAAAACTAATTCTGAACAAATGAGAAATAAATCTAAAAAAGAATAAATTAAGAACCTTATTTGCTTTAACAAATCTCTTACCTGATGGTACCAAGCATTCGACGCTTTTCTTTAACTTTCATGTCTTCAAGTCGATCAACCAAATCAGCAATTTTCTTTTCATCTTTTTCATCATTCTTTTTTTCTTCTTCAAGTTCTTTTTGAATTTCGTTTATGGTTGTTTGAAATTGTTGCAATGATTCCATTTCTCTTTGACATTTCCGAATTATAGCACAAAAAAATCGTGGTCTATGAGAAGCTCCTTTCATAGTTTGTTCAGATTTATGCAAAGCATAACACAAATCAGAGTAAAGTCCAACAAAAGTTGGTTCTTCAACAGCTTTAATAAAGATTAATTCAACAACAGTAGGAAGGGTATCTTCATCTTTCCAAACACATTTATTAATCATTTCAACGGTTAAATCGGCATAAGTTGTTAGAGTAATTTTATTAAGAAGACCACGAACTTCATTTCTGACTTTCTAAAATTAGATAAATGTGTTTACACATATAATTCAAACAAGAAAGAAACATACTGCAATTCTAGCTTCAACAGATGCCAAAACAACATTATTACCAGAATTCATTACATTAGGCTTCCATGCATCAGGATTACGCTTCATTGTTGCAAACTTCACTCTTTGAATTGAATGCGAATTATTTACCGACAAAAAAACACAACAACAATTTTTTGCAAGTTTCTGTAAATCACTAAAAATGTTTCACCGCGAAAAAGAATGACGAAAGTTTTAGTAAAAAACGTCGCTTCTTTCTTTCAAAAACTTTTTTTTTATGCAACTTTTGCATTGTTTTTTTTTTCATCCGACGGTATCCCTTTTATCTTTACCGGCATTTAAAATGAATTATCATATATTTTGTGGCCAACATTCTTTCCGATTTTGTTAAATCTTTACCATTGCTCGATAAAGCCGATATACTGCCGTTATTATTTATGTAATGTATAACTTCGTGATTGATACTGTTTTAATATTTTATTCTTTTACACTTATTGTTATTTTATAGATGTCAAAAATGAATGTTTTCGAGAGATATAAAGAACAACTCATCAAACTTATTGATGCTCATCCAATCGATATTATCAAAGAAGTTCGATCACTGACAGCTCAATTCTTTCCAAAAGCTAATACTTCTCCATCCTCACTTCGACAACGTGCACTTATGATGATTCTTAAAGTTTATGAATTGAATAAAGAATCAGCATATCGATCATTTGTTAATACAATTCTTGAAGAAATTTTATTTTGTGTTTCTTCATTCCTTGAAAGTCAAAATGAAGAATATCTAAAAACTTTAAGCACCGTTGAATTTACTTGTCTTCAAATGGTTGTAAGTTTTACATTTCTTCTTTTTTAATATCATCTTATATAATTTGTTTTAGGAAGATTCAATTCCAATAGTTCTTAAACTTCAACCAAAGAAAAGTATATCAGCTATTAAAGCATTATACAAACTTTCGGATGAAAACTGTAATATGGCACTTATCTTTAAACGTGAATTAAAGAAGAAAATGCTTGATTTTCCAGAATTAACAATTGAATGGATTCATTGCCTTGAATTTAATGAATTTAAGAAAAGGAACTTTGAAGATTTAATTGTTTCAGTAATTTTTGAACGGTTGGATCTGAAGGATTTACTTATCAAAGATGGTTATGAAGCTCGAAAAGTTATTCAATTTCTTGATAAATCTTTGGATCGTAAAGCTTTTAAAGGAAAGCTATTTGATGTTTTACGTGGAATGTTAAAAGATGTTGAAATTACAAAGATTATTTTAAAGATTGCTGCAGAATACCGCATTAGTACAACATATTATCCAAATGCTGTTATGAAGCGTCGGCTTGCAGATTTTTTGTATAATCTTCATCAACGTGGAAAAGAAGAATATTCACAACTGAGTGTTGTAAGTTTTTTTTAACTTTTTAGATTTTAATTTGTTTTTATTGTTAATGTTTTAGCACAGCCTCCAAGATTTTACTGAAATTAGTAACTTTGATGTAATTCGAGCTTTGGCAAAATGGGAAAAAACTGATAAATATGCTGGAATTGCATTTGGAAGAATCTATGGCTTAAATGATGAAGAACTTGCACGTATAAATCCTGAATATGAAGATGTTAAGAATTGGGATGAAGAAAAAATTGTAACAAAAATGAATGAATTTAATCATGCTTTAACTGCTGAAGCACATGTACATGAATTTTTAATTGAAGGAAATTTTACTGTTTATTTGATTGATGATTCAGAAAAGCTTCGATTTGCAATGAAAAAGTTATCAGAAAGTGAAAAAATTGCATTTGGTGTTGAAGCAAATTATGATGGTATACAACAGTAAGTTTTTTTGTTTGACACTTTTAGTGATTACTGTATTTGTTTTAGAGCATGTTTATTGCAAATTGCTTTAAAAGATTCTGTTCTACTTATTGATATCTATACTTTAATTCAAAATGTTCGTCAACAACATATTAAAATCTTTTTTGAAATGTTTCTTGGATGTGATACTGATAGAATTGTATTTGATTTTCGATCAGATTTAAGCTTACTTCGGCGAACATTTAATTGGATGCCAGATTATCTCCAAAGAATTCAACCAAAATTTCATTGTGTACAAAGATTTGTTAAACTTGTTGGAACTTCTGATACATACAAAGAGATCTTTGAAGCAGTGCCAAATCCATCATTGAAAGAAGTTGTAGCAAAATGGTTGGAAAAAAATTTATCAAAAGGTGAATGGCAAGGAAATAATTGGCTAAAACGTCCATTAACAAAAGAAAAAATGATTTGTGCTGCAAAGAAGGCTCGAGCAACAATGGATTTATATTATTTTATTCAAAAGAAATTGTATGTTTTTTGTTTGCCTTTCTTTTTTACAGTAGTTTTTTAGAGCTGAAAGAAATTTGCATGATGATATGTCAACGCTAATTGTAACTCCAAAACAGATTGATCGTAAAAGAATTAAAAGAAAAAATGGTGAAAAAGAAACGATGAAAGAAATTCTTGAAAATGTTGAAGCAAAGATTAAAGAAATGAAAGAAACATTGTATACTTTTGAAAAATCAGAAAATGTTACAATTGTTGTTGATTCTGGTTTTCTTTTTGTTGCACCATTTCTTCAACAATTTGGTTATAAAACTTTTGATCAAAGAAATTGTGAAAATGGTGAACATTTTTCGAGAGATGAAGTTGTTTCAACATTATCAAAGTTTATGGATGATCGAATTGCAGATGGAACGATTACACATTGCTATCTTTTAACTGATGAATATTCAAATATTCGAGTACGTTGTTTTTTCTTTTTTGCTGAGCAGAGGCTCCGAGGGATCCCTCAAACGTCCCTCTCGGGTACTCTTTGAACGTTTTAAGTCAAAATTTGCATTTTTTCTAACCATATGCATTGCCAACTACAAAATTGCAGTGCCGAAATTTCGATATTTTTTGTGATAAAAATGTACCCTATGAAATTAAAAAGCCAGTTGTGTTGTTTTTATTAATACTGTTCAATAAGTACTCGAAAGGGATGTTTTACGAATTTCAGTACAACATTTGGGTTAGTGTAATATTATATATTTATTTTAGTTTAAAAACAAAGTACAAATTGATGAATTAAAAATTATTAATTGTGGAATAGATGAAACTGAAAGCAGTATTATTTGTGCAATTATGTATGACACCAATACTATTTTTGATCTTACAGAAGTTGGAAAGCAATGTACTGTAAGTTTTGACAAATTTGTTGCTGTCTTTCATAATTGTGATTTTAGAAATGTGGAGAATCTGCATATGTTTTTGATTTTCCTGCTGATATTTTTCAAGTCATTTTTATTCATTATGCCAAACTAAAACAATTCTTTCATAAACTTCGTTGTGAAGATAATTCTTCTAAACTTCTTGAAAATCTTGTACATAAAAAAGTTGTTGAAATTCAAGGTCAAAAAATGGTATATCATATCACTGATTTATGTGATGTTTGTTTTAATTTGTAAGTTTTTTTTCCTTTACTTTTTCATTTCAAAGACTTTTTTTCTAGGGGTGATAAAATTTCTGGTGAACTGAAGTACTTTGATGAAAATGGTCAAGAAATTGTGGAACGAAAAAATTATAAATGCAATATTAGTCTCTTTGAAAAGATTGGTGATAAATCACATGTTCGATTTTGTGTTGACTGCTTTGAATTTTTTTAAGTAATTTTCTATTTATATTTTTAAATTTTGTTGGATTTCAATAAATTTTTAATTAATTACTTTTTTTGTCGAAGAAAGAAAAAGTTTTTTTTAATACTTGTTGAAAATATCAGTTGTTTCTGCATTTACTTTTCATTGCTGGTGATAAACTTTGAATCACATTTAATTTCTCAAAATAAAATTTCATTATTTTTCAATGTTTAACAAATTTTTATCTTTCCTGCTTATAAAAATATGAAAAACTGGCGAAGTCTTTTTATTTCTTTTAAAATTTAATGATCCTTATTCATTTTTTATTTACTTTTTCTTCTTGCAAAAACTCTTATCAATTTTTTTTTTGTTATCAATGAAGATGTCCAAAAAACATTTTTTTGTTGTAAAGAAAAAATTTTTTGGGTTGATGAAATTTATTGATTTTAGAAACAACTAATTTTGAATGTTTTTGTATATTTTTTAGGAAAACAAAGAATAATGTTTTCTGTAATTGATAACAATTTAGAAATGTTAAAATATTTGATGGGCACCATATTTAGGGACTGTAGTATATTTTATAAAAAAATAATGTTTTGAAAAAAAGCAAAATTAAAAGTTCCTAAATTTTTTTTATCAGTTCCATGCCGCAACTAATAAGGATGAACAGAACAATGACAAAAGCTCGTGTGCACTTTCATAATTTTTACTGTAATAATTGATTTCTTCTTAGGAAAAGCAAATTACAATTATTCGCAGCTGCAATAGCAGTTCAAAAAAATTGTACAACTTTAATTAACTGCATTTTGTTAATATAATCAATTAAAGTTAAATGGTAATTTGAGTTTGGTTGAAATATATACAAAAATATTAAATTAAAGCAGTCAACGTCAACACTCAAGATTTATCTTTATAAACTTGTATAAAATATATAAATGATAAACAACTTTATCCAAGAATTTAAACAACAAACAAATATTAAACAATTATTCTTCAGTAACAGTTGTTTTTTCAGAAACATAAATACCATCAAGGAATTTTCTGATATCCTTATTCTTGACAGAAGTAGATTGTTGGATCCGAGCAGCTAAAAAAATTATAATATTATACAATATTTTAAACGGTTAAAAAAATAAACTAACCATATTGAGAAACAAGTTCCAAATCATTTCCTTCAACAATCAATTCATCCTTTTGTTTTGTGGACATTGCAGCGACAACACCTTCAGGAAGTTGAACACGACGAACAATTTTTTCACCCAAGAAATTACGAATCTATAAACAATAAAAAAAGATAAACATTATATGTACAAATCTAAAATCAAAAAGATTAATAAACTTACTTCAACAAGAGAACCTTTATCTTGAAGAGCAATATTAATGGGAAAATGAGCATATACTGAACGCATCTTATAACGGAATCCCATTGTAACACCCTTAATAAGATTTTTGATTTGTGAACAAATTGTTCGAATTGTTGCAAGTTCTTTTGAGATACCAAACCATTTACGAACACGAAGTTTATTATTTCCTTCACGTGTTAAATCCAATGAAGCGTGACGAAAATCACGTTTTAATACACCACGTGGTCCTTTAACAGTTAAGACACGATTTGAAAGCGTAAAGGTAACACCTTCTGGAAAAACAACAATATCACTTGATTCAATAAGCTTCATGATGAATGTTACCTGCAAAGTAAATTTTTAATAAAGTTTATATATAAAAAAAGTATCAAAACAAAATTAATTAAAAGCGTATTAAGAAATGAAGCTAATAAGGGATAAAGCGGATACGAAGAAAAAAACAACCAGTAAAAATGGTAAAAAAAGTATAACTTTTGCTAAAAAAAGAGTTTAGTAGTTTTGTATTAAAAAACCAAGAGAGGAGCATTGGTCCAACTGCAGTTGTCTCTTTTTTACGTTGTATACGCAGTAATATTCAGTCAAGTGAATTTCAGGGAATGGCGCGATTTTTAAAAAAATGCAGAGAACGCAAATTTTTTCGTTGAAATCTATGTTATTTTTTAAATAAATTACAACCTTTGATTTCATTTTTTTGCTGTTTTTGTAATAAACCATCAAAATGTTAAAATTAGCTCTATACAAAAAAAAACAAAAACAATTTTTTATTATTTTTCACAAAAAGCATTGAAAATTTGTAGTCGCCCTGGCAAAAATATCCGCATGCGTAAGGGGCTGTCCAGATCTGACGTCGGGGAAAAGTCGCAATTTTTGAACCCCCCCCCACCCCCGAAATCGGATAGCGTCAGATTCAGGTAAAACCCCCCACCCCCCTGCGTCAGAAAAATCGTCAGATTCTTTAAAATAAATACTAAGTTTTAAAAAATAAATCATTTATTATTCAAAAACTCTCAAATTTGAAGATTTTCAAAAACATTAATATAAGCATCAGGATCTTTTGAATCATCAATTACTGGCAAATTATCCACATCATTATTATTTACAGTTTCTTCAGTTTCTTCAGTTTCTTCATCAGTTTCTTTTTCTTCCAAAAAAAAGTCATCCGATGCTTTACAAACTTGGCTTTTTTATGAGATATCTTTGCTTTCTTTGTTGCAAAATATTTGCCACAATCTTCACATGTTCTTGATTTTAAATCTTTTTTTTTTTTGTTGATGCAGTCCCTCGTAAAATTTTTAAATATTAACTTTATCGTTAAAAAATCAGCTTTTTCAATGGGCATCAGTTACTACTGTAACCTTTTTTATAAACTTTTCAACATAAAATTATTGTTGATGGATTTGCTGCAGCAGCAATTTTTTTACCACAATATTTATCATTATTTGGTTTGCTATAAGATTGAAAAGGAATTAAAATTGGACATTGTTTGCTTTGATTAAAATTCAAGTTGTAATTTTGATTTTTGGAAGCAGTAAAACTTTGTTCAATAAATGAATATTTATCATTCTTTGTTGACATCTGAAACAAACATTTTTGGATTAAATTTTAAAAAATAGATTTTTCAAATACAAAAAAGAATAAAGAAAATATAATGGAAAAGAAATGTCGGAGAAAAATAGAATTTTCTTCTTTCGCAAACAGCCTGCTGCAACAAAAACCAGCGCACAAACAAATACACGACAGCCCGAACAAGGAAAATAAATAATTTTGACTAAATTAAGCTATGTTCCTTTTTTGTCTTTTGCCCAAACGACGCACATTTGTAAAAATGATGCACTTTGACCAAAAAAATGCAGATGTACATAAATAAAAATGATGCCGCTTTTATGCAACAAATGTTTGTGCAAAAAGAATTGTAGAAAATTTTCAATATTCCACAGAAATTGTTAAAAAGAAAATTAATTGCAAAACGTCAGATTAAAATACGTAAAAATGCACAACTGACAGTTTTTGCCGACGTCAGATTTCGGAAAAACCCCCCACCCCTGCCCGTCAGATTTCGTCAGATTTGGCCTATACCCCTCCCCCCCCAAAAACCCCGACGTCAGATCTGGACAGCCCCTAATCGCATTTTAATTTAAAAATTTGTGACAGAGCAGTTTTTTGGATTTTGATAAAAACATCAAAAGGAAAACGAAATATAAGTTTAATAACCGTTCTACCAAAAAATTTCGAACTGATTGGATATTGGACTATTTGCCATTTTTTATTTATTGATAAAATTACTTTAAAAAATAGTTCCAAACTCAAGGTTTAAGAGTACTCTATATTTCCCCTGATATTGTAAATAGTTTAATCATGAATTATTAATATTTCAGAAGTCCTTAACCTTAGATTTTGAATGAAGTAAGTCCGAAATAAAATCGAATGCCGTAAAAAAATCAAAAAAAATTAAACAGAAAATACAAAAAATAAGTAAAGCAACAAAAGTTTATAAAAATGAACACAGAAAACGAGAACAACAAATAAAAAGTTTAAAGAAGGTCATCATTCTTTTTCGCTTCCAAAGCTGATTTAATTTTTTTGGTATAATCTGCTGCCATTGGAACGAAAAGAAAATTTGCAAACCACGTTGCTTCATCAATAATTAAACCTCCAGGAATTGGTTCAAAAGTAAGATGAACATGACAATAATTTTCAGCATTTTTCTATAAAAAAGGTTTCTTTCTTAAGATAATCCAATAAATCTCAATAGACTTACAACAACAAATTCAGTGAGCATTTCAATATTCAAAAATTCCATTCCCATAATATTAGTAAGAACAAATCTTGAAAATTTTGTTTCACGTTTCATAGAAAGCAATGATGGGCAACTTGTTTCAGTAAAATCAGCAAAAGAAATTCTAAAACAAAAGCATATCAATAAAATAAAAGGTAAAATATAAAGTTTTAACTTACTCAACAAATTTTGCATTTGGTACTTGACCAAGAAGTTGTTCTACTGAAGCAGATGTTTCATGTATGAAAGATATAAAAACACGTTTCAAAATCTTCAATTCTTCAACAGTTCCAGATTTTGTTAAAGTTACATATTCTTTCCAACGAATAGGATTACATAATTCTAACTTCTTAATATTACAATGACTAAATTCAGGAATACGAATCGATTCACGAGAAATGAAGGAATCAGTAATCCAACAATCTTTGAATGTTGATAAAACAGGATTCCAAGCAGAAACAACACATTTAGTTGGATCCAAAGTTTGTGCTTCACGATAAGCAACAATTTCAAGATTACGAATAATATTTCGACGAAATTTAGCATAGAAATATTTGCAGCATTGATAGAGCTTAATAAAATGTTCAGGTTTGAGATGCTTGAAGACATAATCCATAATTGGATCTTTGAATGCAAAGTGTTGAGGAACCATTCCATTAGTATTAAATGTCAGCATGATTGAAAGAATGCTAAAATGTATGATTTAAATAATACATGTTAAAGGTCTCTTAAGAATAAAAGCAAGTACGAAAACACGGTTTTGAATTGTAAAAAAAAGAAAGGCGCAGATGTCGATGGCACAAAAAATAAAAGCGCGCAGCAAATAACAATAGATGTGTCTTAATAACGATGGTCGAAAAACGTTCTGGAGACTCTAATCTCCAGAACAGGACATAATAATAATATTATTTATTAAACACGCACAAAGATAAATAAATCAAACATAAACCATTTAAACAACAAAATCGAACCTAAAAAAGATATGATAAAATCAACGAAGAAAAGAATGTTTGATCGATGATCTTTCTTTTCGTGTTAAGAGATTACAATAGAAAACAAAGGAAAGAAAGAAAGAAAGAAAGAATACAGTGACCCTTTTCTTTGGCGAAAAAAACAATAAAAAAGATAGAGAGATAAAGAAACTCACGGAAGCTCCGCGACAGTGTCTTACAAAAATTACTGCAACACATTAGTAGCGTAAGTGACGAAGGCGAGATGCTATAGAAAAAAATCATTTTCTTTGAAAAAATTTTTTTAACAAATTAGTTTGTCTTTTTCTGCCAAACATTTTATTTTCGCGTTTTCTTTTTACAATTTTTACATGTTTTTTTGTTGTTGCAACAACGCGTTATTGAATATTGAATTTTTTTCTTAAATTAGTCATCAAAAAAAGAAAATGTTAAAGTTGACGATTTTTTTTGAAAAAATTGCTTTTGAATTTTTTGTCTATTTTTACAAATAAGAAAACTAACGATGGAAAAATTGATTACATAATATTGCTTAGTATAGTTTTTAATCAACTCGAAATGGGGAAAAATATGTAAACTCGATGCTTTTGAATCATTTACCATACTTATTTGATATAAAACAGTACAATTTTAGTACAGAAAATCCTTCAGATTCTAACCAAAATCAGAGAATTGAAAATTGAGGAAACTTTATTTTATTATAAAAAATTATGTCAAAAAACTTGAAGAAATTACTCACCTTTTTCAACGAAAAAAGCAGAAAAATGAAACAATCATTTTTTTGACATTCATTTTTTTCTTTAAAAAAATGATTGTCTTTTTTGAAATTCAGTCATTTTGAAAAAACAAAAAAAAAAGAAACGTTTTTCAATGAAATTAGTTTTGAATTTTTTGTATATTTTTTTACTAATAATAAGGGGCTGTCCAGATTTGACGTCGTGCAGTTGGAAGGGTGGGGAGGGGGGGGGGTACATGTACCTACGCAGCCAATGATGACCTTTGAAGCTTTGGAATGCGGCAAAAGATCAAAGAGAAAGTATGACGGAGAAGGAGGGTGGGGGTCCAAAAACCTGATTTTAATATCGGACAGCCCTAAAATGCACGTTGAAATTAGTCAACAATGTCAAAATGCTGCTTGCTTAGATGCCATCTTAGAATATGAAGGCCTTCAAATCGCCGCCTCTGTAATCCATTCAACCTATGAAAACGAAATTGAAAAGGATATCAACAAAAAGATGGGCATCAAATTCAGCTTCGATTGGTAACCTCTGAAAATGTTCCTTCTTTAAATTTTTATTGCTGAAAATACATGTATCAAATATGAATAACAAACAAACAAACTTAGGCTCATCATCACAATTCAAAACACAAAAAATTACAAAAACTCATTTTTAATTTTTGAAATTGAGTAAAAACTAGCAGAAAAATATTTTTTACCAATTCAAATCTTAATTTTTAAATTTGCAGATTTTTGAAATACAACATTTTTTCTAATAAAATTTACTTTACTTTTAAAATAAATTTGAAATTACAATTAAATGTCGAAGCTTAATATTTTTCTTTTTTTTACGAGACCCCCAAAATATTGCGAAATTAAAGTTGATTTAATTCAAAGATTTAAAGCTACGCAATATCCGCATTTGTTAAAAGAAAAAAATGAATGTATAAAAAAAAAAAACTTGTTTTTGAAAAGCAAAATTTCAGAGATTACAATTAGGTTGTTTCATTTTTTGACGAGAAATTTTTTAGAGTTTGGTTTTTGAAGCGTTTGTAAAAGGTGGTTATTACAAGGAAAAATTATTGCGGGCCAAATAAGCGATGTTGATGAATCATTTACCAGATTATCCTGATTCAGGGTTCAAATCGTTGCGAGACCAAAAAGGTTACAGTAATTTTTGGTATTTCATTAAAGAAAAGTAACAATCAATTTAGTTTGATTTCGATTTTGGGATATGTTTATTTCCTTGAATCAAAAAATTTCGTATTTAGCTTTAAAAATAATGTAAAATTCAGAACAAAAAAATTTGAACCAATTTGTCTCAGAATAAATATTTTTTAATTGTTTTTATCCCTTTTTTGTCTTTGAAACATCTTTTTTATCCAATTTCTTTCTCTTTTGCTTCTTTTTGTTACAGCTACTGCAAAAACAAGATTTTTCTTTAGGATGACCAAAAAACTCGCGTTAACTGGCTTTTTTCTTTTTTTCTTGATTTTCTGTTACTTGTTCCGTCATCCTTCCTTTTATAATAAAAATTCATATATCTTCTTCTTTTTCTTTTGGCTGGCTTTTTTATATCTCCTTCTTTTAAAAACTCCCTTTTTTTGTTAATAAGCAAAAAAAGGATATTATTCTTTTGGGGGATATCAACGGCCAAATTAGAAGAAGATAAAAAAAAGAAGTTGTGGTGTGATATCTGCTTTTTTTTCATATAACATTTTTGATTATTTCTGTTACTACCGGTCATTTATGTGGTAATCAGAAAATATAAAAAAAAGAAATGAAATTTATAGTAAGTTTATTCTTTCCATTTTTAATTTTTTAAAAAGTTTTATTAATTTACAAAGGTTAGAGATTAAGCTTGGGTATGGCCTTGTGAGGTATTTTAGACGCATGTCCAAGGAGATACTTTTCTCGTTCACCCCACCCCTCAAAGAATTCATTCACAAAAGCAACCACACAACCACTCATTCGCCCCACCCGCCCAATCTTTTAAAATCACATTATAAACTCAATATTTTTATGCAAATTTTTGGTGGGGTATGGTAAACGAGGAAAGTACCGTCCAAGGATGTTAAATTCAAAATTTATAAATTTTGATAAAAAATTTTTTTCTAAAACTTGAAATCTTTTTTTTTTTTAAATCGTGTTAAATCAAATCTAATTTTAAGTGTCATCAATGAGGTTAGGGAATATGAATTTTGACAGTTAAATAAACTTTAATAATTCCTAAATCCATAATCTGTAGTTTTGCATGTTAAAAAGGAAAGAAAATTTTTTGGACTTTTTTCATCCATGATTATTGATCCTTTATCTCTGTTTATAGATAATATTGCTTTGTACACTGACAACAGTGCAATGTCAAAGCCATCAAAATTTTGTTACACATAATGCCACAACTGATCGACTACATTCAACTGTAAAAGCACATGGTGTTGCACAATATTCACCTGCTGTCGCTTATGCTATACCACAACAAGCTCCAATTCATGCTGTTGCACATGGTATTGCAAGTTATGCTCCACCACAAGGAGGTGGATATGTTACTGGACCATCATATGGTGGTGGTGGCGGTGGTGCATGCGGTGCCGGTGGTGGTGGTGCCGGTGCATTGGACTTTAATCCTGCTTTACTTGGTGGAATAAGAGGTGCACCAGGAATTAAAGCAAAAATTAATCAACGTGGTTTTCAATATTTTTCTTCAATTCTTGCACCAATTCTTGGACAAGAAATTCAACGTGCTCGAATTCCACCAATTTCACAAGCTCCTCCACTTATTCCTGGATGCATTCAAGTATATAATATTTATGTTTCACGTTTTCGTTGCCCTCAACGTGTTGCCGTTTATCCTGCGCCACCAAATCAAATTGTTATTGCTGTACAGAATTTTGATATTGGACTTACTGGAAATCTTGGTGGAATGCTTAATCTTATTATTCCAATTAATTTATTTGGTATTATTCAAATTAATGCTCATCAAGTTACTGTAATGGTTCAACTTGCAATTGAACGTGGACCATATGGTGGACCAAATATTCGAGTTGTTGGTTGTTCGGCTTCTGTTGGATATTTGGATGTTTATGTTCAAAATGGTGGTTTAATTGGAGATATTGCAAATAGTGGTCTTCTTCGGGGTACAATTATTGAACAAGTTCGTGGGCTACTTCCTTCACAAATTTGTTCACAAATTCCTTCACTTGTTAATGAAAAAATAAATAGCAAACTTGGAGCAATTCCACAATCAATTCCACTTACAACAATTTTACAATTTGCTGGTGGTGCATTGGGTTTGGGTGGTGCAGGTGGAATTGGTGGTGGTGCAGGTGGTTGTGGTGGTGCTCCTCCCCCTCCATGTCATGCAGCACAAAAAACTCCAACTGTTTCAAAGCCTTTGCCACTTCCAATTGGCGATGTTATTGAAAATAATGCTTCAAGCCAACATTCTGTATTTGCTTCACCAACAATTACAACAACCCCCAAAGTTATAGTTGCAATTCAAAGTTCAAATAAATTATCAGTTGTTGCTGGTCTTTCATCACCAGCTGTTATTAGCCAAGATACAAATGCAGGCAAAAAGTCATCAATTTCTGGACAAGTTTCATCAACAGCAAAACCTGTTGAAAAAGTGACCGAGCCTTCAGTTGCTACCCTTCATAAAGCTAATGGTATTCCACATGCTGTTAATCCATATACCGATTCTGACATTAAAACAAATTCAATTGTACGTGTTTCAAATCGTGTTGCTCGATCTGCTGTTCTACCTCCACGTGCACAAGCTCCTCCACCTGCTGAAGATGATGTCCCAGTCGTTGCAGCAAAAGATGCTTCAAAGGGACGCAAATTTATTCAATCATCTGGTACCGTTGGATCATCAACAAAATCTTCTGCTACCCCAACTGTTGTTCCTACTCCAACAAAACCATCAAAAGCTGCTACAACAATTTCAAATAAAATTCCCCTTCCACAAGCAAAAGTTCTTGTTGCCGCAAAAGGTGTTGCAACTGCACAAGGTTTTGGTGGTTCATTTGGTGGACAAGCACCAATTTCAAATGGCGGTGGTGGAGGAAGTGGACTACAATTTGTTAATCCTGGTGAACCATCACCATGTGGTGGATGCCCTGGTGCAAATGATTCACAAGATCCACTTTCAATTGTTCAACAACTTGTCAAATATTTAGATTTCAGTAAATTAAATGACATTTCATTAAATGTACAATTGTTACAAAGTTATGCCACTTTAAATGATTATTCAATTGGACTTGGTGGAGAATTTAGTCAAAATGGCCAACAAGGTTGTTCACCATTTAATCCATTCCCAATGGAATTTCCATGTTGTTCCGGGGATAAAATGGCCGAAGCTATGATTAGTGATTTTACTTTGAATACACTATTTTATAGTTTACATAAGTAAGTTTAATGTGAAAAATTTGCATTTTCATAATCGCATTTTTTTAGAAAAGGTTTCCTTTCCGCTCGAATTGGTCCTGAAACACCAAAAATTGGTCCCCTCTTAAAAACAACTTGTTCACACGATGATGAAGTTGAAGATGGCGGGTCATTTGGTGGACAATCACCAGGTTTAGGTGGTGGTGTTGGTGGACCTTCATACGGACAAGTAAGTAATTATCATTATAAGTATTTAAATATAGTATATTTTTAAGGGTGCTGGTGGTGGCTATCAAACGGGCCAAAAACTTTCTCGCAAAATTCGTGCTGCTGTTGCAGCTGGAACTTCAACATATTCTGCTGGACCACAAGGAGGTTTTGGTGGTGCTTCACAACAACAACCCCAAAGCTTTGGAGGTGCTCAAGATAATGGATTAGGAAGTTTAGAAATTTGTTTGGGAGATATTTTCCCAACAATTGGTCAACGATTCCCAAATCGAAATATTTATATTGTTCTTCATACATCTCGTGCTCCATCAGTTGTATTAAGTGCTAGAAATGGTGGAACTGCAACAATTGATTTAGCTGCCGATGCTGATCTCTTCACTGATAGAAATGAAAGAATTGGAACAATTCGAATTGAAGGTGCCATTGAAGCTCAACTTCAAACCTCCAATCAACGACTTACTGGACATGCACAAATCTTAAATCTTCGAATAACAAATCCTGATCAATCACTTGGAATTCAACAACAAACTTTGGATACTTTTACTGTACTTGGACGAGAGCTCGTTGATAAAGCTGCAAATAGCTTCCTTCAACGTGGAATCCCTCTACAATTCCCATCTGGAGGAGCAGGTGGTCTTCCCCTAAATTTTATTTCACCTGAAATTCGAATTATTGAACATGGAATTTATCTTCAATCAGATTTTACAATTTCTCCATCATTTATTGCACAACTTACTGGTAGCGGTGGATCGGGTGGTGGTGCATGTTTACGAAAAATTTAAATGCCGTAACAAAAAAACGGATTACTGTACCTCTACTACTATAATCATATAATTTTAATATTTTTCTTTGTCTCTCTAAAATTGCAATATTCAAAAAAGCAATATTTTTTCCTTTTCGGTCGTTGCAATAAAACACCCTCAATTTTGATATTCGTTAAACATGTTTTTAAAAATTAGAGCAATAGTTTTTTACAATTGTGCCATGTTTTTTTAAAATCAATAAAATTTGTTTAAAAATTTTTTAAAACATTTTTCAAAAAAATCAAAATTGTGACAAAACAAAGAAAAAAAACTTTGATTTTTTGCAAAATTTAAAGCAAAAAATTTTTCAATGTTATGAAAAATCCATTTTTGTATGAATCAGTAACAAAAAGCTAAATAAAAATGCAATAAATTTTTTAATTTCTGATTAAAAGTAATATAATATTTATATTCATAAAATTGAATGTCACCAGATTTTCCTTTTTTTTAATTTATAGCGCAATCAATAATTTCTTGTAGTGGCAATGCTCTAATTGGCTGTCGATTCCGTATTCATTTTTTTCAGAACTGTTTCGAAAGTTCCAATTTCATAATCTAAAATACCAGATTTTTAAAATAAAATAAAAAATCTTATTTCGAAATTTTCACGAAAACTTTAAAGGGGCAGATGGCTCGATATCTTTTTAATTTTAACGGTTTTTTCGAAAGAGATATGAACCTATAAAAAGAAGAATAGAAAAATACCCTGATCGTCAAGTTCATGCCATTTTCGAAAAAAAGTTACAATTAAAAATTTGTCAAAGCGTTCGCAAAAAAGTTAAAATTTGTAAAGTTAAGTGTGAGTTTTAAATATTTATTAAAAATTCAAAAAAAACTTTGACGTCAAACTATTTTTTACTTTTTTGTTTCTGTCAAAAAGACTTAACACATTGATTAAAAAAAAACGAACAGTTGGAGGTTAGGTTTTTTTGCTCGCATTTGATGTCATTGTAATAAAAAGGATTGATTGCTTTTTATTTTCTTTTTTAAGAAAAAAAATGACAAAGAGTCGTTTTTTAAAAAACTTACTAATGAGCAAATGGATTATATTTATAATCATTATTTTCAATGTTAATAGATTTTCTTTTATAGATTTATAGCGTCAAGCCAAAACAAAGGGAACATTCTAATTTGGTTACTTTTGATAATAATTTAACCGATTTTTAAAATAAAAAAAAATTTTTTATTAATTCCTATGGTAACTTTAAAGTGAGCAAACGGTTTGATATATTTTGTGTTTAAACGATTTTTTCAAAATGTCATGAACCTGGCAATCAGCGAAAGAACAATAGAAAAAGACTATGACCTCCAGGTTAATACCATTTTGAAAAAGAAACGTTAAAATTAAAAATATGTCAACTGTTTGTTCCCTTAAAATAAAATGTGAATTTTAAATATTTATCAAAAATTCAAATAAAATTTTGCCGTAAAACTATTTTTTACTTTTTTGCTTCCATCAAAAAACTAAACAAATTGGTTATAAATGTGGTTTAATTTTTTGTGCGCGTTGAATGTCGTTGCATTAAAAAAACGGAAGCGAAAAGATTGATTGCTTTCTTCATTTCTTTTTTTTCGAACAAAAAACACTGACATAAAATCTGTTTTCTTTTTAAAAAAAATTAAATCAGCTTCTAAAATTTTTTCAAAAGATTTTTTTCGTAGAGATTTATATTAGACTGCGAAAAAACTGTAAAGAAAGGAATGGATTTAGTACTTTTTTAAAGATATCTCATCAGAATCTTTTATGGCTTTCAAAACTTTTTTACAAGCTACAATTTTGTGTGAAAATTTCGTAACTTTTCACGGCAGACCGGCAAGAAAAGTGACGTATTTGAGATTTATCATTCCTCTAGAAACTTCGGCTCAACCAACTTCGAGAGATGAGATATCGTGTTGATACTTTTAAGCTAATTAAAAAAAAGAGAAGAAAATTTCAAAAGTTTCTTTAAAAATGTTGAAAATCGAGGCTTATTGATTGATCGTTCCTTATAAAAATACAAAAAAAGCGTGACACAAATACGGTACAAAATTTTTCAATGTCATTTTTTGCAAATGTTAAAAAATATTTGCAGCCAAAAAATATACAAAAAATTCAAATAAAGCTCGGTCTTAAAAAAAATTTTTTTTCAAATGTTTCTGTCAAAAAAAAGAAAAGACAACTATTTTTTAAAAGAAATGGAAAGCATCGATTTATTTTATCTTTCTTTCTTTTTTCATTGTTTACGCATTTTTTGGTTGTTTAAACAATAACATTTATATGACGATGTTATATTTGATGTTCACAGAATTTTTTATTTTTTATTGCCACAATCCATTAGAATTTGTTCGTACAAAACATTTTTTCACAATAAACTTTAAAAAACAATTTTAAAATAAAAAACGCATTAAATATACCCAAAAATAAGTATAGTAAAGTAAGGGCTCTAGTCAAGTTAAAAAAATATTAAAATTCTAAATTTTTAATGGGTTTTTCACAAAAATTATAGCTAATGATAATGAATGTTTTTAGTAAAGTATTTCTATCAGTAAACTTGACTATCGCCGAATAAATTATTTATGAGCAAAAAATATATTAAAAATTTAAATAAGATTTTGTTTTACAGTTTTTAGGGCAAAGAATTTTTTAAAATTGATTCTTCACTTTTATGTTTTATGTCATTGAAAAAAACAGAGATATGGTTTGCTGATTTTGTTTGCTTTTTTTGGTCAATTAAAATTAAGAAAAAAGACTTATTTTAAAAGTAAAAAACTCCTTTGCATTTCTTTTCAAATAAAAATAATCTACAGTTACTATAAACGATATTTTTAGACGGAAAACAAAAAAATAAAAAAGATTTTGCAGCGTATTTATCTGGGATGAGAAATCCGACCGAAAAAATCAAGGCCCGGCCTAAAATTTTCCGGCCGGCCGCTCTCATGTAAAAATGATCTACAAAATATGCTTGACTAAAATGCGATGATCAAAATGACCAAAGCTTAACATAAACCAGAGATTGAAAATGAGCCCGGGGCCGGCCTCGGCCCGGCCCCGGGCGGGGGGGGGCTTAGTAATTCTGGCCCGCGGGCCGGCCCGGCATATTTTTCAAATTTTGTTTTTTGGTAGTTTTTATGTTTGTGGTGTGCGCAGTACGCACTTTTTCTTTTCCCATCACTATGAATCATTGTTATATTAATTCATATTGATGAGAAAAGATGCAAAAAACTATTTTTTGCAAGCTGCAGGTTTCGAAAAATATTCTAAAAAACTTTTAAAAAAACTTGAAATATTTTAGGGCCGGCCCGGGCCGGCCGTCAATTTTTAGGCCCCGGGCCGGGCCGGCCGACTTTTTCGGCCCGATTTTCAATCCCTGACATAAACATCGATCCCCGAATGTTCCCCCAAAAATACGAGCCTGTCCCCATCGAACACAAAATAAATGTAAATAAAATTTATTTTTTCAATAAATACATACAGATACATAAAAAACAAAATATATGCTGTAATTACAGTGACTATATAAATGAAAAACTGCAAGAAAGAATGTATGCGATTAAAAAATAAATCAAATTAAAGAATTTATTTCGATATAATCAATAATAAAAAAAATAGCTTCACAATTGTCAGCAATTAAAATTTTTAAAAATACAAAAAAAAAACCATTTTTACGGTCTTTAAAAAACGTTACGAAAATTTATATAATTTAAAGGGGCGGACGTTTTGATACAGTTTCGAAATCTTAGATTTTTGTGATTTTCAGGCAAACTGGGAGTCTTGAAACGAAAATGACCCTTTTTACATTGTTTTTATCAAAAAATACGCATATTCGTTTCGAGACTCTCAGTTTGCCTGAAAATCACGAAAATCTAAGATTACGAAACTGTATCAAAACGTCCGCCTCCTTTAAGGTAAAGAAATGAGAAAAATCTTTGACACAAATAGTGTTATTTTTTATTGATGTAATGGAAGACTTCCACCGTTACGTTTCATCTTTAAATATTCATAACATCGAAAAACAATCAAATAGTACCAAGATTGAAGGAAAATTGAAATAATTCCTCGAACAATAACAAATACATATACCATTGCTGAAAATTTATCCACCATTAAAATATATGATGGATATTACAAAATGGTGGGATAAACTTACTTTCATTCTTTGTATGATCAGTTGGATATCCCCATGGCTTTTCACGATTATTTTCAATAAAAATTCGATATAATGTTATCATGAATGAAAGAGTGAAAAGAATGATGGTAATAACCTGAAAATTATTTTTTATTAAAAAAGTTTAAAAATTATTAATTTCAAAAAGGCTGGAATATCGAAATTTCGATTTTTTCGTTTTGTGAAAAAAAAATTTTTTTGATATTACGATTTTGGACGAAAATTTTTTTAAATGTTTCGATTTCGGAGCAAAAAACAATTTCGAAATTGAAATTTAGATTTTTTTATTTTTTGAAAAAAATTTTTTTGATATTACGATTTTAGACGAAAATTTTTTTAAATGTTTCGATTTCGGAGCAAAAAATAATTTCGAAATTGAAATTTAGATTTTTTTATTTTTTGAAAAAAAATTTTTTGATATTACGATTTTGAACGAAGTTTTTTTTTTAAATATTTCAATTTCTGAGTAAAAAACTATTTCGAAATCACAGTTTTGATTTTTTCGATATTTCGATTTCCGACGAAAGTTTTTTTTAAATGTTTCGATTTCGATAATTTCGATATTTCGATTTCGTAGAGAAATCTCTTCGTTACAACTTCAATAAAAAAGAACTTACAGATGCAATAAGGAACGGAATTAACCATTTATGATTTTCAACTCGAAGTCCATACAATGGTGCAACAGCGACAATAGCAGTAATAATCAATATAACAATAGAAGCTCCAATCATTTCAGGTTGTGGATAATAGTAAATGTTTGAGATAACAATTAATGCAACAACAATAATATTTATCCAACAAATAATTTTTGTTCCAGTTGTAACATGACAACCACAGCAACATTTATATTTTGGATTTGTTGGATCATAATATTGTCCGTCCATTTTTGGTTTTTTTTGACTGAAAATATTAAGATTCAAAAAGTTTGAAAGTATCATAAAACAAAGGGAAAATGACATCAAGGATCAAGGCAAAACAAAGTTTAAAGAAAAGAAAATTTTATGCAAAAATAAATTCTACCTGTTTTTGAAAACTCATTTTTTTCAATTTCGAGCAAAAACGAAGAAAAAATGTTAAATTTTAAGCTTCAGACATGAAACTTTCAGGATAGGCTAAAATACGGTTGAAAAGAACGAAAATCAAATCTATTTTCGTTTAAAGCGCCTCAGGGCTTTATGCAAATAATCTGAAACTAAAATTTGCATAATTTTCAAAAACAATTTTTTTTTATGGTTGCAATAATATTTGCCGCGGCGTAATACAAAATTTTCGAGATTCAAACCGGAATCTGATTTTGGCATATTTCAACTTGATGGCATTTTGCCAAAAGTGGGTCAAATATGAAAGTTTATATATCAAACAATAGAACTAGGCTAGGGGAATATATTGCAACCATAAAAAATTTTTTTTTCAAAATTATGCAAATTTCAGTTTCAAAGTATTTGCATAAAGCCCTTGAGGCGCTTTAAACGAAAACAGATTTGATTTTTGTTCTTTTCAACCGTATTTTAGCTTATCCTGAAAGTTTCATGTCTGAAACTTAAAATTTAACATTTTTTCTTCGTTTTTTTTCGTTTATGCTCGAAGTTGAAAAAAAATGAGTTAAAACAGATTTACCAAAGCTTTAAAAAACTGTAAAGAAAAAACAGAGATAAATGCAAATCTTTTATCATAAGTGTTAAAATTTAAATATTTTATACAGAAAAATAAATGAAAGATCAAAAATGCCTAAAAAAACTTCTATTTTTACATTAAAATGACAGACGTAAGATTTATTAAAGCTAGAAATTTCTTATTGGCATCCTTGTTATTCCTGGTGCCAAAAAAAAGAATAAAAAGAAGCATCATTTCTTTTTTTACACATAAACAAAAATGAAGAAATGTAATAAAAAAAAAGATGGCAGTAAACAGATTCTATTTTAGGGGGAAATGAAGAAAAAATATATAATATTAAAATTCAAATGACCGCCTCTTTCTCTTTTTTTCGGGCAACAACAACACTGCAATTTTCTCTCTCTTTGCAACAAAAATAACAAAAAAGAAGCAATCCCAAATGGGTTGCATCTTTCTTTCTTTCCCTTTTTACGGAAAGTTAAAAAGGGGCATCCAACATTGGCACTTTTCTCCGTTGTTGCTTGTGCAAAAATGAAAAACAAAAATATATAATTGTATTTTTTTCTCTTTTTTTTGTAAAAAAGCTTTTAAAAACACTTTTTTTTGTGGTTTCATTCTTTAATGAAAGAGTGTTGAAAATGCATAGTGAAATTTGAAGATTATTTCCGTTGCCATGACATTTGTAGAATAACAATGCTATATATTTCGAGTGGAAAAAAAGTAATGAATAAAAAACAAAAATAAAGTTCAAAGATCAACTTTGTTTCAATGCACAAATAGAAAAAATGTTTTGGATATACACAAACAAAAATTGCAAATAATCAATTCTTGGATAAGTTTTTCTACAAAATTCTTTAAAATAGGCATCCATTTTGAATGGAAAAGACTCCACAATCATTTAAATATGTGATTTATTTTAAATCTTATAAATATCCAACTAAAAAAAGCTTTTTTCAGAATTGGGAAAAAATATATTAAATATTGAAAAAAAAATGTTTTCGTCAAAAAAAATTGCATCCTCTTTTGTCTGAGAAAAAACAATGAAACGTAACCAGCATTTTTTTTTGTTCAACAACTGTCAGAGAAAGAAAAAAAAACTTTTAAAAAGCAATGCTTTTTTCGAACGAATATCCATTTTTTGTGGGCAGATAAACCAAGTAAATGAATGCAAAAAAAATTCAACGTCATTTAAATTTTAGCAAAAAAGAGAAACAAACTTATTGTTCAGAATTGCAAAAAAATCAACACCAATTACAATAATTTACATTTGTGAATTATTTCAAATTGTTTTAATATCCAACTCATAGATGAATTCGGGGTAAAGTTGGTTTCAAAAGCGAGTTATCATGTTAATCGGTTACCTTGTAAACCATCTTCTGTTTTTGCTACTTTATATTTTACATCGTTGATAACAATACAAAAAAAATTCTCAATTCTGTTTTTGGAAGGCAGCCTTCAGTTTTTCGAATACCTTTTGATCACTGAATGATTTTAATATCAAAAATTAATAAATGACTATTAGTTTTACAGGGAATAAGATGGAAACGTTTAAATCTATCGTATGTCAATAAGTTAAAAAACTTTAATATTGTAGTATGAAATAGAGATTCCAACTGGAAAAGCGTTTTTCAAATTGGGTAAAAATATTTTAAATATTTAAAAAAAATATTTTTGCCAAAAAAAATTGCAACCTCTTTCTTTTTTTGAGAAAAATCAATGAAATGTGGCCAGCATTTTTTTTGTTCAACAACTGCCAGAGAAAGAAAAAAACTTTTAAAAAGCAATGCTTTTTTCGAACGAATATCCTTTTTTTGGGGGCAGATAAGATTGGTTTTTAAAATTGTGTATGGCAAAAAAAATGTCAATTTCTCCCACAAAAATAATTTTTTTTTGACTATTATTATTATTAAATTTTTCATGTTAAAAACTGCTGTCATATAAATAAAAAATACTGAAAAAACTTTGCATTCATTTTTATTAAAAATTCATAGGAAAAATAGTTTAAACAAAATAATCAAAAAAATTTCGTCCTTGGTCTTCAATAAAAATAAGATTTTCATTCACTGTGAGATAAGCAGGCACAGGATCAGTGTCACTTCTTTTGACCAAAAAAAGTGACATTTTATATTTTATGTCATTTACAATTATGCAGAAATATTCTAAATCTTGTTTTTGAAAAGCAGCTGTCAATTTTTCGAATACCTTTTGTGCAGTGAATGTTAAAAAACTTTAATATTGTAGTATGAAACAGAGATTCCAACTGGAAAAGCTCAAATTGGATAAAAATATTTTAAATATTTAAAAAAAGTGTTTCCGCCAAAAAAAATTGCAACCTCTTCACATCAAACCGAGCTGAAGAAAAGCGGTCACTTTTTTGGTCCGAGGCTTGGCAAAAAGCGTTTGATTGCCATTGAAAATGCGGGAATTTCAAATTTGCGTTGGAGAAAAATCTTTGATTTTTTCTTTATTTTTTTTACAAATTTTTTGTTAAAAATATATATTTCTTTATAAAAAACGGTCTTTTTCTATTTTATTACGATGGTTTATGTTTTATATTTTTTCCGCTAGTCTCTAACAACCTTTTTTGAAACGTTCCGCCACAATTAAAGTGATACCATAAAATAACCCATTCAACACAGATAAACACAAAATTTTTTTACAAAGATTTTATTTATACATTAGTAATTCAAATATATTAAACAGAAAGAGAGAAATTAGTTAATCGCATTCTTTCAAGCAGATTTTGGAGAAAGGATTGATTGAATCTTTGTGATGAGAGGATTGAGAACTTTTTCAAAGACACGAATGACACCATTTGTTTGTGGAAGACCAAGATAAAGATGAATGGCACATTTTACAACAAAATAA
The DNA here is from genome assembly GCA_963922195.1 of Panagrolaimus sp. PS1159. NCBI lineage: Eukaryota > Metazoa > Nematoda > Chromadorea > Rhabditida > Panagrolaimidae > Panagrolaimus > Panagrolaimus sp. PS1159. The sequence goes on from CAWUHW010000006.1 coordinate 4,017,922, forward strand.
ATTGGACAATATTCCATAATTCCATCAGCAAAAACATTAAAAAGAGCCAAAGCACCAAAGAATGTCCAAAAAATGAGTAATTGGGCATCACCACTATTATTTGAAGTTCGAACAGCTTTAATAGATGCATATGCAGAATATGAAAAACCAATCAAATTACATAAAAGGCTCCATAAAAATTCTGAAAAAGAATAAATCATCATTAAAGTTATAAATAATATATCATATTTTGAGAGAACTATGGCTGTAAAACGTCAAAAATCAATCAACTAACTAATTGTTAGTGAAGCTGACAGCACCAGATCCAACAAAGTTGAACAATAGTGTCAGCAATGATATCTTCGACCATAATCAAACAGTTATCAAAATCCGATACAAATATATACAAACAATCCAAAAAAAAAAACTAACCTGTTCACGTTTAATTTTGGTATTGGTTCCAAGCTTTGCAAAATTTTTATCCAAAAAAGCAATATTTGAATTATATCCTTCTTAATAGCAGGATGAATATCAGCAAAAGAATTAATTTCACCAGTATTTGATAGAGATAATGCATTTGCGGCAGCAGCAGCAGTTTTTGAAGGTAGAGCAGATGTTGTTCGATCAGTAGGAGAAGTTGTTGGATTTACCTTTGTTGAAGCCATTATTTCTTTTTTTCTTTCTTTCAGCAACCGGTTGAACTAAATCGTACTTGTCGACATTATTCCGCGTTTAATTGAATAAAACATGTTTATAAACATAAATCGTCGTATTTGTATAAAAAACACCGTTTTTTTATACAAAAATATATGTTCTTATCAAAAAATTTGCAAAAAAGTAAAAAAAATCAAAGATTTTTGCTCCAACGCAAATTTTAAATTCCCGCATTTTCCATGGCAATCAAACGCTTTTTGCCAAGCCTCGGACCAAAAAAGTGACCGCTCGGTTTGATGTGTCTTTCTTCGCTTGAGAAAAATCAATGAAATGTGGCCAGCGTTTTCAACAACTGTCAGAGAGAGAGAAAAAAACTTTTAAAAAGCAATGCTTTTTTTCAAACGAATTTCCTTTTTTTGTGGGCAGATAAGATCGGTTTATTAAAATTGTGAATGGCAAAAAAAGAAAAAAATTGTCAATTTTCCCCACAAAAAGAACTTTTTTTGACTATTTTTGTTATTAAATTTTTGTTAAAAACTGTTGTCATATAAAAAAAAATGAAAAAATTTTGCATTCATTTTCCGCTAAACCATCTTCTATTTCTGCTACTTTATATTTTACGTCATTAACAATAATACAAAGAAATTCTAAATTTCATTTTTGGAAAGCAACATTTTATAAGTTTTTGGAGCTTATTGTGACGTGATCGCGTTTGTTTGATTGCGTCAAAATTTGCTTTGAATTTTTTATGCATTTCTCCAGGTTGACAACTAGGGTTGCCGTCCTCCTCGTTTCCCCGCGGGAATCCCCGAACGGGGATCCCCGTTTTCCCCGTCCCCGAAAGATTTCTGATTTTCGGGGATCCCCGTCTCCCCGTCCCCGAAAAATTTTCATCCCCGAAAAATTAAAGATTCGATAATAAAGGAAAAATCACTAAAAAGTTATCCAATTAGCGCTCCCTTAATGATTACTGTACATAATAAACGACTTTTACCACCTTTGAATCTTTAAATTTGAAAATATCCAAATTTTTTCTCTCCCCGTCCCGTAGAAAACAGGGTTCCCCGAACGGGGATCCCCGTTTTCCCCGTCCCCGAAGGATTTTTGATTTTCGGGGATCCCCGTTTCCCCGTCCCCGAAAATTTTTGCATTTCGGGGACGGGGACGTCCCCGAATTTTTCGATTTACGGGGGGGGGGGGCGGCAACCCTATTGACAACTACAAATATCCATTGCAACTGTACAGTTTAAATTAACGGCATCAGCTTTGGTTGGACAATAAACGAGTCTCATAGCAGCTTGAGAAATATCATCAAGCATGACAATTCGATTTTTATCAGTAACGAATTTCAAAGAAGCAATGTCTCATAAATTTAATGTTAAAGAAGGTGAAACAATTACTGTAAATCGATTAAAAATTGGTGTTAAATTTATTTCAACTCCTATTACTTCCGTTTTCTGAAATTTCACCAGTAAATAGAAATCCCATTAGTAAAGCCCATTTTGGGATCTTCAACAACAATAAAGTTGCTTGTTTGATAATTTTTTTGGTCAGTGTATGATTTAATATCAAAAATTAAAAAAGCTTTTTTCAGATTGGGTAAAAATATACTAAATATTAAAAAAAATATTTTCGTCAAAAAAAATTTCCAATTCTTTCTTTGTCTGAGAAAAATCAATTTTTGAAATGTGGCCAGCACTTTTTTTTGTGCAACAACTGTCAGAGAAAGAAAAAAAATTTTTTAAAAGCAATGCCTTTTTTTGTGGGTAGATAAACGAAGTTGCTAAAAAAAATTCAACATTATTTGAATTTTAGCAAAACAGAGAAACAAAATTATTGTTCAAAATTGCGAAAAAATCAACATCAATTATCGAAAAAAGTAGAAATTTCAGCATCAATTATTTATTCAAAAAAGTAAAAAAAATATATAATATTGCAATTAAAAGAGAGAACATTTAAATGAAATATATATATATATGACAACAACAAAGTAAAAGCTGAGGTAAAAAAATGAAGGACGGCAATTGATTTACTATATTTTTAAAAAAGTTTGTAAAACAAAAATTTAAAAAATCTCAAAATAAAGACTAAAAAATCAAGCAAAAGCAATGAAAAACATTTTTGTTTCATTTCAAAATGAAAAAAAGGAACAAAAGTTTTTTATGGATTCATTGGAAGAATTTCAGCCTTTCTTTTCAAGGATAAATATTGATAGCATCGATAAACGATAAAGAAATACCAAAGATGAAGAGCAATTCCAAAAATGGCTTTAATTGCAAAAATTGCAATGACAAGAGCACGTCCTAAAAAAAATTCGAAGATGTTGGTTCTAAAAGTCAAATTTTGTTTTTAACTTACGAGTTTCATGTTCACTTTCTAATGGCCAAGTTTGTGGAACTTCAGGATTTGAAATAAAATCAAGAATTCCAAGACCATTTCGAACAATAACATAGATGAGAGAAATTGTCTATAAAACAGAAAAATTAGAATATGCAAATTTTTTTAAAACATGATACAGCAATATTGCAGGGAAGATGCATCAAGAAAAACCGGATTTCATATGACTGGAAAATCGCTAGGATTAAAATTGAACGAAAACGGATCACACAGTTGAATTCGACATTGAATAGGATTTTGTTTCGATTTTTTCGGTTTTTAAAGAAAGAAAGCGAGCCGAAATTTCGATTTTTTTCGCAATTTTGTGTAAAATTAAAGTCTATTCAATGTTGAGATTTACTGTGAGAACCATTTTTGTTTAAATCCAACCCAAACAATTTTCCAGTCAAATGAAAATCTGGTAATTTTTTGAACCACTATGTTTTTGTAAAACGTAATATAGAAAAAAATACTTACAGTAAGAACAAGGAATGGAATTAACCAATTTGGATTATTATGCTTAATTGCAACGAACGGAGTAATAAATGTAAAGATTGCAATAAAAAATAATGCAATTCCAAGACCAATTAATTGTGGAGTTGGATGTAAGCCAACGAAAGGAACAATAGCCAAAAGTACACCAATTAAAGATAAAATTGAAATAATCTTTGTTCCAGTTGTTACATGACAACATCCACAACAGCACTTGTATTTTGGTTCTTCAGGATTAAAAATTTGATCTTCCATGATTCTGTAAAAATAATATGTTAAGAAATATTGCGATATAAATTTAGGCGTTGAAAAACACGATAAAAAAGCTTAAAGAAAATTAAAGACAGAAAGTTCAATCACAAAAAAATCTTTTTTATGACTGAACCTAAAAATCAGGCATTCGATGGAGCATGTGTTGCAGAATTCAATCTCCAGGACCAACAGGAATAAATAAATTACAAACGAGAAGAAAATAAGCAACAAATCAAACATAAAATATATTATTAATACATAAAAGATCAATTCGATGGCGATAAAATTAACAACGAAAAGAAAGGTTTGATTGCCTTTCATTTTCGTGTTAAGAGATTACGCTAAAAAATTAAGGAAAGAAAAGAAAGAATACAGTATCCTATTTCTTTGGAGAAAGAAATAGAATAAAAAAGAGAGAGAAAAGAAGAAACGCGGAAACTCCGTGACAGAGCAAGATTTTTGAACATTGTTGAACACTGTAAAATAACCCTGTCACATCGAATGTCTAATTTTCAGGTTCAATTGTAAAAAAAAAGTTTGTTGTGAGGTTCAAAAAACGAAAAACGAATTGTCTAACTTCTTTAATATTTTTTGCAAAAAAGAAAACATTGTTTCATTCATTTAAAACTAAAAATAACAAAAAAAAGTGACCTTACAAAATAAAAAAAAGTAGTACGTCAGTTAACGGACAACTGCAACAACAACAAAAATAACGCAGTTTTGGTGTTACTCGAATATAAAATTGCCTCAAAAGAGAAAAAGAAGAAGAGGGAAGGGATATTGATTTGTTTTTGCGCAATAATGGAAAAAATACATTAAAAACAACAACGATGAAAGAAAAAAAATTTGGGTTTTATTTTCATCGAAGAAGAGAAAGAAATGGAAGAAGTGAAAGAAGAGAATAGAAGAGATGACCATTATTCAATGCTTTTTCCAAAAAATGTTGCGACTGGTTCTTTTTTTTGGCTCGAATCCAACAAAACAATGCTGCTTTTAAAAACAAGAGAAAGAGAGATAAAAAGGAAATATAGCAACTGCATCTTGTTTGCAAAAAAAGAAGAAGAAAAATGAAAAATAACCCCAACAGATTGCATTTTAACTTAAAAAGCAAAAAAAAAATTTTTTTGTCCAAAAAGAAAAAGCAAAAGTAAAGCATTTTTTCTGTAAGTGCACTTAAAACTTACTATATGTTTTTCTCACATTTTTTTTTGCTAACATAACTCAAATGTTGACTTAAGTTTTGTTTACAAAAAGCTTTTTGAGTCAATGAAAAAAAATTTTCGACAACTTTGTTTTTGAATATTTAAGAAATTTTTACAAAAAAAATGATCGATTCACATCTGTTTTCCATCATTGACTTTGAGAAAGTAAGCGATGGAAAGCAGGCTTTTGCCTCAAATTCAAATATTTGCAACGCAGGTGCGAAATAAGCCGATGAAGGACATGTAATTTGGATTTACAAACAATATGACAGCGGAAGAATTTTCAAAATCAATTCACTGATTTTAAAGTTAAATGTCCTCAAATTTCAACAAGTTCATTATTCAACATTAACAACTCTTTTTTGGAGATAAAAGCAAGATATGTTCAAAATGCCCAAAACAACAAGTTATCCAGCTGAATTATCAACAGTAACAACTAACGAAACCATTAAATATTTATAAAGCATTTTCAACATTTCTTTTACACAAAAAAAAAGATAAATTTTGTAGAACAAAAAAATTTATTAACAAAACTAAATAAAAAATAACAAAAATTTAAACTTAACAACCATTAAAAATTAAAAAAATATATCTTTTGATTCATCACATAAGACGCGGATATGAAAAATGTTTTTTTACCCCATTCAAAAAAGGTTCGAAAAAGACAAAAAAGCCATTTTGCCAAAAAAAAAACGCGTTTTGTTAAAAAAAATCTCATTTTTTCCATACAAAAAAAGTGAGATTTTCCCAACAGTTGGGAAAACTTTTTCATATCCGCGTCTTACATCGAACCGAGTGTCTTTTTTTTGTTCCTTGCTTGGCAAAATGTTTAAAAATGCCAGGTGGAAAAAAAAGGAAAATTTTCCATAACGACTGAATAAACGCATTTTCCCCTTTTTTTCCACCTGGCATTTTTAAAAATTTTGCCAAGCAAGGAACGAAAAAAAAGACACTCTCTTTGTAAAAAGTTTGATGTGTCATGCTTTTCTTCGGCCTTTCTTTTTAAAGATGGTTTCAGGCAAAAATTCTTGTAATCCAAATATATCATTTTGTTGAAAGGATTGTATTGTTGGTTGTAAAAATGTTGATTTTTTCGCCTCACGAAAAGAAGTTGTTCAAAAATGTTGTAAAAATGTTGATACTTTTTTAGATTCTCGAATTGGATATTGTCGAACAGATGTTGTTCGAATAGCTTGAGATTGTAAGAATATCGATTCTTTAGGTTCACGAACAGGATTTTGTTGTAAGAATGTTGTATTAATTGGATCATGTCGAGCAAAGGTTGAATCCAAAAAGCCAGACGACGATGGCATAGATTGTGATAATCTTGATGGATTTGTTGAAAGTTGAAAATCTTCCATTTTCCATGACTTCTATTTTAAAAGTTTTCGTGACGAGACTTTTGTGTTTATCGTTTTCAACACTGATTTTTTTGGAAGCCTTTTTTTTGAAGTTTTTTGACTTCAATAATTCAATTTTTATCTTCTGTTTTTTACTCTTAAATGTTTTTTTAAAATAAATTATTGTCATTAATTTCTTTATTAAGTCAAGGATGGCACTCATATTTTAAGCTTTATTTTAGACAATCGTATGTTTATTTAGGATACAATAAAATGAAGCAAATACTAATGGCACCTTTTTGATAAAATATATATATATATATATACAGTTATATTTAATTATTAAGAAACTGCTTTAAACACATTGATGTTGTGAAGAAACTTTAACATCTTTATTTTTTGTAATCAAATATTGATAGCATCGATATACTATGGAAAATAACCAACATCCAAATATGGTAGTTGTAATGAGCTTTATAATAATATATAAAATAAGAATAACATGAAATTCTGTAAAATATAAAATTCTAAAATTTGACGGAAAAGGAATCCTTACGATTTCCATGATGAAAGAGCCATCTGTTGTTAGACTGATTTGAATTTGACAGTCTACTTTCGATAGAATTTAATCGATTATCTGTGAAAATTAGATATAAACCGTATAAATATTGTATGTTAATCATCATGGTAGCGAGGACCTGAAAAAATGTGTAATTTCTCTTTGAATACAGGGTGTCCCAACAAAATTGGCGGTTTTGTTTTTGCTGTCATATTTTTATTTCTTAAGATTTTCAGAAAAGGACTTCACAGTTGTGTTCAATAAAACTAGGATTTTGTATGGGATAAAAATTTTCCGGATATTTGATATTCAAATTTTCCAGCAATGATAGCAACTGAAAATTTTTGCTATCGTTTTCTTTTCGTTACTATCACAAAAAACCGTCAGTTATTGGAGCGGTTTTTTGAAAAAACGCTCCAATAAAAAAAAGTGATAGTAATTGTGAAAAATTTTTCGAAAATTTAAATGTTACTATCAAAATCTCAATTTTTTTCAAAGGATGGACCATGTTAAAATCCCAATTTTTTTTAAATTTTTATGTGCTTTAAAAAATTCCTAAAGCATGTTGAGTTTAATTGTGAAGTCCGTTTTTTATTTTCTGTAAAAAGAAAAATTTGCCAAACCAAAACTGTAATTATGTTGAGATACCCTGTAGATAATTACTGTATAGAACAGTATGTCTCCATAAATTTTGTAACTTCAAAATTTATTGTAAAAAATTTTTTAATTTTTTTAGCTACAAAGTTTTGTTAGCTCTTATTTTTCTCCCACTAATAAATTTACCAATGCAGCCAACAATGGAAACAACCAATTTGCTTTTTCAACTTTTAAACCATAAAATGTCGAAATAAAAGCAAAAACTGCAAATATAACCATAATAATTCCAACAAAAATAATTATTGGATGTGGAAACAGTATTATTTTTGGAAGAATAATCAAAAAACACCATATAAGAAATAATGAACAAATAATTTTTGTTCCTGTTAAAACATGACAACATCCACAACAACATTGATATGCTGGATTTGTGGGGTCAAAAGTTTCATTACTTTTCATTTCGCTTAAAAATGATGTTTAAAAAAATGAATAAAAAAATTTAGACGAATTCATTCTCGTACGAAATGCGAATGAACCTGATCAGGCATATCAGGTTTTTGGGTATCACAACTAGGCGAGATCAAGAAAGCTATATTAGCATAAATGTTGACAAAAAAATAAGTTTAATTTTTTTACAAAGAAATGGAATAAAAAAATATTTGTACTTTTTTGACGTCTTTCATTTTTCTTTCAATGATCAATTTTTCAACAACTTTAAATACATTTTTTTGCTGCGAGAAAAAATCAAATTTTATGAACCTACAAAAATGGAAATAAACAACTTTGTTTTTGTTTTTTTTCGTAATTTCTTTGTTTTTCCAAAAATCAAGGACACTACATTCTTTGTTTAAAAACTTCAATTAATGAATTTTCTAGAAAAAAAAACTTTAAATTTTTATTGGAAATTTTAAATTTTTTCTTTTCTTGTTTCCAGTATCAATTATTTGTTATAAAAATTTTGTTTTTTTTTTCGATCGAGAAACTATTAATCCTGTTGGTATGTCGCTTTTCTTTTGCTGTTAAACAACACAATTTTATCCAGCTTTTTTGTTCTAATAATGCTAGACAAAAATTACTTTGATTGAAAATGTGTTTTTATCGTGCCAAAAAGTTTTAAAACTTTACTTATATAGAAACATTTAAAATTCCAAATGAAGTTTATAAATCGTACAATGGGAATACAAATAGTGGGGGGGAGATTAAACCAAAAAAAAATTTAACACAGTAAAAAAATCAAACAAATTAAACAAAATATTCAAAGCAATAGCTTTATAAAAACAATTTAGACTTAATAAACACTAAATTGTTTCCGACTTTTTACGCATAAATATTTGTAAAAAAGAGCGAACATAAGAAATGAGTAGCGCTATTTCTTTTGAATAACATTTTAAACACATCCAAAAAAATAGCGCTGAAAGTCTTTTTAAAAAATAAAAAAAAACAAAATAAAAAAAATTTACATTGTTTTGTTTTAACTTTGATCAATACAGAATAGTTTTCTAAATTCGATGCAATAATAATGAATGATATATTTTTAAAGGATTCTTTCGACAGCTAATTTTGCTTTTGCAAGTCTTGTATATTCTTTTCAATTATTAATTGAGTAACCTAAAATAAAGTTTAACATTATTTTTCAAACGGCTTTTTTACTTCACGGAAGACCTGTTCAAAAAAAAATGAAAGTGGGCTGCGCGCAACCTGCAGCAAAAAAGCCACTCTTTTGATTTCTTTTTACAAAAAAGAGTGGCTTTAAAAAAAATAAAAAGTCAAAAGAGTGGCTTTTTTGCTGCAGGTTGCGCGCAGCCCACTTTCCTTTTGGGTCTGCTGTGATTTTTATTCACAAAATTTGATGAGATTTTAAATTATCGACTGTATATATTTTTTAATTATTTCACATGGGCTACTTTTTTTGCGTCTTCCTTTCTTTTTTTTGACTAACCTGAAGAAGATTAAAATGTAAAAACGTGCACTGAATTAAAAGGGAAAAAAGGGAAAAAAAGATAGCACAGTAATATTCATTCATTCATTGAATTGAATGAATGAATATTTGTTAGTCAAAATAAATTAGCTCAAGTTGCAAATAATAGAAAAAATAAGTAAACTAAAATCAATCGACAGTTTTTAAAAAACACATACCTTTTCATTTTGATAAGCTGTCACAGCAATAAATTCAGTTTGTGAAAAAATAGTTGTTGTAAATGATGATGTTAACTTTCCATCTTGAACCCTTGCAATATGTAATCTTGGCTGATATTTATGCATGGGATTAAGAATTGTCTGAAATTTTTTTATTTAAAATGTATATTCAATTGAAAGATAATATAAGTCTCCCCTAGTTACGTGCTTTATAAATTTTTAATTTATGAAATTCTTCATTTTATTTTATCTTTTATGAATTCAACTTAATTAAAAAATAGAAGCTAGGTGCATGTCAGATCACGGCAGACCCAAAAGGAAAGTGGGCTGCGCGCAAGCTGCAGCAAAAAAGCCACTCTTTTGACTTATTGTTTTTTTAAAAGCCACTCTTTTTTTAAAAAAGAAATCAAAAGAGTGGCTTTTTTGCTGCAGGTTGCGCGCAGCCCACTTTCATTTTTTCTTTGAACGGGTCTGCCGTGAGATAAAATAAAATATTTTTTCTTTTTTAAAAAGCATAATAACGATTATAGCCCTTGAAAAATGAACTCACATAGCCATGTCGATTAGTGACATCAGTAGTCACTTTAATTTTGTCAAAGTTTGCACCTTTTGTCATCCAATGTTCACCAGTTGCCAAAGAGTCTGAATGTACATTAATAGGTTTTGGCATTTCTGGATCACCCATACCAGCAATGACCCATTTAGAATCATGAAATTTATATTGATTTGAATCAACTGGAACAATGTCCATTGCAATAAGATATTTTGATTCTTTATTTAATTCTTTGAACTTAACATTAAATTCAGGAAACATTCTTCTGAAAATGAATATAATCAGTGAAATAATTTTAAAACTTTTTGTAAATTAGAAATAATTGAGACGAGGAGTGCAGATATCTGCGCGCGCATTAATTTCTCAAGATTTAAATTATCACATGTTTGATCAGTTTAAAAGAAAAGTGCTAAAAATTATGAGAACTAATGGAGAGCAATAAATTTTCCGTTTTTATTTTGTACTTGATAATAGAAAGAATTTTTGGCAGAAAAAAAGTGCAAACATATAGGTAAGGATGTGCACCTTTTTTTTCATAGATGTGCAATAAAAATAATTTTGGTACCAAAAAATGCAGAATCTTAATATTAATACGAATTCGTAATAAAAATTATTAGGTTAAAGGAGGCGGACCCTTTGATCCATTTTTAAAAAAAAAAGGATTTCGAAATATTTCTTTTTTTTCCAAACCATCGATTTTCGTGATCAGGGTGACTCTTGAAACGAAAATGCAGTTTCCTTTGTTAAAAAAATATCACGAATATCGATGGTTTGGAAAAAAAAGAAATATTTCGAAATCCTTTTTTTTTTTAAAATGGATCAAAGGGTCCGCCTCCTTTAAATGCTGATAAAAATGATAACTGATAAAGAAAAAATGAAACTACCGCAATTTTTTTATCCAAATTTTTTGCCCCTCCATTCCCCAATTTGAAATTGTGCCTATCAGATGCAGAATATTTCTTTCTGAATCAAATAAAATAAAAACATGACGTCTCGTTTCAAAAACAGTGTTCATTCGCCGTCGACGGCGATAATTGGAAAAGATCAAAGGGAAATAAAGGCTAAATGCCAACGACGGCGCCGTCGCCGACGAGAAAAACGGCGACGGCGACGGCGGTATTTTCAAAAAACGATAACACTGTTCAAAAAAACTTAAAGTCGCAAATTGTCTCTGCATGTCTCTACACTTAGGGAAAAAACATGCTTAAAGGGAGTGTCGGAGTTAGTGAAAAAAAATTTTTAGTTTTTAAGGCCCTAACTCCCTGCGCGACAATTTTTACGGTTATATTTTTTGGTTAAAAAAATTTTTTTGTTTTTTTTTCCAACAGAAGATATTACTTAAAAATTTGTAGCGCTAGGAGTTATGGTCATAAAAGGTGAAACATATTTTTAGCAACCTCCGACACTCCCTTTAAAGTCGATTTACTCACCTTCCACTTTTTGTTATTATCATTTCATTAACTAATCCACTAAGTTGTTCCCATATATCTTTTTCAACTAATTCAGCTTCGGGTTTATCCAAAACTCCATCATCTTCTGATTTTAATGGAAGACTTAATTGTTCACAATGACCATTTGCAGCTAAATATGTTGCAATTTGATATTGAACATTTCCAGCAAATCCATCAGGATAATTTTGATGCATTTGATATGGTGAACCAGTAAAGAAAAAAACCATTGGCGCTACTGATTATAGCGATTTAGTGAATGAAAATGAGAATGACAAAAATGCTAAAAGGGGATGAGGTTTTTCGTTGTTAATTTCAGTGCCACTGAAATAAAAAATAATGAGATTTTTTGTGGAACGGAAAAGTTTTGGAGCGATATTTACACGAATGAGGGTCAAAGCTTATATTTTAGTGTTGCCGATGGTGCCTGCTGTGGTGCTGGCATTCCCACGGTCCACATTTTTATACTATTCAATTTTTTTTATTTCTGCTTAAAACATTATTTAGTTAATTTAATGCCTCACATTTTAAGATCATAATCATTGCATTATCATTAATACTGACCTCAGAATTTTAAGAAAAAACAATCAAAAAATCCATTATTGGCGCCGACGCAAATTCAAAACTAATTTTAAAATTTTATTCAATTTCAAAATGGTTTTATTGTCGAAGTAAAATCGTTTTGAATTTGCGTCGGCGCCAATAATGGATTTTTTGATTGTTTTTTCTTGAAATTCTGAGGTCAGTATTACTGATAATGCAATGATTATGATCTTAAAAATGTGAGGAATTAAGTTAGCTAAATAATGTATTAAGCAAAAATATAAAAAAATTAATAGTAAAAAAATGCGACCGGGGGAATGAGGAATAATAGTAAAAATGCCACCATCGGCAACACTGTTTTATTTTGGCTGAACGAGTTTTCCTCTGTTTTTTTTTACTTGTGAAAAATAAAAAAAATTGAGTAAAGCGTACTTTTTTTTTCATAGATGTGAAAAAACTTTTTTGTACTATGCCAAAAAGAAGAAGTAGAGGATGGCAAGGAAACAACACAAGTAGCACCTTTTTCTCACGCCTTATTTTTTTTACAGTTTTGACAGGCAGCATCGAAGTTTTTACTTATAAAAAAGTGTTTTCTGTGCCACATCGTTTGTAACGGTAAAGGCATTAGTGTGGTTAACAGGTGCCGAGCCACCAATGCTTAAGTGAATATTTTTAGCTTGTTAAGTACATTTCACTCCTCCTTCAAATTAACTAAAAAAACTTCTTACTTTTTTAGAACAAGAAATTACACCTATCTCTCTCAGGAGATTTCCCACTTTTTGCGGGAGAATCTCCCAAAATCTTCCAAAAAACAAAAAACAAACAGAATTTTTGGATTAAATGGAGTCATAATGAGTAATTTTTTTCAAATATCGAAAAAAATTGTACATCAAAACTTTAAGATAAAATAATACTTGTTTGAAAATATCACACAATAAAAAAAGTTATTTCTGTATTTACTTTTCATTTGCTGGTGGTAAACTTTAAAACACGTTTAATTTCTCAAAAAAATTTTCATTAGTTTTCAATGTTTAACAATTTTTTTTCTTTCCTGCTTATAAAAAATATGAAAAACTCAAAAAATTATTTCTTTTAAAATGAAATGATCGGTGTTCATTTGTTTTTTGACTTTTTCTTCTTGAAAAAACGCTTATCAATTTTTTTTTTGTTATCAATGAAGATGTCCAAAAAACATTTTTTTGTTGTAAAGAGAAAATTTTTTGGGTTGATGAAATTTATTGATTTTAGAAACAACTAAATTTTTGAATATTTTTGTATATTTTTAACTGTTAAAAAATATTTTGGGAAAACAAAGAATAGTGTTTACTATAATTTTTGATGGGTATTTTTCATCAAATTGAATACATTATCCGTTCCGGCTTTTTTGATAAAAATTTTTTTTTCTTTCTTTAAACTTTAAAATAAGGAAGAAGCAAATACTGCCATCAGTGGCGCCGTCATTAGCGTTCAGTGGTTTATCGTGTAGAACAAAAAAAAAGAAAGAAGTTACTGCTATTTTTGTCAGATAATTTACAAACTTTTATAACGTTTTTGTTGTTTAACATGTTGTTGTATCCGACAGATACACAAATAATAATAACAGCAATATTTATTACAGCAGAATAGAATAAACGGAGAAGAGGCCGAATAGCGTCTAACTCCTAGCACAAGCTCAGCAATAATAAAACTAAGAAAGAGAAGACAGCACTATTGCAAATAGGCTGAACGTTCTCGAACAACAACGAAGACCAACGAATAGTTACGTTGTTACATTCGTGGTGAGAATCTTAACCTAACAACAGAAAGTATTAATACTCTAATACCAGGGTTACAACATCCCTCCCCACTAGCATTAAAAACACTAAACAAATCTCAACAATAAAGCTACTACAAAGCTAAACAATAACTAATAAGAAATTATTTACGTTTACTTGCAGCAACAGTTGAAGAGACTTTGGCCGGAGAAGCAGGAGACTTTGATGGATCATAAGGCAATACTTCAGCTGGATCGAGCATAGCACGCATTTGACCACTTTTGATTTCTACCATTCCAGTATTATGAATATGAGTAATATGTCCGGGAAGCCAAGCATTACAGTAAGAATAGTACCATTGGACAGATTCACCACAATGGAAAGTTGGAACATCATTGAAAGAAAGAGGAGTAAGAGAAGCAGCAACAGAAGCATAAGACTTTGAAGGAGAAGCAGCAGCTTGAACATTATTTACTTGATAAGGTACAATATGTCCAGAAGGTTTATTCTTAGAATAATCTCTTGTATAAGTGGCCGGTGGATCAGCAGTTGTTACAGCATTAACACGTGGACGAGAAGACTTTGAAGTTGAAGCATGCTTTGAACTTGAAGCACGTTTGGATTTGCAAACTTTCTCTATATGTCCACTCCCCCCACACTTGTAACATTCCGCATCTCTGAATCTGCAGGTTGATCGACGATGAGGGCCGCCACAAGAATCACAAGCACCATGTTTTGAAGAAGTAGAAGAAGTATTTGAAGCTCGAGAATTAGCACTAGAAGAAGAATCAGAACGTTTGCGATGTTTCTTTGCCCTTGAAGAAGAATTCATCTTGACATAATTGACAGAAGTTCCCATCAAGATACGATTGTCTTGTTGTGTTTCTAATGTGGCCGTAATAGCTTCTTGACACTTAACCAAAGATGTCGCAGGATCCTTCTTCAACAAATTCAATACTTGAGTTCGGAAAATATCAAGAGCAGGATGTTTCATTCCCATAACATATACCAATGTTTCAACTTCAGATTTTCCCAAAGAATTTGTTGTTGGATCAAGGGCCACCATTACAGATTCACAAACACGAGAAGTATATTCGCCAATTGATTCATGCTCTGGACCATTCCATTCCATTTGAAAAAGAGCATACCGTTTTGCAAATACGGATTCTTTTCTATCAAAAAGACCAACCATTGTTGATTCAAGCTTACCAAAATCAGCCAAAGTTGAAATATCGGCCGGTAAGAGAGCACGAGCAACCTTCTTGAATGTTGAAGCATCAAGAGCACGAACAGCATAGATAACTTTTTGACGATCAGTAAGATTGAACCCATCAAATTCGCATATCAATCTTTTGAACCATAAAGAAGCATTATTTGATTCGACCGGATCATATTCGAATTTTGGAACATTTGGAGTTCGAATTGAAGCAGCAGCAGTATTCCCACCATTAGCAATCAATTGCTGAATAGCAGCAGCAAGTACAGCAGGATCAATTGGTGTAGCAGTTGCAGCAGATGCAGAAGCAGGATCAGGCGTTTTTGTCATTGTTGAAGAATAACAGCAGCAGCAACGTAGATAAACAAATCTACTCTCGTCACCAGTTTGTTGTATCCGACAGATACACAAATTATAATAACAGCAATATTTATTACAGCAGAATAGAATAAACGGAGAAGAGGCCGAATAGCGTCTAACTCCTAGCACAAGCTCAGCAATAATAAAACTAAGAAAGAGAAGACAGCACTATTGCAAATAGGCTGAACGTTCTCGAACAACAACGAAGACCAACGAATAGTTACGTTGTTACATTCGTGGTGAGAATCTTAACCTAACAACAGAAAGTATTAATACTCTAATACCAGGGTTACAACACATGTTGATAAGCATAAACAAACTGGAAATAAAAAACGTTAGAAAAAGATAGAAAAATGTCAAAGAAAGGAAAAACTGTTCCAAGCCATTGTCTAAATAGATGTTCACAAGTTTGACAAAACTTGTTAAAGTGTTCCTTTAACCAAATTATAACACCCTTTCTCTGCCAAAGCAACTTATCTCCTTTCCCACAATAATCTGTTTTATCTAGGAGGATTTTGGTATTAAAAAGCTAACCATCAAATACAGGTGGTTACACTGGACAACCCCCAAAACAAATTCCATTTATACTCAAGGGCTGCAAGATTTTAAAAAAATGTTTATGGGGAATCCCCCACTGGGGATCGATAGCCTATATCATCCGAAGTTTTGGAATTTCTACCGTAATCTTCAAAAATTTTGGTCCCACAACGAAAACCTGAAAAAATCTAAATTTTCGAATTTCGTGAAGAATATTGTTTTCGAGATTTTTTGCATATAGCCTTCTAAAAAGCTCCTCTAACCACCCCCAAAGTCATTTTCACTTTGGAAAAAAAAAACTATTGTCAGTTGATCAAAATTATTTTTCAAAGTATATTCAAGGAATTTTAACCAGCCATTTTCGACTATATGCTTTGGAAATAGGATAAAAAAAATAATAATATGAATTTTTTGTTCTCGTTTGTAGTAAAAATTTCGAGTAATATGAAATTTAAGAAAAAAATATTTTTTACAAATTTTTTAAAAAAATATATTTTTTGTTAATGTTTGAACTTTGGATGGCATTTTCCAAGAATACATTAATAATTAAAAATTATTTTCATTTTCCCTTTAAAAAAATTGTGCGTTTAATTAAATTTCTTCTTTGTTAAAATTCTCATACAACTAAAAAGTTCTTCAAAAGGTGTAATAATTTTTCCAATTTTTTTTACTGGGCTTTTTTGTTCTTGTCAGTGAGTCTTCTTGTTGGATGGTGCCTTTACAGCTTGAAACAATACATGAGAGAGATGGTTTGCTTCAATCAGAGACTGCGGCGTCTTTGCTTCTCTACCTTTTTTTTTGTCTTTTTTCATTTGGGTAACATGAGTCTGGTTCCGAAAGAAAAAAGTTTTTTTTGAAATTTTTATTTTTTTTTCTTTTTTTTCATTTCATTTTTTTAAACACACGCGGCAAAAAGCATGAATGCCGCAGATTTATCCCTGGATTCCAAAGTTACAATGGGTAATTTTTCAAATATTTCACAAAAACCATTTTTTTATGAAGATAATATTATTGTTTCGGAGAGAGTATTTTATTCTTTGCCATATGCGTATCAAAATGAAATGGTAAAATTATCAAAATTGGTTATAAAAGCAACAACAATAAAAGCTGTGAGAGAATTATTTGAAACATTTTCAAAGAAATTTACGTTACATGTTGAAATTTTAAGAGTTTGGAAAAAGTAAGTTTTTTTTATGCTTATTAAAAAAAGATTTGTATTTTTTTGGCAAATTTTTTGCACTCCTAAAAAAAACAGTGAAACATGTGGTTTCTTCTGGACGCATGAAATCTGATCTCTTGAAAAAATTTTTAAACGTATTATTTTCTCTCAAAATGGCATTTTTTGAATTGGTTTCAGTTTCTGACATTTTTCAAAATTTGTTAAGAAATTTCATAAACTTTTACCTGAAACAACATAATATTTCTTTATAGTCAAAAAGTGACAAAATTTTAATGCAATTGTATTTAACGATTGAGTAAAAAAAACATTTATTTCGAAATTCTTTCAAAATTTTAGCCTTGAAATTCAAGCCAATCATTCTAATAACATTCAAGCACTTGAAGAACGAGAAACATACATAAATATAAAAGCAACACAACATTTATATGACGATAAATTTTTGAATTATTCTTTTTCTAAACCATTTCAGGTAATTTTCTTACAACATAGGGGTCAATTAATAAAAAAAGCATGTTTCAGTTTCCGGTTTTGAATAAAGTTTTAACTTCGTATAATTTTAATGGAAACTTTGAAATTGATGTCTGCAATTTTTTGGAAGTTAATGAAGGAATAAAATTATCTCTAACATTTCCAAATCAACATTTACAAGCTTTTTGGAAATATTATTTAAAACATTCTCGTAAGTTTTAAGCATTTTATAGAATATAGTGATAAACTGTGATAAACAAAAAATTTTTTAGTAAGCCCAATTAATCCAATATTAGAATTCAAATATCGGAAAGCACAAAAATTATATAAAAAAATTTGTAAAGTTTATCATAATAAAAGACAATGGATTCGAATTATGAAAGAAACGAAAGACCATGAATTTGTTGTACAAAATATTGAAGCTGCTTTAGGAAAGAATCCATTCAACAAAGAAATATGGAAAGAATATATTGAATATTTAAGAAAAATTGATCAAATAGTAGGATTTTAAGTTGTTTTTTCAAAAATTTTGTATCAAAATTTTAGTTTTGAAACTGGAGTTTTGGAGTCAAACTTTTGACTTCCCGAAACCTTGTTACCATAAATTTTTTTTCTCAAAATTATCAAATATTTTTTAGGAAATGTTAAACGTTTTTTCTCGATGTTGTCACTTTTTTGTTGATGATTGGGAAATTCGAGAAAATTATTTAAAAGAGATTAAAAGAATTGAAAAAAAGTATGAAGAAGAAAATGTTGAAAAATGGGAAATTGATTACAATAATTTAAACGAAGATTTTCCTGTAAGAATTCCAAGAGAATTTGTTATCGATTATGTAATGAATAGTATTAAAGAATCAACAACAAAAGTTGTTTTCGATCCGCTTAAAAAATATTTATCAAAAAGAAGAAAATCTCGTGTTAAGAAAATTCTATTATTGCCTGAAACAGACAAAGAAATATTTTGCATTCAAGACCCAAAAAATCCTGCTTTTAAATTACCATTGTTGGATTATATTGCAAAAAATGCAAATTCAAAATTAATTTTAAAATTTTATTCAATTTCAAAATGGTTTTATTTTCGTAGTAAAATCGCTCTATGCCATCGATTAAGTGTTACAGATACTCCAAAAACAATTTCATTTGAAGCATCACTTTTTATTTCACCGAATGATTTGTGCCATCGTGGATTAAGAAATATTTATATTACAAATGCTTTAATTGTCGTTTCGGATAATCCATTTTCATTATCAAAAGTTATTCCAATTATATATAAATTTGATCCAATTTATATTGATATTAAAAATCAAGTTATAACTTTTGAAGATTATTGTTTGCTAGTTTCTGGTGGAAATGTTGAAGATATTTGTTTTGAAAATGTTATAGTTACAAAGAAAAATGGAAATCCAGTAACAATGGATTATTTAATTGGAAAGTTACCAAAAATAAAAAGCTTAAAGTAAGCCAATTTAATTTCAAATTTTCACAAAGAAAGGGAATTTTTAGATTTGGTCCAGGCACTGTTATTGATCAATTCACTTCTCGCCGATTGGGAAAGATTAAACTTAAAACAAATCTTGAGCATTTTGAAATTCATGATTTGGATGAATCTTTTGAAGTTTATGGTTTCACGGATTTTGTGAAAGTATGTTATATTTATTTATTGTAATGTTATAAAATTTAACCTTTAGCATAATACAACTCCAACCACACGTTTCTTCCTGCATTTCAAAGAAGGCACAGATGAAACAATAAAATCACATTTTCGTAATTGTTTATTTTTTCTTACCATTGACATTCTAGGATTATTCCAAGTTTGTCACTCTATATATGTTTTTTAAATTCGTTAAAATAATGGAACGTTTTTTTCCGTTTTAATCCAATGTAGCAATATTAAGGGCTGTTTAAAGCGTTTTTCCTATTTTTCATGTTATATCCAGTCTTTTAATCTTCACAGTTGTAATAAAAAACAAAAACAAACATTGGCATATCTATCTATAATGGTCACGAATCCCTTTGTTTTCTCATGACAGCACTCTTTGAACTGATTCAAACTATGAAAAACAAAATAGAGATAAAATAACGAAAGTGGCTCGAGAGAAAATGAATACCCCCAAAGATTACATCGTGTTGCAGCATTGCAAACTCAAACATATTTCTTCTTTTTTCTTTTATACATGGTGGTATCTCCAAAACAAATTCCATGTATACTCAAGGACTGCAAGATTAAAAAAAAACTGTTTTGGCGCGATTGATTGATAGCCTATGTCATAAGTCTAAATGGTGTACGCTTAAAAAAATGCCCAAAAAATTAAGCCCAATAGTCAAATGCCTAACGCCTAAAAAATTACGCTAAAAAGCCATGCGTTCAAATGTCACACGCTTATAAAAACATGCTCAAATGACATGCGCGCAAACACGTGCGCTAAAAAACTATCCTACCGTTCAAACTGCAAGAAATGATCAAGCTCCTTCTATTTCTTTTTATCCACATTGTGCTTTTACCAATGATTGCTTTGTCGCTGTTGTTTTAAAAAGTAAAGCTTTGCGAGCGATGGTAATATGCTGCATGCAAACCGGGATGCATGCAGGGTAATTTGCTGCATGCAAAATTTTTTTTGCGGATTTTGATATATTTTTCTGCCCCAGATGCCCATATGAATTTTCTCTCCGCAAAAAAATTTTGCATACAGCAAATTACCCTGCATGCATCCCGGTTTTCATGCAGCAAATTACCATTGCTCAAGCTTTGCTATTTCCTCATACATCACATTTATGACTATCTTGATCAATTCGACAATAAGGGCCGTCGAAAACCTGTAACTGATGCATCCTATCTTAAGGCAACGAAAGTTGGATGTAATGGATACCCAATAAGTGCAACAGTAACTGAAACAGCTTAATTTCAAATCTAATGTCAGATTTTCTTTTATGTAAAACTTTACATGTTCAACGGATATGCCTGTGTGGTAATTTAAAAATTTAATTTTTTATCGAATATTTTAATTTTTGTGTTTAAAATGACAAGCATCACAAAATAAAGTAGAATGTTAACATTCGCATAATATTAATTTTTTTTACCTTTTTTTCCATCAATATTTTTACTACTCATCTAATGATACCAAATTTATTGCATGCATGTCCTTATTTTAAAGAAAATAAGCTATCATTTTTGGTTTTTTCAACAACATGCTTTTTTAGTAATGGAATGAATCATATTTTTTCTTTCTTTTTCAACAAAAATGCTTACACAAATTATTTTCTTTGTTTTCCATCTTTTTGTGTTGGCAAAAAATATTGTTAACAAAAGGAAAGAAAACAATTTATTTTAAAACGCAACAAAAGTTTGAATATTTAAAAAAATTTTAATAATAAAATATCAGAGATATTGGGCTTCTCTCTTTTTTCGACAAATCCCAATAAAATGATTTTATTATAAAAAAAAGGTTAAAAAATAATTGTGACTCTAATTGGATATCTTTGTTGAAGGTTTCATAAAAAAAATTTTATTTTCAGTAAAAACGTGTATTATTTATGCAAGTAATAACTAATAAAATTCGCATAAAGAACATTTTTGTCGTTAATTCAACAACAGCTGAAAATACATGTTTAACGTCAAAATTTACATACAAAAAATATCAAAAAATATTTTTATACAAAAGTCAAAAATATCTTTGATGTGATGGAAGTTTAACGTCATAATTTTTTGCAGTAAAATATTTATAGCATCGAAAAACAATAAAAAATAGCCATGAATAAAATGCAATATTTATAAGCATTCTTGCAATAAGAAAAAGGAAAACCAGAATAAATTCTAAAAAAAATAATTTGCATAAAATTTTATTATATTACTAAAAAAAACACTTACGATTACTTCCCGCAGTTTTAAAAGGCCACATTTGAGTTTCTGGTGAAAAATATGCATCTTCAAATGGAAACATTTTTGCTTGATGTTGGGTTATAAATGTAAACATTGCATAAATATTTTCAACAACACTGAATATTATGGAAAGAACCTAAAAAAAAAAGAACTGATTCGGGTTAAAAAATTTGGGATTAAAAGGGGAATGATTTGTTATTGCATCATTCTTAGAAATAATTCTAAGATAATCTTTGTGAGACCCAAAGTGCTCTGAAAAGGTTTCCAAACCGTTTTATTCGTGGTAGGACTTTTATTTTATTTACAAACAGTAAAAAATTTCTAAAACTCTTTTTTGATACTTCTTCAGTTTACCCCACCCCCCTTTTTTTCATTCGCAAAAGCAACCGCTCACTCAATCCACCCGCCCACCCTTTTGAATTTTCAAACAAAACTCAATAATTTTATGCAAATTTTTGTGATTGAAAAAATGGGGGTGGGGTAAGCTGAAGAAGTGCCCTCTTTTTTTTTCAACTTTGAGCATAAACGGAAAAAAACGAAGAAAAAAAGTTAAATTTAAAGTTTCAAACATAAAGCTTTCCGGATAGGCTAAAATACGGTTGAAAAGAACGAAAATCAAATCTGTGGCAAATTTCATCTTGATGGCATTTTGCCTAAAGTGAGTCAAATATGAAATTTCTTATATCAAATGATAGATCTGAGCAGGGGAACATTTTGCAAGCATAAAAAATTTTTTTTCAAAATTATGCAAATTTTAGTTTCAGAGAATTTGCATAAAAGCCCTGAGGCGCTTTGAACGAAAACAGATTTGATTTTCGTTTTTTTTAACCGTATTTTAGCCTATCCTGAAAATTTCATGTTTGTAGCTTAAAACTGAAGTTTTTCTCTTCGTTTTTTCTTTGAATTTGAAAAAAATGAGTTCTAAAACTTTTTTTATATGAATCAGAGGTGTAAATTAGGGCCGGCCAGGCCGTTACTTTTTCGGCCGCAGCCGGCCCGGGCCGAGGACCTCTGGCCGCAGGCCGGCCGCAATATTTTAACAGAAAAAAACAGCAAAGTGGGTACCCTTTGAAAAAACAAAAAAAAAGATATAAAAAAATTCGCAAAGGAATTTAAGATAAAAAAAAGGGGAAAAAATTAGTTAAGATTTCTTAAATAAGTTAATATAACATAGAAAAACCCTAGATTTCGAACTTTAAAAAAAATTTTTTAGTATAAAAAATTTTTTTAAATTTATCGAGGCCGGGCTGGCCGGAGCTTTTTGGGCCTCGGCCGGCCGCAGCCGCTATTTTTTCGGCCGCGGCCGGCCAGCATTTCCGGCCTCTTTTTACACCTCTGATAAGAATGATGCAATACTTGCGAAATAAAATAAATCCTAAACTTCTTTTCTCCATTTTAAAAAACATACCAATGCTATTAACAATGGAATTAACCAAATTGGTTTCTCTTTTTTTACTGCATAAAGTCCAGAAGAAAATATTAAAATACTTAATGGAACAATTACAATTCCAACAAAAATCATTGGTAAATGTGGAAAATTTATTGCTCGTTGAATTACAACCAAAACATAAACTAAAAAATATAACCAACAAATAATTTTTGTTCCAGTTGTAACATGACATCCACATGCAATTCGATATTTTGGATTTGATGGATCATATGTTTCATTTTCCATAATTCTGAAAATCGTTTCTTGTAAAAGAATGTAGCAATTACAGGGAAATATTCGTTTAAAAAAGCGAACATCCTTCAACAAATTTTCCTGATTTTCAGGTAGAGTTTTAATAAAATTTTGTTTTTGATGGATGTCTCTAGTACATAAAAAATCCAAAAAAAATGTAGCAAAAATTATTTGAAAAATAAAATTTAAAGCAGTTTTTAAATTAACAAATTTTTTAGCAATGTAAAAATTTATGAAAAAACAATGAAACTATTTTTCTCCCAAAAAACTGTTTTTCCAAAAATGAAATAAGTTTCAACAAAAAAAGGCAGCTAAAATTGATTAATAAAAAAAGAAAAGAAACAACAACAAAAATTTTTTTGCGCACTCTAACATGTTTTTGAATGACCAAAAAAAGAGCGAATCTTTTTTCAAGTTGTTGTTTTACTATGTTTTTTTCTATTTTTGATTTTATCAAAAACAGATGCGCAGGAATTTTTACTTCCTTTCTTTTTTTTATAAACAAACAACAATTTTTTTGTGGAAATTATATATTCGTGAATAATGAAACTTCAAAAAAACAAAACACATTGGAAAATTAATTTCGTTTACTGAAAAGAACTAATTAATAAACTAACTGAATATTAACCCCTGGTCGGATTTAACAATAAACGAGTAAGAACCCTTTAATGCAAAATGGCAGTGTTAAACAGTGTCTCCAAAGTTCCACTTTTTTTTGGAACGTATCCGTTCCGTTCCTCTTTTGGGCACTTCCCGTTCCGTCCGTTCCGTTCCTGCTTTTTAAAAGACCCGTTCCCGTCCGTTCCGTTCAGAACGTCAGGAACGGGTATACGTTCCCTTTCCGTTCCCGTTCCTGTAAATTTTTAAAAAGTCTTCAAATTCCAATATAAGTTATATTATATTATATAACACATCGAATTGAAAACGAATAAATTGTTCTTTTTTTTGATCTGATTTTTGGCAACGTGCTTTTGTTGGCATTGGAAAAACCGCCAAATTTAAAAATCTTTTGCTAAAAATTTTTGTGTTTTTTTCAGATAAAAAAATTTTTTTACAAAAATTTACGAAAAAACGAACTTATAAGGTGGTTAAAGACCCGATAAAAAATCACTAATCACCCTATAAGTTCATTTTTTTTTTTCGTAAAGTTTTGTAAAAAATTTTTTTTATCCGAAAAAAACACGAAAAATTTTAGCAAAAGATTTTTAAATTTGGCGGTTTTTCCAATGCCAACAAAAGCACATTGCCAAAAATCAGATCAAAAAAAAGAACGTTCGTTTTGATGTGATAAAAGTAACTTTTTTGTTTAAATTATAAAAAATTCTAAAGGCATTTTTAAAAAAATCGTGTTTTTACGGCAAATATACCAGCAAAAAATAACAAAAAATTTCCGTTTTACAATTTTTAAAGTTACGATTTCGACGGATTATTAAAATAAAGTTACAAAAAGGTGTTGAAGAACGGAACGTCTGAAATCTCGAAAAAGAACGCGTCCGTTCCGTTCCTTTTTTGGCATTAATCGTTCGTCCGTTCCGTTCCTAAATTTAAAAGAATACGTTCCCGTCCGTTCCGGAACGGGAACGGAACGGAAGAACGGACGTTCCAGAACGGAACGGTGGAGACACTGCAGTGTTAAAACCAGAAAAAAAGGACATTTTTTCTGCTTTTTGTACAATGATTTAAAAATTATATTTAAATAATGGTCTTGCAACTATATTTTTTCTAAATGTTCTAATTTGATTTCGTTAAACATTTAAGAACGTAAAGTGTTTGTAACTTTATTTTCAACTTCTGCTAAAAACTACAATAAAATATTGAAAAATCAGAGAAAAACGTGATGCTTTTTTTTATTGACGTTGCTTTCTTAATAAGTTGAAAAAGACGAATTGTGAGCAAAAGATTTATTCTATAAAAATATATAAATTCAGGCATGAGAATAGCGGCCTGACGCATTTCGCCAAAATCGCATTATCAGCACTGATAAGGATTTTTATTTCATTATTTTTTATTTAAATGCTGATATCCTTTTTTTGACACCCTTTTTTAAAGGAAAAACAAGAAAAAAATAAAATTCAGAAGCAGGATAAAAATGTAGCGTTCTACGTCAGGCCGCCAAACAATGGAAGCTTCTCATATCTGTACAAATTTTAAAGCGAATCGATAAATTTTAAGTTTTATAAAAATATGCACGAGAGAAGAAAAACCGAATACAATTGCAAAAGATATGAAATGGTAAAAACGTTAAGCTTGATCTTCTTTAATGATTTTTAATAAAAACAAAATTGAAATGTGTATGCATCGGGGCATTTATGCTTATCTGCTTTTAAGCTTTTTTAAAAATTTATTAAATATTCAAACACCATAAAATCTAAAAACCCATTTTTTAACGAAAATAAGCTGTCATTTTAGATTTTTTTTCAACAACATGCTTTTTTAGTAATGGAATGAATCATATTTTTTCTATAAGCAGTTTTTTTGCAATCTGCTGGAAAAAAGAACAACAAAAGCATTGCTTTTAAAAAAGTTGGCTTGTTTTTTTTTTTGTTTACAGCTTTTCTGCAACGAAAAAAAAGAAAACATTGGAAAGGAAAATGAAAAAAAAAACTGTTTTTAAATGAAAAAAATAAAACACAAAAAATGATTCATTGCCTTTTTTAAAAAAAAAGAGAAATATTGATACACTAAAATGATGATTTATTGATTTAGCAAAGGTGCTTTTTCAGTTCTATATTTTTTGAATATTTAACAAATATTATAAACTAAAAAATTGATAACCTGTAAATGTAGGTAAAAAAATTTATTTATGTTTATCTGTTAATATTTTATGTCGCGGAAAAAGTACTTGCATAATAAATTAAAGAAGTAAAATTTTATAATACTGCTTTCAACAAAAAGTAATAACAAAAACTTTTCTCGGAAATTAAAATAATTTACTGCACTTTTTCCAGAACTAGATTTTATAGAAAATACAAATGTCATAATTTTTCATAACGGAACAGAAAAAAAAATGTTTTAAAAAATCATAGCTCATACAAAAGCATAAAATGCTTGAATAAAATGTTACTATAGTTTTTGATCTATAACTTGCATAAAAAATAATTAATACACGTTTTTACTGAATGTAAAAGCATAACAAAAATATTTTTTTTATTTATGTAAAATCAATTGTAGTAGCAATATTTTTTTAACCTTTATTTATTTATTTATAAATCATTTTTTTAGGATTTGCCGAAAAAGGAGAGAAATCCCATATCTCTGATATGTTATTATTGAAATTTTTTTAAATATTCAAACTTTTGTTGCGTTTTTAAAATAAATTGTTTTCTTTCCTTTTGTTAACAATATTTTTTGCTAGCACAAAAAGATGGAAAATAAAAAATAATAATTTGTGCAAGCATTTTTGTTGAAAAAAGAAAGAAAAAATATGATTCATTCGGAATGATTCATTCCATTACTTAAAAAAACATGTTGTTGAAAAAACCAAAAATGATAGCTTTTTTTTTAAAAAATGGGTTTTTAGATTTTATGGTGTTTGAATATTTAATAAATTTTTAAAAAAGCTTAAAGCAGATAAGCACAAGTATTACGTCAACGAAAATGTCACAAGGGAAAAAGAAAATATCATCGTTATTTGGACGTTTTAAGACATGATAGTGCCCTGGAGGGATTACAAACTTTTCAATTCAAGGCACATCAGCTACTGTGACTCCATTGTCAGTTGAATTTATGTATTACTGGTTCTGGATCATTAAATTCTGATGAAGATGTTCCTTTATTGCAATTCTTAAAAGAACATTGGCAGGCACTTTCAGCTATCGTCCATTGTTGCTGGAAAATTGATTAACCTTAAAGCAACAGTATGCTCCAAATTTGCAACAAAAAAATCAAAAATTTGCAAAGTAAGTTAATGGAACAAAAAAATTATTATCATCCCTCAATCCGCCGATTATTTTGTCTTTCCATTTTTCTTAGAAACTTTTCCGCCTTCTTAGAAGATCTTAAATAATGTAGGCTTCTGCAGAAGCATACATTATTTAGCAAACACAATGAAGAGCTTTGCTGTCAGTTTCTGGAATGATAATTATAATCATTTGCACTTCTAAAAATCCTAATATGGTATTATTTTTACAATAAATTATTTTTTAAAAAAATCTAAAATATTCAAACTCAACTAAAGATTTTGTCGTCCTCTTTGACAATAAAAAAAACTGAATAATGCAAGCAGCGGTTTATAAAATCAATTTTGATGAACAACGGAGAAAATAAAGAAAGGTCGTTTTTTAAAAAGCACTTTAGAGCAGGCATGAGAATAGCGGCCTGACGCACTTCGCCAAAATCGCATTATCAGCAATGATAAAAATTTTTATTTCATTATTTTTTATTTAAATGCTGATATCCTTTTTTTGACACCCTTTTTTAAAGGAAAAACAAGAAAAAAATAAAATTCAGAAGCAGGATAAAAATGTAGCGTTCTACGTCAGGCCGCCAAACAGTGGAAGCTTCTCATGTCTGCTTTAGAGAAAAAGAAATAGAGAGGTCTTTTTTTTAACAGAGATATGTTTTCACAAGTTTGATTTGATTTGTAAATTTTAAATCAATGAAATATATAAATTTAAATCAAATTTTTTATTTCTAATTTTTTACAATTCTGAATGCCGGTATCCATCTCGGATACATTTGTTTTCATCACCTTCAATAATAACAAAACGATAAATAATTAAAAATATTACAAAAATTAGAGGATACATAATTTTAAAGAATGAATCCAAGCCTCTTCCATATCGATGACACCAGGCAGATCGCTTTGCCAATTTTGTTACTTCATAAACGGATAACGTTTCAGCACGTTCTTCAATGTGTTTTCTCTAAATATAGTTTTAGTAAAAAAATTGGAAAAATTAACTTACAATAATTTTGCTTCTATGTTCAAGAGATATTACAACTAAAGCTTGAACCATTGTAAAAAATATAAATGTTGCAGTGAAACCTGTAAAAATGTAATAATTTTTTCATAAATTTTTGTGTATTTCACGTTTGAATCATCTGTTAAGTCAAAAAATGCTTTGGCATTGTGTTTTTTTTCTTTTTATTTTTTTTGTTAAAAAATGAAAAAATGAGCATTATCTTTTAAAACTGTGCCTGATCTTATATTAGTTTTTTACATACATTTTTTTTCAAAACTCTCTGCTATTCCACTCAGTTTTTATGCTGATTAATAATATTAATATTAAAGGATATGAAAAGTTCATATAAGATTAGGCACAGTTGTTAAAGATATTGCTCGTTTTTTCGTTTATTCAACAAAAAAAATCTAAAAGGAACACAATGCCAACCCATTTTTTAACTAAACAAAAAGAGTGAAACTGATTCCAACGTGATTTAAGAATTCTTAAAAAACTGAATTAAAAGCTTTTTAAAGTAAACATAATCTAGAATTATTATTTCTCTAATATCACAAAAAATGCAAAAGGGCTCTATATCTCTGATAATCAATGATAAAATCAAAAAAAGCTTACCAAACCAAACATCGATGGCTTTTATATATGACACTTTTGGCAATGTTTCTTTTGCGGCATTACTTTCTGCGCTCAATGTCAAAAATACTGTTAATGCAACAAATATTCGTCCTTCAACAAATTCTTCTGGCAACCAAACGCTGATCCATGAAAATAATACACACGTCGCTGCTAAAAATGTTGAAGGATTTTTAAAATCAAATTTTGGATTAAATTTTTTTGGTAAGATTTACTCTTGCTATGCTAAAATTTGAAAACTCCAACATTTTTCACGTTTGTTGAATTTTTGTTTGTAACTTTCTAATCTATCATTCTTCTTAAACTTACTTGGAATATAAGTTTGTGCTAAATGATACCCCAAATTTCGTTTCATATTAAATTGTGCTTCCAAACATGTAAAATTTCCAGTTTTTCGATGCGTTAAACATGTAGCTTGAGAAAAATTATGTATATATAATTCTGGAAGCTGCACATTTTTGTTTAATCGAATTGCATCATATCTTTTTGGGAACCATTGAAACTGCACCAAATCATTTGTGAATGCAACTAAAAAAGGTAAGGTATATGCAAATTTAAATATATGAAAAATTAAAAAAGTTTTTCGGATTTATAAAAAAGATTTTAGCTATGACTTTAACTCCGGAGTTGGTGTCGTTGGTGCCAACTCCTCGAAATTCCAACAACTCTAAATATAAGCTTACTTGAACTAATTCGAAGAAAGCAAACTTGTGAATCATGTGGATATTTGCATAAAGTTAGCACACATTTTGGCTTTAAATAAAGTCGAGTTTCAAAGAATAATTCACCATTTGGAAAAATATACATATAAAAATTTAAGAATGTTACTCGATGAAAAAGTGAATGCTTTGAATTCGAGAAAAACGGATCAGGTCGCCATACTTTCCTGTAAGGTTTGGATATTGGATTTCATATATCCCTGTTTAAGGAAATCAGGGTTCCAAAAAATTGTATTATGCATTTACGTATGTTTTGGTGATAGAAACACATCTGTTTCCCTGATTTTTAGGTTTTATCGAAACAGAAATTTTTTCGTGGTAGGACTTCTTTTTTTTTAAACCTTACTTCAAAAATGTTTCTTCACTAATCAAAATCGGAGCTGATAATCCATGTGCCAGCCTTGGATCTCTCCATGCCATTCTCAACCAAACATCCATGTCATAATCCTAAAAACGGATTTGATATATCTACTTTTACCCTCAAAAATTTTACCATTGTTGTTAGCTCAAAATTTGAAATTGATTGAACATGAATTCCTATCATAACATTGATAGTTTGATTTTCAAGTAATGTTGGAGGTGATCGTGGATCATATTTTACACGTTTCATTAATGGCAACAAAAATGTTGATGCAAAAGGTTTTATTCCTTGTTGGGCCATATATTCAAGCCTTCGAAGAATATTCTCTAAGACAATATCTTGTTCTTGAAGCTTTTCAAGTCTTGCAAGCTTCTTTGAATCTATTGAAGCTAAATCAATGCCAACGTGACCAATCTCTAAATAAAGGGTATTAAAAGGAGTTACACATTAAGGCAAATACAGGGTGTCCCAACATAATTGCCGGTTTTGTTTTGGCTGGCAAATTTTTCTTTTTAAAGATAACCAAAAATGGACTTCACAATCGTATTCATCTTTGTTTAGGGTTTTTTAAGCTCATAAAAATTTTCAAAAACAATTTGGGATTTTAACATGGCCCCCTTTGAAAAAAATTCAGATTTTTAAAATAACATTGGAATTTTTAAAAAATTTTTCACAGTTACTATGACTTTTTTTTTATTGGAGCGGTTTTTCAAAAAACCGCTCCAATAACTGACGGTTTTTTGTGATAGTAATGAAAAAAAACGATAGAAAAAATTTTCAGTTGATATCATTGCTGAAAAATTTGCATGTCAAATATCTGAAAATCTTTATCTCATACAAAATCCTATGATTTATCGAACACAACTGTGATAACCGTTTTTGGTTATCTTTAAAAAGAACAGCAAAAACAAAACCGGCAATTATGTTTGGACACCCTGTAAAATATCAACCTTCTTTTTCATCTTTTTTATCCTTCTTTTTTGGCACGGCAATTTTTTCTGTTGTCATCATTTCTGGAATATCTGTTGGCATATCAGTAACAGTTAAAACATCAATAACTTTTTGATCAATTTCATTCATTTCTGGTACTATTACAACGTGATGTTTTGGAGTTGCTAATGTTGGTGTTGGTGTCGGTGTTGTTGTTGAATGATGATGTAAATTTTTTGGTGGAGATGATGGAGCTGATGGTGGATGAAGAATTGGAATTGGTCGATGAATTGATGATGGAATATATCTTTGTCCACCGTGAGCAATTAGTGGACAAATTTGTTCAAGATTTACACCAACATATGAATGATGCATTAAAATTTCTTCAACTTTTTCAATCCCATATAATTCTTCAATCATTGAATAATCCAAAAATACATATTTTTGTCCATAGCTCATCTGAAAATTTTTTTTCCAAAAATGCAGTCCAGCAACAATTTTCATCTTTACTTTGTTGGAAAAGGATATTTTCCATTATTGTTTTTTTGAAAGATTTCTCAAAGATAAAGCTTTTGTTAATCTTCTTTTAAAAAAAGTGTAAAAAACACGTTTATTTTTAAAAAACAATTTTTTGTAAAACAGAAAAACTAATTTTTTTTTCTTCTTTTTCCAGTTTTTGAAAAACTTTTAATTTTGAATATTTAAGAAACTACAAAAATTGCAATTTGTAATGCTTTCATTCTATTGCAAAAAATGGAGAAATGCATTACAAATTTAAATCTTTCTTAACCAAAAATTTGAAAACTATATCAAACGGTGTCTGTGAGCAATTTGTCTGCTTTAATTAAACCCAAAAAAAATGGAAATTGATCAATTATAAACGAATATTATCGTTTTTATTTCTTAAAAAGAAAAAATTTTTGATTATCTTTTTTTTCTCTGTCATTTTTTTTTGTTTTTGATGCTGGACAAAAGTTTTTAACCTTGAAAAAAATCGTTGAACGATTTTTCAGAGTTTATTCTCTTTCCCTTAAATTTTTTGATGAAAAAAAATGTTTGAATATTTGAAATAATTTTAAAAAAATAGATATTCAGCAATCTATCTTTTTCCTTTCTAGATACATGTAGCTGTGGAGAGGAAGGTCATAACCGAGGCAATACAAAGGTGCGATCTCATACTGTAGTCTAATCTAATAAATATATATTGTATTATTTTATATTAATTATTATGTATGTTCCTTTAATAAATATGTGCTTATTGATTACCGTAAACTACCATTATTCCCAGTACCGGAAGGTTACTGTGATTACATTGGACTTGGAAAGGACAAATATCAGTTCACAATATCTTAACAAAGACAATCATTTCACAGATCATTTTAATGTGCCCAATGACAAAAGAACTACCACTTTTTTTGTTTATTTTTTAGTAATTTTATGTTTAAAAATGTTAAAAAAATACCGAAAAATATATAAAAAAGTCAAAGCATCGATTTCTTTTTTTGCTTTTTGGGCAAAGAAAAAAAGCGTAATGCTCTTGAAGCGAAAACCCTGATTTTCAATCTATTACGCTTTCACAGTTTTTTTACGAAATAAAAAAAATGAACAAGTTACGAATCTCCTTTAATACATTATTTAGCCATTTTAATGCCTCACATTTTAAAATCACAATCAAAAAAATTGAATAGTAAAAAAATGCGAACCGTGGGAATGCTCGGGAACACTGAAAAGAATCACGAGGTTTTTTTCAGTTATCATTTTTTGCATCAATTAAAAGTGATATATTTGAATTTTTAAATCATTTTTTTACAAGAAAGGAGGAAATAATCAAATAATGAAGTTAGTTAAATTAAATTAAATTAATTTCATTGTTTTGATTGTTCTACAAATTTCAATAAAACTCCATCCTGGAATTACAAAATCGCTATCGATAGTAAAAAAATTTTTAAAAAATTTTGCAGTATAAAAAATTTTTTTCATTTTTCACATCAAACTTTTTACAAAGAGAGTGTCTTTTTTTTTGTTCCTTGCTTGGCAAAATGTTTAAAAATGCCAGGTGGAAAAAAGGGGAAAATGCGTTTATTCAGTCGTTATGGAAAATTTTCCATTTTTTTCCACCTGGCATTTTTAAACATTTTGCCAAGCAAGGAACGAAAAAAAGACACTCGGTTCGATGTGTTTTGTAATCAACTTTTAAAATGAATAGAAAAAAGGCAATACCCTTCCACAATGTAATCGATAAACTGCATAAATATCCACCCCAGAATCCAATGCATCATTTGTTGTATTTAACCACAGTGGAGTAATTTCAGCTTTTACAACATTTTTAACAAAAATTAAAAATATTCCTGCTAAAAATTTCCAAAAATATAACAAATCAATCACATTTTTATATATTTTCATTTTAAACCTTTCCTTTTTTATTTAAAAGTTTAAAGGGAAATCAAAGAAAAAGAGAAAAAACTGATTGATTTAATTTATGTTTTTCTTTTTTTGCGCAAAATTGATTATTTAATTTGCCAATTTTTTCCGTTTAATTACACTTTTCTTTTTTTTGGTCAAGTTTAAAAAAGGGGTTTTGAAGAAAATTTTTTTTATTAAAAACTTGAATGAAAAAAATAACAATAAAAAAATTGATTGAATAAAAAAGTGATAAAAAAAACAAATAATAATAAAAAGTAAAGGCTATTTTTGAGTAAGTAAATTTTAAAGGTATAAAAGTACCAAAGTATTAAAATGTTAAGGTTTGGGGATTCGTGGTGGGAAAAAAAAATTTATTAATTTTTAAAAAAATCAATAATTTTAGTTTTTTAAATTTTTATTAAATTAGTTTGAGTTTTCTTGGCAAGAATTAAAAAATGTATAAAAATAATTAAAAACGCTATAGTAATTTTTGATTTTTGCAATTTTGATAAAACTTTTAATTTCCTCTCGCTACGAAAATTATTGGAAACAATATTTAAAGGAGGCGAGCTTTTTGATCCATTTTTAAAAAATAAGGATTTCGAAATATTTCTATTTTTCCAACCCTTCGATATTTGTGATCAGGCAAACTCTTGAAACGAAAATGCAGCTTTCTTTGTTTTTTTTTTTTCAAAGGAAATATTTTTTCGTTTCAAGAGTTTGCCTGATCACGAATATCGAAGGGTTGGAAAAAAAAGAAATATTTAGAAATCCCTATTTTTTTAAAAAATGGATCAAAAAACCTTTAAACATAAGTTTTTGTGAAAATTTTAATTTTTCCTACCACAAAATCCCCCCAAACTCCTTACAAAAATTTTACTTTTAATAAAGAATTCCAAAATTTGGTGCTTTACAATTATTTGCTGTTACTTGATCAGTAATATTAACAACGGTGCCCTGAAAACGAAATTCAACAAAAACGCTATCAGGTGATTTAGGGCATGTTAGCCGATAACCAATTGGTTGACCCTGTTGAATATGCTTTCGTCCAAAGCCCATATCTTCACGATATTTGACATTATAAATTGAAACTTGAAAATCTGTCCATTTTCCTGTTCCAATAATGAAAAGAGCTTCATTGTCACAGCCTTCATATCGATGATTTGAATTATCAAATCTTAAACGTTTTCGTCCAATAATTTCTCCTTCAATTGGAGAATAAATTACTGGAGCTTTGGTTTTTATTTCATCCGTTTCTTCATCATCTTCTTCAGCAAGGGTACAAACAAGTTCAAAACCTGAAATGGAATCTGAAATTAGAAGTTCTAAAAATGTTTTTTATCAGGTGTTGAAACTATTTATTTTATCAAAAAAATCGTCCGCTTTTTTGATTGCAAACTTTTTCCAACGTCAGTTTCTTTCTTTAAAAGACATATCCCCTCTCAAATTAGTTATTTATGAATGACCGTGAAGATCAGGCGCTTATTAAGGTTGGTGTTTTTTATATTTTTGGTTCAAAAAATTTAAAAAGTGTCACGCTTTTGTGACATTTTTTGATCATTTTATCGCTTCTTTATATCTCATGTTGGAATCAGCTGTTCATTCAAAAAATGCTTTAGCATTGTTTTTTTTTTCTTTTTATTTTTTTTTGTTAAAAAAATGAGCAATATCTTTTACGAATGCGTCTGATCTTATATTAGTTTTTTACATACATTTTTTTTCAAAACTCTCTGCTATCCCACTCAGTTTTTTATGCTGATTAATATTTTTAATATAAAAATGCATGAAAAGTTAATAAAAGATCAGGCACAGTTGTTAAAGATATTGCTTGTTTTTTCGTTTTTTTTAACAAAAAAAATTAAAACTAAAAGAACACAATTTTTTGACTGAACAAAATGAGTGTAACTGATTCCAACGTGTTCTTTGAATTTTTGCAAAAAATCCAGAGAAAGATTTTTTTTCAAAAACTATACTTTCCTTTAAATTTAATTTTGTTTCTTTTTTGATCGAAGAAAAAAAGTTCTTTAAAGTTGATATAAAAGGTCACGAAAGCCAGCAGGGAAATTTTTCAGAGGTCTTTGCTGATGTCCTTGGAGAAGATTATTCAAATTTAATCTTCTTCTCGGTCAAGAAAACATTTTGCGATCCCTTTTTACCAAAAATTTATGTTGTGACTTGTTTGGATTAAAACTTAAAATTATAACTCTGTTTTTAAAAGAAAAAAAAAGGTCAATTTCCTACAGCTGCATGAACTGCCGCTACTTAAAAAATAGTTTCCCCAGATATTAAAAAGTGTGGAATTATTATTTTTTCAAATGTTTTTGAATTTTTAAGAAATTTCATCTAAAAAAAGAAGAATCTAACATTTTGAATAGTTTTTTTTGCTAAAAACGGTGACCCCTGTCATTTTTAATACTTTGATGCAAACAATGGGTTCTTTGACTGAATATAGAGCTGTCATTGAAACAGGGTTTAAGCTAACTGATACTAAATAATTTAATATTAAAAAACTTATTTTTCAGCTATTTCATTCTCCCCCACTGGCACAACAATAATATTTTGGGAAGTTCTCTTGTATATTTCTAATTAAAATATTTTGCAGAAACATTTTAACAATTTAAAAAAAAAATTAGTTTGGATTGCAAATTGCAAAAACGCTTCATTACAAATTTCTAATGAGATTTCTATTTTGCAATTAAAAATCTGATTTTTTTTTTCGTCTACAGAGTTTATGTTTTTAATAAATTTTTAAATCTGACAAAAAATTTTTAATCCTTATTTACCTTGAGGCATTTCGAATCTAATAATGTATCAATTATTATTAAACATAAACAAACCTTTAACACCATTATATTTTGAATCTCCTTTAAATCCGCCAATTAACTGATTATCATAATTTGTTTCACAAATTTGTCCAGTACACATGCAATTAATAAAATGATTTGTTGGATCAATTGGTTTTCCAGAATGAAATAGCTGCATTTGAATATAATTTGTATTACTTTGTTGGGAGGATTCTAATGCACATTCAATATTTCCTGCATATCCAATCTTTTCTCCAGCACTAACTTCTCCGCCATATTTTGTTAAAATTACTGTTGTAATAATTGCATAAAAGCCTTGCCATTGTCCAGTGCCATCAATTCTTGCAGCTTGATCAGCACATTTTTGTCTTTTAT
Organism: Panagrolaimus sp. PS1159; assembly: GCA_963922195.1. Lineage (NCBI taxonomy): Eukaryota > Metazoa > Nematoda > Chromadorea > Rhabditida > Panagrolaimidae > Panagrolaimus > Panagrolaimus sp. PS1159. The sequence continues at coordinate 4,054,252 of CAWUHW010000006.1, forward strand.
CCCCTCCAAATGGCATTACATAACTAAGCTTTCCAGAAATTGGTGCAAAGATTGCTTCTTTTACAGGGCACGGAATATCAATGGCTTCCAAATGGGCATTATCGTGGCTAAAAAAAAATTGTAGCGTACAGGGATATTAGCATGGATTTTTTTATGGCAGGCATTTTCGATTTTAGAAAGACACTTTTAATTTTTTGCCATAAGCAGCGAAAGATTAAAGGAGATTTCGGAAAGCTGTAGCACTCATATACTTTTTCTTCTGTAAATCCCTAAAATCAAGCGTTTATTAGGCTTGTTTTTTATCTTTTTCGAATCGAATTAGGAACCACACCAATGAATGCCTGATTTTCAAGATAAAACAGAAGAAAATAAAATTTTTTGTCTAATTCCAGTTTTTAGTGAGAACAGATAAATAAACTGTGACAAAATCTAAATTTTTTCAATGGCATTTTTCAGTTTATAAAATTTTTTTTTGTTTACTTGTCAAGCAAGTAAACAAAATCCTCCCCTGTCGGTCTATGCCATTTTTACAGTTTATGCAAATTTTTTAATTTATTTTTCTTAAAGAGAGCGTCAGAGGCAATGCAAATTTTTTTATCAAAAGGGAAGGTTCATAGCACGAAAGTTGTTCGTTATTGCCTAAAAAAATCATAAGTTTTTATGTTATTTGGTTATGAGTTTCTGCAAACATGAACAACTTTCGTGCTATGAACCTTCCCTTTTGATAAAAAAAAAATAAAAAAATTTGTACATTGGCTCCGATGCTTCTTTAAAAAGAAAAAAAAAATCTTAAAAAGATGCTCACCGTCGACCTTTAAATTGTCCACATTGTTCTTCACTTGTTGGATCACATTTTTGTAGCTTTGTTTCTAAATTTGCACCACAAACTGGCTTCATACATCCCAATGAATGAACTAAAATTTAAATATTTTTTTAAATATTTAGTTACAGTAGCCGATTAAAAAACATACCATAACCAAAAACAGCTGCCAAAATTAGACAATACCGAAGCATCTTGGTTTTCGGTACTCACTAAAAAAAAAAAATTTTGTATGCAAAAAAAGAAAAGGGTTACAAAAAAAGAAAAAAAAACACGAAACCAATTTATAACTTTTTTTTTTGTGTCACATATATATTTTTTTTGCCAGCCTGCTTGTCAAATACTAGACGACTTCTTCTCAAATTGCCCTGCCTCAAGGGGGGAGGAAAAAAATATGGCAAAAAAAAATGAAAGGGAAAAAACCAAAAATAAAGGGCAAAAAAAAGTAGCAAAAGTGACCAACTCTCTATTATTTAAAACAAATGTGAAAAAAGAGACCTCTTTTGTTTATTTTTATATATTTTTTGTGTTTTAAAAAAGAACAAAAATAATATTGTTTTAACAAACGAGGTTTTTTTCAGGACTTTAAAGTCACCGCTATTTTTTGTTATGAAAATGTCAAATATTGGAAAATGGCACATATGTGTTTTATATATAATTTGTTTTTGTGAAAGAAGAAAAAAAGAAGAGGAACAGAAATATGAAACGGGCAAAATTGGAGCGGTGAAAAATAATAAATTTGATATAATTAAAATAATAATAAGTGACATTTCTGGAAACGGAAATTTTTACAACACTATTTTTAGCTGTTTGGGACAAATATGAAAAAACAAAATTAAAAGCTACAGTTATTTTGAAATAAATTTTTAACTTCTAAAAGAAGCAAATAAATATTGATGGGATAATGAAAGTTACGGAATTTTTACTATAATTAACATCCTGTATATCAAGGTTTTACTTTTATAAATATTTTAATTTAAACAAAAAAACTGTAGCTTAAAGATCTAATATTTTCAATGGTTTTTAAAAACTCAAATCAAAGATTAAAATTTTGAATAATTAAATGTCATATTTTTCTGCCCTCACTAAAACCCAATCCAATCCATTAAAAACAAATCCAATCCGAGAAAGACATTTGGAATGGATTGGTTGTTAATGAATTGGATTTGAACTTGGATTAGATTGGGTTTTAGTAAAGGCCATATTTTTCTAATATTTATGTAATATTTTTCCTTTTTTGTGAATTTTAATTTTAGTTTAAATTTTTTTTGCCATAAAGAATTGCATTATTTCGTTAAAAAATGATGCATTTCTCAATCGGCATCATAAACGTATATTTAGCTTCTGAGAAATTTTTTTAATAATTAAACTGAAAATAAAGAATAACGAATAAATCGTTTTTTTGCCGCAATAAAATTATTTGTAATTTTTTGAATCGTTTATTTTCAGGTTCAATTATAAACGAAAAATTTTGTTTTGTGCTTCCAGAGAATGGAAAAAATGATGTAAAAAATGAAGAAACATTTATTGAACCATGGCTTTTTTTAGGAAAAGAACGGCATTGGTTTATCTAACGGCAAAGATCTTTTTTCAAAAATGAAGCAAAAAACAATTGAAAATAATTTGTTTTTTTTTTGGCTGATTCAATCTACGATTTAAAAAAAAAACAAGAAACAGATTGGAAATATTTAAAAAAAACCACAAAAAACGGAGGAATAAAAAAGTGAAATACGAATGACAAAAGCAATCAATCTTTGAAAAAAAAGTGCCGCTTTATAAGACATTTTTGAAAAATGGTTTTTCAACTTTTAAACAAAAAAAATTTTATCTTCCAAAAAGTATGAATAAAAATTTCTTTATAGAAAAAAATAGGAAATTCAGGATAGCGGAAAATCAAATTTAGACTTTTGAGTCAAAAAAGAAAGAAGAAGAAAGAAATGGCAGTCAATAATTAATAAAAGATGCAAGAAATAAAGTTATATTCGGGGATAAGAAAGGAGGTATGGCGGTTAATTCGAGCATAAAACCAGAATATTTTTTGTTAATAAAAAACGGTTGCATTTAAACTTTAGTCTGAAATATAAAATTATAAAGTTAGGGATGTGCACCGTTTTTTCAAAGTTGTGCAATAAACATTATTTTGGTACCAAAAAATGCAGAATCTTAATATTAATACGAATTGGTAAAAAAAATTATTAGGTTAAATTCTGATAAAAATGATAGTTGATAAAGAAAAAATGAAACTACCGTAATTTTTTTATCCGAATTTCGTGCCCCTCCATTCCCCAATTTAAAATTTTACTTATCAGATGCAGAATTTTTTCTGTGTCAGATAAAATAAAAAATAAATGCGCGAAAGTGAGCGGTCAGTATTTTATTATAGAAGAACAAAAAGTCGCAAATTGTCTCTGCACGTCTCTACTTTTAACAATGGCTTAAAAAGCTGTAAAAATTTTGCAGGAAAATATACTATGAAATTTTATATTTTTGTTTTATTTCTTGCTACTTTCTTTCATCAAAAAAAAAACTCAACCATTGATCGATAAACGGCTATCAAATGTCACAAAAAAAATTTTGACGCTTGATAGTTAGTTTGTAGAAGATGAAAAAAAATAAGCAGGTAACATAAAGTAAAAAAAAGCAATCACAAAAAAAAGTATCAAAAATAACAACTTTGTAAATATTGCCGTTAACATAGAAAAACATGTATTCAAAAAAAAGAGATATTGTGAAAATGAAAATGATATTTTTTTCCTATTTGAAAAAATCTGTAGCATCAGCAGGAGCAAATGCCATCTATCTTTGGCAGAAAAAAAATTAGGAAAAAGTCAAATATGCATTAATTTGGTTTTAAACAAATATTTTTTTATCTTTTCTGTTATCTCTTTTTTTCTTGACCTTTTTTTTGCTATATTTGTTCTTCAGCGTTTTAGGCATTTTTAAAACTATAGATTCCCTTATCATTTTTTCTTAAAAAAGTTTGACTTGTGACAAAAACAAAAATAAATTAATGACAAAGTGTGATATTTGGTCTTTAAACTTCGTTCGAAACTGTGTTATAAAAAACAAGACGGAAAAATTATGTTATGAGAATGATGCAAAATATTTGTTATTCCAAGGTTTTACTTTTACAATTATGCGAATTCAAAACCCAACTATAAAAAAATTTTTCAAAATTATGCAAATTTTAGTTTCAGAATATTTGTATTAAGCCCTTGAGGCACTTTGAACGAAAACAAATATGATTTTCGTTTTTTTCAACCGTATTTTAGCCTATCATGAAAGTTCAATGTCTGTACCTTAAAATTTAACTTTTTTTCATCGCTTTTTTCAGTTTTTGCTCAAAGTCGAAAAAAAATAAGTTTTAAACAAGAAAAGCTGTAGCTTAAAGATGTAATATTTTCAATGGGTTCAAAATTTTAAATAATTAAATGCCATATTTTTCTAATATTTATGTAATATTTTTCTTTTTTTGTGAATTTTAATTTTAGTTTAAATTTTTTTCGCCATAAAGAATTGCATTGTTTCGTTAAAAAATGATGCATTTCTCAATCGGCATCATAAACGTATAAGATAAAAAAGGGTGTTGTCTCAAAAAAAAATTGAACAACTAAAAGTCAACCACTGATAATCTTTCGAAAGCTTTTTAGAGAAAATCACAAAAATGATTTTCTCTAAAAAGCAATAGAGAAAATCATTTTTGTGCAATTTGAAAGATAGAAAACAGATAAATATTTCGTAAAAAAACGCCCTATTTTTTTGTCGAAGATTAGTTTGCTTGCAACAGTCTCGGTTGAAACAGCTCATTTTTTTGATTTTTATCGCTATTCTTGTATGCAACAAAAAAGCGATAAAATTGAAAAAAACTAAGAAAAAACAATTCTTTTGTCTATGAAAGATTTTTTTTAAATTATTAATTTTTCATGTGCTGAAAACAATTAAACAAGATTTTGACTCTCATAAAAATTAGATATTATTTTCCGGGCTTTTTAAAACATTATAATTGTTCTTTTTTTGATAATAGCTTGCCGCTTTAGATGACAACAACGGATAATTTTGTGTTGCAAATAGATAAATCTTTTTCAAATGACTCTCAAACTAATTATGACAATCAATATTCAAATTTGAATTTAAACCAAAATCAAAAATGCTCAAATGTAACTTCAATTCAATCTAAAAGCAAAGCATTTAATCACAAACATGATGGTAATAAAAAATGCTGCAGGCTAATGACATCCATAATTTGTAGACAGTGAATTAAAAAATAGTCAAAAGCCAAAAATTTAATTTTTTTGAAAATTTTTTATTTATCGCAACAAGTTTCCGGGCATGAATGTGCAGAAGTACTTTCGGGGAACATTTTTCCGCAAATTTTTTCTCAATATTGAAAAAATAATTGTTTTTTTTAAATAATACATTTCTGATTTACTTTTTATCATAGCTTATATCTGTTCAAACAGAATTTAAATATACAATTTTATTAAAAAATTAGAGCTCATTTTCGCTCCTGTTTTGGCGGAAATGCTAAACGGAAAAAATGGGAGCGGAAGTAAGCTCTAATTTTTTAATAAAAGCATATATATTCTGTTTGGACAGATATAAGCTATGATAAAAAATAGATCAGAAATGTATTATTTAAAAAAAACAATTATTTTCTCAATATTGAGAAAAAATTTGCGGAAAAGTGTTCCCTGGCAGTTCTTCCACACATCCCTGTTTCTTTGAGTATCAAAATGTATCATTGGACTTGCACCAACATTCAAATTAATAGTATCTGATAATCATAAAGATAGGAAAAAATTGAAATTATTGAATAAATCTTCATATTTTTCAATTCTTAATGATAAAGCAGTTGAAAATGAAAAAATTAAAAAGCAATGGAAAAACAATTTCACAAATACAAACAATAGCACCCTTTCACTTCATATTTCTGCTTATGAATCTTCTATTGAAGCTGCTTCTAATACATCAGATTCATTTGGTATTGATAAATGTAATGAATCTTTGAAAAGAAAGAATGCTAAACAAATTTTTTCAATTTCAACATTTTATTTTCAAGTAAATTTTTGAAGAAAAAAATTTTTTATAATAAACTTTAAAAATTTTTAGAATCCCTTTGAATTTTTAAGACAACAAAGTGATGAAGTCCCTGAACCAGAAGTATCAAAATATCGTGCAAATCAACGATTACTTTATCCTGAAACTGAAACTGTTACTGGAACAGATGGTTCAACGAAAACCTTTGCTGGAATTGTATTAAAAGAATCTCGAATTTCTGTTCATCCAGGTTTTCAGTAGGTTTTTCAAAAAGTTTTTGAAAAGTTTTCTAACGGCATGTTTTTCAATTTCGAGCAAAAATGGAAAAAAAGAAAAAAAGTTTAATTTTAAGCTACAGACATGAAACTTTCAGGATAAGCTAAAATTCAGTTGAAAACAACGAAAATCAAATCCGTTTTCGTTCCAAGCGACTTAGGGAATTTATGCAAATTTTCTGGAACTAAAATTTGCATAATTTTGGAAAAAATTTTTATGGTTGCAATATGTTTCCCTAGCCTAGCTCTTGAAAAGGGCTACAAACAACGATAAAAGCCAGAATCCGTCAAGAAAAAAAATTCGAGATTTTTGGTAAAAAATGATTTTGGCACATTTCGATTTGATGCCATTTCACTATTTCAAAACCGATTTCAATAATTTGACTTTTAAACAATAGAACTAGGCTGGGGGAACATATTGCAATCATTAAAAAAATTTTTTAAAATTATGTAAATTTTCGTTCCAGAAAATTTGCATAAATCCCCTAAGGCACTTAGAGCGAAAACAGATTTGGTATACGTTTTTTTCAACCGTATTTTAGCCTATCCTGCAAGTTTCATGTTTGTAGCTTAAAATTTAATTTTCTTTTCCTCCTCTCTTCAAAATTGAAAAAAATGTCGTTTTATTCGCCTTTTTAGAGCTAAAGATTGGACAGTATTGTCATGTTGCGGCAGTGGAAATGGAGATGTCTATAAAGTAAAGAATCGAAGAACTGGCGAAATTGGTGCCATGAAAATTGAAGGAACCAAAAAGATTGAAGAAAGCTGTTTGATAAAAGAAGTAAATAATAAATATCCAATTTTTTGAACAACTAATTTAATTTTTCCAATTTTTAGAGTAAAATTTATCGTGAATTAATCAAGCATACATTGGGTGCAAAACATGTTGCCGAAATGCTTGCCTTTGAACAACTTGAAGGAAATATTTCATCACAATTTTTAATTCTTGGTTTTCTTGGTCCAAATATTCGAGATTTAAAAGAAAAATGTGGTGGAAAGCTTGAACTTTCAACGGTGCTACGAATTGGTATTCAAACTTTATGTGGAATTAAAATGATTCATGATGTTGGATATGTTCATCGACATTTACGTCCATCTTCTTTTATGCTTGGTAATCCAGATATTCCAGAAAGATCTCGAATTATTTATGTTACAGATTTTCAAATTGCAAGGTAATGGAAATTCCTTATTTTTCATTCTTTTTTAATACTGGGTGTCCCAACATAATTGCCGGTTTTGTTTTTGCTGGCAAATTTTTCTTTTTAAAGATAACCAAAAACGGACTTCACAGTTGTATTCGATAAATCATGAGATTTTTTATGGCGTGAAAATTTTTCGGATATCTGATATGCAAATTTCTCAGCAATGATAGCAACTGAAAATTTTTGTTATCGTTTTTTTCTCATTACTATCACAAAAAACTGTCTGTTATTGGAGCGGTTTTTTGAAAAACGGCTCCAATAAAAAAAGTGATAGTAACTGTGAACAATTTTTTGAAAATTTAAATATTATTATCAAAATCTCAATTCTTATTCAAAGGGTTAAAATTCCAAATTATTTTTAAAAATTTTTATGAACTTAAAAAGGTTCCTGAAGCATGTTGAATTTAATTGTGAAGTCCGTTTTTGAATGTCTTAAGAAATAAAAATATGACAGCAAAAACAAAACCGGCAATTATGTTGGGACACCCTGTATTTTCTTCTTTTTTTCAGACGATTCCTTAAACGTGCAAAAAATAATATGGGAATATATCGGGAAGAACGGGAACCAGGCACTGTTCGGATGCATGGTTATATTCGATATGTTTCGGTTAGCGTTCATAATGGGAATGAACATCGATGCCGTGATGATATTTGGAGTTGGATATATATTATGGCAGAGATGCTGGAAGGAAAACTTCCTTGGCAAAATGTAAAAGTTGATCCAACAAAAATTCATGCATTAAAAATGATTACACCAGATTCACAGCTTTTTGCAACAACAAAATCAAAAGATCCTAAAGGTAAGTTTTAAAAGCTTTTTAACAAAGATTCACTAATTCCTTTTTTTAGGATATCTTTCAAGCATTGCAGAATATATTCGAACTGTTCATGCTGATAGCAAGCCTGATTACGTTGGAATTTATCGTCGTTTAAAAAATGCTTCAAATATGTCTGGCACAAAATTTACTGATCCATATGATTGGGAATCTGGTGAACAACGTGTATGTTTTGATATGATAAATAAAAACGGTGATAAAGAAGAATGATAATGTTTTAGGGTGATTGCTTTTTGAGTGAATCAGATTTGCAGAGATATTTTTCTCATGAAGAGATGCTCATTGTTCGAAAAGGTGATCAACGAGTTGAACTTGATCCATTATTTTTTCGAGGTAAGTTTTGAACTTGGAAGAATTTTAAGTGGATTTCATATATCCAGCTAATCCTAAAGCTTTTGTATATCCCATTAATCATTGATTTTTTTTCAGATGATTCCCCTCCACAAGGTGTACGAAAAGCACGAAGAATTCGACAAAATACTGAATCCCTTGAAATTCCATCATTTATTGATTTGGATATTACCCAACAATCACAAAGTTCTGGAGCATCTGGTGGTGGTGGAGCATCTGTTCGAGGATCCGTTAAAAGAACATATCGAAAAGATGTCTCACAAATGAAAAAGAAGATGATCATTAAAGAAAATGGCGGAGATGGAAGTGGAAAAAAGAATAATAATACTTTCTCAAAAATTAAAAAGAAGCGTTCATCAAAAGAATCAAGAGATAATATTACTGCAAATAATAATAACAATAATAATGATCCAAGAGAAACAATGTCATTTTATTCACCAAAATCACCAAAATCTCCATTGCTTTCAGGTATGTGTTTAGAGTGGATATTTGACCCAAAAAGCTTTGGAGTAGTTAGATAAAAAAAATATTTGGCATTTTTTGTTGAAAAAAAATTAGGGATTTTTTTTTTAAAAAGATACTGCAAAATAAGAGTTTTAGAAACAAAAAGAAGCTGTGGTAAATTTTCTTAAATACACATAAAAAATTTAAGAAAGATTTTTCAAAGTTATTTTTAATTATAAGCTTTTTTCAAAAAAAAGATAAATTGGCAAAAAAGTCAGGGATTAAGAGCATTTAAAAGCAAAAATAGGCATTAAAAGTTCTTCCGCTTCCTTTCAAAAAGGTTAAAACAAGCAAAAAAAAATTTTTTTAAACATTTGCGGAAAAAAAGAAATGAAGTGAAAGTACTTAAAAAAGGAAGAAGAGAGAAGCTTTAAATATACACAAATACTCTTCTATTTTTTTTTTCCAGATGAAAAACGAGAAAAAGATGAAAAGCGAAGAGCTGCTGCTGCTGCTGCTGCTGCCGTTGCAGACTCTGCAACAACAATCGTTCCAAAGTCTGCACCACAGATGGGAGCAACAAATAATAATAATAATGCTGGAAGCGGCGGTGGTGGAGTTGACTCATCAAAGCGAAAGAAACGAAGTAGCGGAAAAAAGGAAAAAATTAAAGAAGGAAGTTCAAAAGTGAGTTTGAGGGATTTGTAAAATTAGCTTTTTGATTAAAGTAATTTAATTTTGTTTATTTTTTTTAGAAGAAGAAGAATAAGAAAAAGAAGCAATTCCAACATCATCAAAATAATGATATTACCGTTGATAAAACAAAAGAATATACAAAAGATGAAACTTCAAGCAAAGAAGATAGCAGCAGTGAAGTAAGTTTTATTTTTTTTTGTGGAATTTTCACAAAATTTTAAAAAAACGGCAAAAATTTTTGGTTTTTTGAAAATCTAATTTTTTGAATCCTGGCATTTTAATACTGTAAAATATAATTTCTGCAAATTGGCATAAAATTCATGCATTTGCATTAATTTAAACTTTTTAAAAAACAAAAAATTATCTTTTTTGCAAAAAATTTTGATTTTTATAACCCATTTTACGCGTTCTTTTAATACAGTTTTCCAAAAACGTATTTTTTGCATAAAACTAAAGTTGAATAAATCACCTTTTTTCAAAGTTGTAATTTAAAGGTTACCACAGTTCTATCTAAATTTCTTCTAAAACTTTGAAAATATGGCAGAAATCATTGTTTTTTAACACCTTTTTTTCTCTTTGTTTTGTTATTAATTTATTTTCAATAAATAAATAACAAAATTTTCATTTTTGAAAATAAGAAAAAATTTGTTACAAGTGACACAAATAAAAACTACATCCATTTTAATTTTTTAAGGAAAATAAACAACCTTCTCCCTCCGTAAAGAAGCAAAATCATTCACAAGTTAAACCTCGACAAATTAAATCAAATTTTGCTGGAAAAGAACGAAAAAAGCAGACAACAAAAGGTGGATCTCGAGAATCAAAATCCCGTGAATCAAAATCAAGAGAATCTGTTCCACTTCGAAAGAAGAATACTTTACGACGTAAACATTAAAAATTTGAATATATATATGTTTTTATGTCTGTAATTGAATTGAATTGGTAATAAAAGATAATTTTATTGAAAAAAGTTTGGATATTACATTTGAATGCAAAAGAGAGACAGGATTAATCATAAACTGATGGTTTAATTGATTATTATATTTTTGTAGATTGAAAATTTTTATGTAGAGAAATTTGCATAAAAGCTACATCAACAAAAATTTTTTTTTTTAATTTTTAAATTATTACCGCAACTTTTGTTGTCAAAATTACTAATTATGCAAATTTCACCAGTGATTGCAAATGCGGCCCAAAATCTCGAGGCCGAAACATTACCGGCCCAGCTGATTATTCCATTTTTAGGTGAAAAAAAACAAAGAATTTTCTAAAAAATGTCGGCCCATTTTCAGTCACTGAATTTCACACTTTTATTTTTTCTGTTAAAAATTTTAAAAAAGTTGAAATTTATTTAAAATGCTAAAAATATTTTTTAAAAAAGCTTTTCAATTTTTGAACTCTTTTTTTCGCCTTTCCTAAAATGAACTTTTTTAAACAACGAAAAAACCAACAAAAAACAACATTGAAAAAAGGAAGAAAAATAGCTGTCTTTTTTTTCTTCCGTTTTTTTTTTCAAGAATAGTTTTTTGGAAATGAATGGGGCACTTTTGCTTTTCTGTCTTTTCTTTCTTTTTTTGAGTTTGCTTCAGGCGACAAAAAATGGACACTCATTCATTCTGCTTCAACTTATTTTGTTTTAAACAAAATTACTTTTTTTCGTTTGTTTTTTGAGTTTTTTAATGAGTTTAAAAAATTAAAAAGTGTTGAAAAATGTTTTAAAACTGTGTTTTATGCATAAAAATTTTTTAATGAAATTTTATCACTGAAATTGATAAAACACAGAGTTTTAAAAGCGACTATATTTGATACAGTTACAATTTTGTTATTGTTTCTTAATTTTTTTGAACTATTTTATTACAGTATTCTTAATTAGATATTTCAATTTTTAGTTGATCGACATTTAAAACTTTGGAAACCATTTGTTTGCAATTTGAACTAAAATTTTTTACCAACAAATTTTTTTTAAATTAGACGACAATAAAAAACAATCAATTTTGTGTATCACGCTTTTTTAATCAACTAAAAAATCAAAAAAAGTTCATTGAACATCCGCGAAAAATAATTTGTTTTTTCAACGGCATTTAAAACCTTTTCTAACATATTTATCTTTCGTCCTCAAATGTTAAAAAAAAAAGCGAGACACCCCTCGTGGTCATTTTTGGCACTCCTCTTTTCTCTTCTTTGATCAAAAAGAACTCTTCCTCTTTTTTTAGAATCAAAGAACAAACAAAAATATTTTTTTCTCTCTCTTTTTTTGTTCTGTTAGACATTTACCCTTTTTTTATTGAATCGTATTTGTTTTCAATCAAAAAATTGATAAAATAATAACGTTTCGCTCTCTTCCCTTTTTTGACCTTTGACTGATTGAGAAAAAAAATGTGTTTACTTTTAATAGATTTTTTATTGATAAAAACATAATTTTTATGAAGGTTTGAGTTTTGTTTTTGTCGCAATATTTTTTTAAACAACACAAAAACTTTTTTTTGACTCTATTTTTATATTTGATCGTGTGCTACTTTGCACCACCATCAACTTCTTTCTTTTTTTGCTGCAACAAAAAAAAACAACGCTGCTGCTTTTTTGTTTTTCTTGCACGTGTTCGGTTTTTTTTGCTGAGGATTTTTCTCTCTCGCAAAAAAAAAGAAAGAGTTAAAGCTTTGTCCACTTTTGTTTTTTTTCCTCTTCCTGTTTTTTTAAACCTTGAAAAAACAATGTTAAAAATTAGTTGTTGAACGTTTGAACTAATGTAATGTAATTTGTTCAAAGTTAAATTAGCTGAACATAAAATTTTGTTCAATAATGCTGAGACAATGGGAATTTTATAATGACCTCAAAGTTTAAATATCTATCTTAACTCAAACGTCAAAGAACATTCTAACAGTTTTTTGATCCTCTTCTCTTTCTTAAAAAAAAGCTATCACTTTGTTATTTTTATCTTTGACGAGATTTTTAATGATTGCTTCAACCGCGTTCTTTTGTCTTAAAAGTCAACCAAGTATCTCTTTCAAATTTCGTGTTTTACTTTTTTGCGCTTGTGTTTTTGATATTTTAATAATCTTTTTTTATTTTCAGGGTCATTACTAACTAAACAACAACATATTATTTACTAACATACAATTATTCCACTGAAAAGAAGTAACATTCCCAGCAGCAAACATGACAATTCTGCGATCTGGTCCAATGGCGTTGAATGCTTCAAATCGATTTCTACAAACAACAAAACTTTTTGATCTTGTTAGACATGTTCGACAGAAAAGTCATCAAACTCAAGAATTTTCAAAGGTTTGTTTTGCTTAAAATGGGTCAAAGGAGGGAAGAAGTATGTAATGGCTCATCGAGGGCATTTTCTGACTTACATTAAGAGCATTTGTTTGTGCGACGAACTTAAATAATTATTGTCTTATATTTCAGGTTATGGTAGCAAACAGAGGTGAAATTGCAATCCGTGTTTTTCGTGCTTTGACTGAATTGAACAAAACTTCTGTTGCCATTTATTCTGAACAAGTTTGTTTCTATTGTTTTGATCTTCTTCTTCAACTTTATCACCCTTTAATTTTAGGATAAACTTTCAATGCATCGACAAAAAGCTGATGAAGCATATATGGTTGGAAAAGGTTTGCCACCTGTTGCAGCATATTTAAATATTGATCAAATTATTGATGTTGCAATTAAGCATAATGTTGATGCAATTCATCCTGGGTATGTTTGATGTTCTCTTTTTAAAGCTTAACTATATTTAAATGTTTTAGATATGGTTTTATGTCAGAACGTGCAGATTTTGCACAAGCTTGTAAAGATAATGGTATTGTATTTATTGGTCCTTCAGCCGATGTTATGCGACAAATGGGTGATAAAGTATGCTTACTTTTTTGTTGTGTACTGTAGCAAAATTTTATGTATGATAATTTTAGGTTGCAGCTCGAGAAGCAGCAATAAAAGCACACGTTCAAGTTGTACCTGGTAGTCCTGGACCTGTAACATCAGCCGATCAAGTTCGAGAATTTGTTAATCAATATGGTTGCCCAATTATTATTAAAGCTGCATATGGAGGTGGTGGTAGAGGCATGCGAAAAGTTGATGATCCAAAAGATGTAAGTTCAATAGTTTTTGACATTACTGTAGTCACATGTTTACATATCCACTTTTTAAGGTTGACAATGCCTTTCATCGTGCATTCTCTGAAGCACAGGCAGCATTTGGTGATGGTTCATTATTTGTTGAAAAATTTATTGAACGTCCGCGACATATTGAAGTACAAATTATGGGAGATAAATATGGTAATATGATACATTTATATGAACGTGATTGCTCTGTTCAACGTCGGCATCAAAAAGTCGTTGAAGTAGCTCCCGCTCCACATTTGGATTCAAAAGTTCGTCAAAGAATGATTGATGATGCGTTAAAACTTTGCAAAGCAGTTGGATATGAAAATGTTGGAACCGTTGAATTTTTGCTTGATAATAAAGGAAATCATTATTTTATGGAAGTTAATGCTCGTCTTCAAGTTGAACATACTGTATCTGAAGAAATTACTGGGTAAGCTTTTTGCTTGTTTTTGATTGAATAAAGTATCCTTTTTTTAGTGTTGATCTTGTACAAGCACAAATTCGAATTGCTGAAGGAAAATCTTTACAAGATTTAAAATTGACACAAGAAAATATTCATGTTCATGGTTCTGCAATTCAATGCCGAGTTACTACCGAAGATCCAGCGCTAGGATTTCAGCCAGATTCTGGAAGAATTGAAGTTTTTCGATCTGGTGAAGGTATGGGAATTCGATTGGATTCTGCTTCTGCATTTGCTGGTTCGATCATTTCACCTCACTATGATTCTCTTATGGTTAAAGTGATAGCACACGCTCGGAATCATCCAAATGCTGTTTCAAAAATGAAGAGAGCATTGAAAGAATTTCGTATTCGTGGTGTTAAGGTTTGTCCTTGCAAAAAAAAATTTTATTTCTAATAAGGCAACAATTTTAGACAAATATTCCATTTTTAATGAATGTTCTTGATCAACCAAAATTTGTTGATGGCTCTGTTGATACATATTTTATTGATGAACATCCAGAAGTATCATCTTTCGTTTAAATTTTAACATAAAAATGCCACACCTTTTTTTTAGCTTTTTCAATTTACTCCATCACAAAATCGTGCATCAAAATTACTCAAATATCTTGGTGAAGTGGAAGTTAATGGTCCACAAACTCCATTGGTTACAGAGTTGCTTCCAAAAAATGTTGAACCACCAATTCCACATCTTCAACATGGTATGTTTTTTTTTGGTTGGGATACAGCATTAATCTTGTGGGACTTTTAAGTTTTACTGTATTTTTAAAAGATTATTATTGTATTACTGTATTTTTCTTACTACAATTATTTTTTCAGGACAAATTGCACCATCTGGTTGGAGAAATGTTTTGAAGAAAGATGGACCAGAAGGTTTTGCAAAAGCTGTTCGAAATCATCCTGGTTGCTTGATTACTGATACAACTTCACGTGATGCCCATCAAAGTTTATTAGCAACTCGAGTTCGAACATATGATCTTGCAAAAATTGCTCCATTTGTTTCACATTCATTTTCATCTCTTTTTTCTGTAAGTTTTTTGTATATTTCTTTATTCTTCATTAAAGAGCTTATTTTAGTTAGAAAATTGGGGTGGTGCAACTTTTGATGTTTCAATGAGATTTTTGCATGAATGTCCGTGGGAAAGACTTGAAAGACTTCGTGAATTAATTCCAAATATTCCATTTCAAATGGTGAGTTTAAATTTTTAATTATCTGTCTAATGTTTACATCGTTTTTTTCAGCTTCTTCGAGGTGCTAATGCTGTTGGATATAAGAATTATCCTGATAATGTTATTCATAAATTTTGTGATTTATCTGTCAAATCTGGTATGGATGTTTTCCGGGTATTTGATTCATTAAATTATTTGGTAAGGAAATTTACTTTTTTACTTTCTTTTAACTCATAATATTCATGGTTAGCCGAATATGTATGTTGGCATGGAAGCTGTTGGGAACGCTGGAGGAGTTATTGAAGCAGCTATTAGTTATACCGGTGATGTCTCTGATCCAAAAGCTGATAAATATGATTTAAAATATTATTTGGATTTGAGTGATAAATTGGTTAAAGCTGGTACACATATTATTGGAATTAAGGTAAGCCATTGGTGAGAACACATTAGATTAATTCAATAATTTTTTTAGGATATGGCTGGCGTTCTCAAACCTGAAGCAGCAAAATTATTGATTGGGGCAATTCGTGATCGTCATCCTGATACTCCTATTCATGTTCATACTGTAAGATTCGTTACTTTAACATTCACGATTGTATTTTCTATTTTTTTTAGCATGATACTGCTGGTGCAGGTGTTGCATCAATGCTTGAATGTGCAAGAGCTGGTGCAGATATTGTTGATGCTGCAGTTGATTCAATGTCGGGTATGACTTCACAACCTTCAATGGGTGCAATTGTTGCATCATTGGAACGAACTCCATATGAAACTGGTCTTAAACTTTCAAATATTTCAAAATATAGCGCTTATTGGGAAATTTGTCGTCAATTATATCAACCATTTGAATGTGCAACAACAATGAGATCCGGAAATGCAGATGTTTATCAACATGCAATTGTAAGTTTATATGTTTTATTGATTATATTATGTTTTATTTTTAGCCTGGTGGACAATATACTAATTTACAATTTCAAGTAAGTTTTGAATTTTAATGGTTCTTAAATAAATGTAAATTTAATTTTTGGCATTTTCACTTGGACTTGGTGAGAAATTTGATGAAGTTAAAAAGATGTATGCAGAAGCAAATGAAGTACTTGGTGATATTATTAAAGTTACACCATCATCAAAAATTGTTGGAGATTTGGCACAATTTATGGTACAAAATAATTTAACAAAAGAAAATGTTGTTGATCGTGCCGATGAATTATCATTCCCAAAATCTGTTGTTGTAAGTTTCTTTTTAATAATTGGTTACTGTAGTTATTGTTAATGCATTTTATCTATTTTAGGAATTTTTGCAAGGACAAATTGGACAACCACCGTATGGCTTCCCTGAACCACTTCGAACAAAAGTATTACGTGGAAAACCAAAGATTGATAAACGAGTTGGAGAAGATTTGCCTGCACTTGATTTGGAAAAGCTTAAACAAACATTGGAAGAAAAGCATGGAAGAAAATTGCGTGATGTTGATGTTATGTCTTCAGCAATGTTTCCAAAAGAATTTGATGATTTTGAAAGATTCCGTCAACAACATGGCCCTGTTGATAAACTAAATACTCGAATCTTTTTAACTGGTTTAGATGTTGCAGAAACAACAGATGTAAGCTATTTTTAAGATTTTTGGTTACTGTAGTTATTGTTAATGCATTTTATCTATTTAAGGTTGAAATTGAAAAAGGAAAAACTTTAACAATTCAATTACTTGCTCGTGGAAAACTTAATAATAAAGGTGAAAGAGAAGTATTCTTTGAACTAAATGGTCAAATGCGTTCAATTTTTGTTCGAGATGAAGAAGCTTCAAAATCGATTGTTGTTCGTCCAAAAGCTCTTGCAGGTGTTCGTGGACATATTGGGGCTCCAATGCCTGGTGAAATTTTAGAAGTTCGTGTTAAAGAAGGTGATAAAGTCAATCAAAAAGATGCCTTATTTGTTTTATCTGCAATGAAAATGGTATAAAATATTTTTTATATATATTATATTTTTAAATGAATGTCTTTTTTAGGAAATGAATATTGAAGCTCCTGTTGCTGGAACCGTTAAAACAATTTATCTTGGAAAAGGTGAAAAAGTTTCTGCTGGTGATCTTATCATCGAAATTGAATCATTTAGTAATTGAGAATAGTATTGTATGGGTTACTGTAGATGTGAGAGATATAAGCTTGTTTTGTATATTTCATATATTTTGCATTTCTTTGTATTTTTTTTTTTTGTAATATTTTTAAATTGTTGTATTTTATATGTATCTTTGTATTATAAGAATAAATAAATAAAAGCCAAGATGTGAAAAACAGCTATTTTTTTCCAACCATTGTTTTTACCGTACTTTTTTAGAAGCTTAGAATTCGCTCTTAACACGAATTTATGCCCTAAAGGAAGATGTTGAAGTTTGGGGTAACTTCGAACATAGATTTCAACACTTTTTTTGCTGCTTCTTTTTTCTGTCTTTCAACACTTTTTACAGCAATTTTGCCATTGTTTTTTTAGCTTCTTCTTTGTTATTTTATAATAAAAGTTTTATTTTTCAGCGTTATTTTTGCTGAAAGAAGATGCGACGTTCTTCGAATATTTGGCGAGCTAATGATAGCGATAACGTTCAAAGTATTTGGTTCCAATATGCACCAACCAGTAAATCAGCATGTCAAGAATGTAAAGACAAAATTATTATGGTAAGTATTTTCTTGTACAATATTTTTTTATAATATACAAATATTTTAGAAAAATTTAAGAGCTAAACTTGAATTTGGTAATGGCTTTTATTGTTTTGATTGTTTATGGAAGTTTGAAACACCTGCAAAGTGTAAAAAAAGTCAAATTTTTCTTGCTACTGAAAGAGTAAATGCATTACCCTATAGCAGTCTTCCTTCACATATTCATGAAAAGGAAAAATGTCATTATATTTCTCTTGAATCTTTGGATACACTTTCAGTTACATGTACCATTACTCCAGAAGATGTTGAACGAATTCGAGAACGTGCTGCATTGGCTCAAGGTTTATTTGTTATATATTCTTTCAACTAAAGCATAATAAATATTTTTTTAGAAGGAAAAACTCTATATTATACTCCTGATATTGTTAAAAAACAAGGCCATGATTGCGCTTATTGTAATGCTGTTGAAGATGGACTTGAACCTGCTGAAGATTATCATGCTCTTGGTTTAAGATATGATAAAGCTTTTTATCATTACAAATGCTTATCTGCAAGTGGTATCATTAATATTGATGCAAAAGAGTAAGTTAGTTTTGCTATTTTTGCTTTTGCTTAAATAATATATATTCTAGAATTCGTGGTTATTATGATCTTGATGTTGCTGAACGGAAACTTTTGGATGAACTTTTTGTAAAAGATACTGAGTAAGTGTAATATGTACATATTTGCTTTAATTAGCGCTATTTTTAGATTTGGTCCCATTTTCATGGCTATTAAAAAATTGGGTTTCGAACATTGTGCTTTCAAAAATTGTTCATATAAAGTACTTCTTAAGGGTAAACGTAAATCGACGTAAGGGTTTTTGGGAGGAATAAAAGTTTAATCGATATGTAACTTTTTAGAACATTTCAACCACAACGTGCTATTCAAAAAGATGAACTTCGAATCCGGTATGAACATCTTTCATATCATCCTCAATGTTTTGCATCTTTGGGTAAAATAAATATTGATGCTGAAGAGTGAGTTTTTATCTTATTCAAACACAGAATTTAATTGTGCTTCTTTTTAGTATTTGTAACTATGACGAAATGAAAGAAGATGATCAAGAAGTTCTTCGAAAATGGTTTAAAAAGTCAAAGTTTGTATATTTTTGATTTCTTCGCTGTTATATTTGTATCAATTTTAGAACCTTTGAAAAGCCTGTTATTGAAAATATTGATGAAAGTCTTTATTGTGCTGAATGCTGTACATCTAAAGCTTCTAAATTCCCTTATCCTTACACAATTTTTAAAAAGAAGGATCAAGTCTCGCTACAAATTCGTTTTCAAGGTGATGTTTATCATCCGCAATGCCTTCAAAAATCTGGTAAAACTGATATTCCAGTTAATGAGTAAGTTTGAGAATATACTGTAACTCTTTGTTTTAATTTTTATATTTTAGAATGGAAGATTTTGATAGCCTTACTGTTGAAGAAAAACAAACTCTCAATGAAATTTTCAAGAAAAATAGGTAAATATTTTTTTCTAAATCTGTGTTTTTAAAATATATATTATTTAGAAAGCGTAAATCCACTGATGATCAATCAAATGCTGGAACAAAGAGAAAGAAATCAATTGATGGAAATGAAGGCATTAAACGTGAAATCAAACAAGAATTTTCGTGCTTTTCTTCATTGGATGAAAATGTTCAAGGATCACAAAGTACTGTATCAGAAGAATCTGAAGAAAATGAATTGATCGTTCCAACAAAAATTGTTGCCATTAAAGAAGAATTTGAAGATTGTGAAGTCGTTCGTATTGGGGACTGGCTAAACGCTGGACTGGACCGACTGCTGGACTGGACTGATAAACGCTGGACCGTTAGGATAAACCCTGGACTACAGTATGAAAATAGTGAAAAATTTAAAAACATTTTTTTTTCAAATTTTTATATGTATGGAAATTTACAAATTTTTAAATTTTTCACTATTTTCATACTGTAGTCCAGGGTTTATCCTAACGGTCCAGCGTTTATCAGTCCAGTCCAGCAGTCGGTCCAGTCCAGTGTTTAGCCAGTCCCTTCGTATTGTTGAAGCTGCTGTACATTTCCCTCCGTTTGATCTTTCTGGACATGGTAGTCAATTGGAATTCTTGAATGCCGATGCAAATAACAATAGCCAAGAAGTGATTGTAATTGATTAAAAATGATTTTGTGAAATACCTGCTGCAAATTTTGATGAACGATGAGGTCAGGTTTTATAATGTTTAAAAGTTGTTAAGTTTTGTTAATGGTTTAAAGTTTAAAATGCTTTTTATTGTGTAAACTTTTGTTAATTTTAATTATGATTAAAATAATGTATAAAGTTTAAAAATGTATAATCTTAAAAAAATATCTAAACAATTTCTAATTAATTCAATATTACAAAATATAATTGCACTTTTCGTTGTTTTCTTTTTTTTGAGGTGGTGGGGAAATTTTTAACAATAAACAATTTTATGCTGCTCTTGCACAATAAACATTTTGTACAATAAGTTGAGCATTGGTATTATAATTTTTTCCTTCAATTAGTCCTCGAGTATTACATGTAAGGGTTGCAGTTTTTTGTCCGGGGGAAGCTGCAGATAACTGAATGAATTGATTATTTGCCTAAAAATTTTTTTTGTTAGAATTTTAAATATTTAAAATCATGGAAATTTCATCAGATTGCATCATCCTTAAAGGAGGCGGATGTTTTGATACAGTTTCGAAATCTTGGACATTCGTGATTTTCAGGCAAACAGAGAGTCTTGAAACGAAAATGCATCTTTTTTGATATAAAAAATTTAAAAAAGGTTCATTTTCGTTTCAAGACTCTTACTTTGGCTGAAATCACGAATGTCCAAGATTTCGAAACTGTATCAAAACATCCGCCTCCTTTAAGGTGAAAAAATCTGTGAAAGAATCAAACTTTAATTTTTGCGATAAGAATGATGCAATCTTTTTGGAATTTTGTTTTAAGCTTTTCTAAAATCTAAACTTACTCCCATAACAATAAATTTATTTGAATACGCAAAGCACGTCACTGTATATACTTTACAACCTTGAGCATTTATAGCTGTTGTAACTTGTCCGGCAGAATTCATTGTATTGGCTGCATATGGTGGAGGGACTAACGGAAGATCAAAACATGTTGAACATGCTGAAAAAAAATTTTTTTTAAATAAAAATAATTTTTTTAACATATTAGAATGCAATGGTTACTCTGAATCACGGACAAAACTCAAAAAGAATTTTCCTTAAAGGAGGCGGATGTTTTGATTTAATTTCGAAAACTTGGACATTCGTGATTTTCAGGCAAACAGAGAGTCTTGAAACGAAATTTAAAAAAGGGTCATTTTCGTTTCAAGATTCTCTGTTGCCTGAAAATCACGAATGTCGAAGATTTCGAAACCGGATCAAAACATCCGCCTCCTTTAATCAAGGTAAAAAATTTCGCTATGAGACTAAAGGATTATCAAAAAAATCCGTTTTTTCCGTGTTTCATACCTAGTGGTGGTGCAATGGTTGTTGTGGTTGGGGTGTTCTTACATGCAGCATATGAAAATTGAATTAATTGAAAACTAATAACAACAATCAAAACCAACAAACAACTGTAAGCCATTCTTGAAACCAGCAAGAATGAGATGGTTTGAAAATTTGTGAAGTTTATTTTCACTTTTTATAACAAATAAAAAAGAGGTGTTCTATAAAATTGAATTCAAAATTTAAAAAAGATAAACATATTTATCAAAAAAAAGAGTAAAATCAGGTGAGTGGTGTCTGTTTTGGAAGTGTCAAAGGACTAAAAAATTATGTTAATAAAGTTTTTATTATTTTTTAATGTTGTCATTTTTTTATGAACGTGTGAGATCATTTACATTATCCTTAAACACATTGGAATAATTTTTACGCGTTCTTTGAACCGATTTAATAAAAAGGAATGACGTTCATTTACTTTTTGATGCTTTGATTTTGTTTAAAATTATTTCCTTTTTCTGCATATTAATTATTAGACGGAAGAGATTACGTTGGTGTCTGAACTATAAAAAAATTGATTATCAATGTAAAACCTTTCAGATCCGGATACAGTAAGACAAATTTTTTTCTTCCATCGATCATAACTCATACGCGAAAACGTAATTCCTTCCAAAAATTAATATGCAGAAAAAAATTCAAATAAAAACACATAATCCAAAATACTCAACAGCTGTATTTTAGAACGGATGAATAGTGAACATTGGAAAAGACTAAATATAGTTTGATGTTCGAGTAAAATGAAATATTTTCATAAAAAAATCACATCAAACTTTTTACAAAGAGAGTGTCTTTTTTTTCGTTCCTTGCTTGGCGAAATGTTTAAAAACGTCAGGTGGAAAAAAAAGGTGAAAATGCGTTTATTCAGTCATTATGGAAAATTTTTCTTTTTTTCCACCTGGCATTTTTAAACATTTTGCCAAGCAAGGAACAAAAAAAAGACACTCGGTTCGATGTGAAATGACAACAAAAAAAAATAAAAAAATTGATTAACATAATTTTCGACTTTTGACTTTTTCTAAAAAAAAACACCAATCGCCTGATTTTCTTTGTTGATTTCAAATAAATTTCATAATCCAAAAAATTTTGCAAAAAACATTTCACTTTATTTTTTTTATTATAGAAAGGCACTTTGAAAAAATATATTTTTTAAGAATGTTTTGTTTTTATTCATTATCTTTAAATTATTTGTCAAACATTTTATCATCAAAAACTGTGGTCAAAAATTTTTAGGAAAAAATCAAACTTTTTCTTCATTTTTATAAATCAAAACACAGCGACTTTGAATTTTTTAAAAACAGTTGCTGCTACTGCTTTATTTAAAGATACATTTGTTTACGTTCTCTGTGAAAGCTATCAATTTTTGAACACCTATTTTTTGATAACTAGAAATTCAATTGTAAAAGCAGCAAAAAACTGCTTTTTTTATTAAAGCTTTTTAGCTAAAAAATGGATGTTTTAAATTTTTGAAAAAAATTTTATGGTTCTAAGTTTAAATAAATTTAAAAATCAAACTGGTTTGAGAATCAGAAGTGGTGGAGATTAAAGATGCACGCATGGCCCAAATTTTAAGCCCCGGGCCCCGCTTTTTTTCAGGCCCCGCCCTGCCCCGGGGCCGGGGGCCTGGGGCAAGGGGCTTCAAAAAAGCCCCGAAATTTTTTTTTCCACACTTGATTAAAAAATTTTTTTCCAGACTTGATCAAAAAAATTTTTTAAGACATTAAAAGCGTTACTACTCTTCATTTTTTTGTTTAAAATAACTTTAACAAAGAAAAACTTTGATAAAAATGACCACATTATGCTCAAAACCCCACTAAAACATGCGTTTTGCTTAAGCCCCGGGCCCCGATATCGAGGCCCGGGGCCAACCCTAAAGCCCCGGCCCCGAAGCCTCAGGCCCCAGGCCCCGTAAGGCCCCCGTGCATCCTTAGTGGAGATCAAGCTAAAATTGATTATTTTATGGCAACGCAGATGCTTGTTAACCACTTTTATAAAGAAAAGGCTGGAAAAAGTACAAATTAATTCTTTGTTGTATATTATTTTTATGTTTATAATTAAAAAATTAAAAAGATTTACTTGAAATTATAAATCATCGCGTTAATATCAAAAAACACAAAAAGTCTCAATGAAAAAATGGTAAAAAAAATTCTGGCCAATAAGCCCCCCATCCATACGAATCTTTTAAGATAAAAAAATCAATTTTCTGTCGTAAGGCTGCTTTTTGTCAAGTTTTTGCTTATTAAATAAAAGAATTAAAATTTATTTTTAAATAAAATTTTTTGTGTAAAAAATTGCGTAAGAGATATTTAAAATTTTTTTCTACACAAAAAATCGAACCGAAATTTTTTTGCTTTACAAATTGTTTTTAAAAGCTGTCGCCACTTTTTTTTCGAATATCATCATCAATATTGCATTTTCATTTTTAAAATGTCAAATCTTCTCAAAATATGCCAAAAAATTTTCATTAAAAAATTTATCTTTTTGTTGTTGTATGATTTTTCAATATTTAACGTCGTTTACTGCAAAGATTTTATTAAAAAATCAATTTGATTATTTTTTCATAAAATGTTTAAAGAGATGTTGAAATAACATAATAACACACATCGATCCTATTCAATTATTGAAATCGGTAGATAATAAAACCCATTTTAAAAGTCTGTTGATTGCAATTATTTTTATGAATGAAAGTTTGGAAAACACAATTAATTTGCTAACATAAAATATGCAAAATGAATGATGTTGTTGCTATTTTTCTTAACATACAGGGTGGTCACGCTGAACCACCCCCAAAACAAATTAAATTTATACTCCAGGGCTGCAAGTTTTAAAAAAACTGCTTAGGGGGATCGATAGCCTATATCATCGGATTTTAAAATGTGGTTTTGGAATTTCTACCGTAACCCTCGAAATTTTTTGGTCTCACAACGAAAACCTGAAAAAGTCGAAATTTCCGAATTTTGATAAAATATCATTTGGGATGGCTAGAGGACCTCTTTAGAAGACTCTATGCCAAAAATCTCGAAAAAAAATTTTCTTTGAAATTTTATCAAAATTCGAAAATTTCGACTTTTTCAGGTTTTCGTTGTGTGACCAAAAAATTTCGAGGGTTACGGTAGAAATTCCAAAACCACATTTTAAAATCCGATGATATAGGCTATCGATCTCCCCAAGCAGTTTTTTTAAATCTTGCAGCCCTTGAGTATAAATTTAATTTGTTTTGGGGGTGGTCCAGCGTGACCACCCTGTATCTTCAACCAATCAAAATGGAAAAGATCAATAAGAATCAGAAAAGAAATTGCAATACCAAATTACCATTGTTTTTTTTTGGAAAAAGGTGTTTTATCTTCAGATAATTTAATTTAAAAATTCAGTTTTATTCAGAATATTTTTCAGAATTTCACTAATTTTTGTTTTTTTATCCCCACTCATACAACTTTTTCTGTAGATGATTCGCCTGATAAAAGCAAATTCACATTTTTTCTCACAAAAAAAGATTCAAGAATTTTTTTTTGGAAATCAAAAGTTCTTTTCTGTAAAAACAACGAATTGCACCTTTTTCCATATTTATTTTTAAAAAGTCAAACTTTTGTTTATACATTTTCCCTTTTTTACTTTGTCTGTGTGCTTTTGTCAATTTTGTTTACAGCAGAAAAGCACAAAAAACTTTTTAAATGGATATCTTTTTTGAATATTTTAAACATTCTAAACTAATAAATGTTGTACCACAAATAAAATGTAAAATATGGAGAAATATTTTGAAAAATAGTGTCATCATTTAAAAAAACATTTTTGGGATTCATATTTAATAAGATATTGATGTAATCTTATTAAATATGAATAACAAAAAAATTAATGTCTTTAAATTGTGCTATTGATTTTGCGTTGAATCTAAAACAAGTAACTTTTGCAAATGTTACATATAGCTTTAGAATTTAAGTTTAGCATTAAATGCTATATCCATATAAATTTGATTGTAATATTATAATATATTTTTCCAATTTAAATTTTATTTCTTCGAAGATATAAAATTTAAATTTCATCAAAAAATTTGGAAGTTGAAAAAAGAAAAACTTTTTCAGGTTTTTCATTCTTTGGCAAAGTGTTTATCAGTGTCAACTACAGTTTCATGAATTATTTTTTGTCTCGCGTTTCTTTTTGATTCAATGCTTTTTCAATGTTCTTTCTTTTATCGAATGTAATAAATTCATCTTTATCTTTTTTCAACTTTCATTCTTTTTTTATCTGATTCAAATTTAATGTCAAAAAATACGCAAATGCCTCGGCCAATTCTGGTTTGTTTCTTTATTTCTTTCTTAAATCTGATAAATACATTTTTTTTTAGAAAAAAGCTTTAAAGCTTTCACCGAATCAAACCGCTGCAAAACGAATCATCGCCAAAGCTTTAAAGAAAAAGAAAGTAGAATTTTGTAAAATAATTCATAAGAAAAATATTACACCTCTTTCTGATAAAATAGAAGGTGAACGAAGGATTGAAGGCTGCTTTGATGTACTTTTATTTTATATATCTTTGATTTTTATTGATTGTTGTTTTTTAGGGAGGTGATCCTGCTTTAAGTTTTGCTGAATTAACAGATCCATCAGTGCTTAACAATAATACTCCACCAAGAAAAACCTCAAATGTTGTTGAAAGAAGCAGAGGACGAAGAAGTTTTGGTGTTCCTGCCAAAAAGTCTGAACTTCTTAACAATAATACTCCACCAAGAAAAACTTTCTCAAATGTTGTTGAAAGAAGAAAAGGAAGAAGAAGTAGTGGTGTTCCTTCCAAAAAGTCTGAACTCCTTAACAATAATACTCCACCAAGAAAAACTTTCTCAAATGTTGTTGAAAGAAGAAAAGGAAGAAGAAGTTTTGGTGTTCCTGCCAAAAAGTCTGAACTTCTTAACAATAATACTCCACCAAGAAAAACCTTCTCAAATGTTGTTGAAAGAAGAAAAGGAAGAAGAAGTTTTGGTGTTCCTTCCAAAAAGTCTGAACTTCAATCATTCTTTTCTCAAATATCTGAGAAGCGTTTTAAACGATTAATACCGGTAAAATTTTTTACTCTTGCTTTTATCTTTTAACCTTGTTAGATTTAAGGCTGATGAACTTGATGAATTTGGTTATTATAAAATGCCAACATTTCCCGTTCAATCATCTGAAGAACAAACAGCTTCTGCAGCATCTGAAAAAGTAATTGTTTTTGATAGAGCTTCAACAAGTTCAGAACTTTGGTCAAACGAATTTGCTCCAATGAAAGAAAAAGATATTATACATGGACCTTCATTGGATATCTTTAAAGAATGGTTAAGACTTTGGAAGAAACTTCTTACTTCACGTGCAAAAGCTGAAAATGAACCACCAGACGAGAAGCAGAAATCTTACAAAAGTGATGATTCTGATTATGAGCTTGAAGTTGAAATCGAAGGATTATGTACTACCTTTGTTCTTTCTGGTCCAACAGGTTGTGGTAAAACATCATTTGTTCATTTTTTGGCAAAACAATTTGGCTTTAATGTTATTGAATTATCCGCAAGTGATGAAAGATCTTACAAAACAATGAAAGATAAACTTCATGGTGCTCCAAAGAAAGATGCATTGAAATATAATCTTGTTTTAATTGATGATGTAAGTGCATTTTAATTACGGTAATATTTTTATATTGTTTACCTTTTAGGCAGATGTTGTTTTTAAAAGTGATACAGGTTATTGGACAACGCTTGGAACATTTTCTGTTGAATCAAGATGCCCAATTGTTCTTACTTGCAAAAATCGACATGATGTTGTTTGTCGACTGGAAAATTCTGAATTTGCTGCAGAACATTTTATAAAACGTGAAAAACGAAATATCGTTCGGCATCTTAAAGTAAATTTGTATATCGTTTTGGAAGTATTACTGTAGTTAGTTATTTATTTTTTTAGGGATGGTTTGATGATCGTTCAAAGAAAGATTTTGATAAAGATATTATTGAAACTATCGTAAAGCAATCAAAGCAAGATATTCGTAAAGCTATTAATAATTTACAATTTAATGGTGGACGCTTATCTGTAAATGAAGAATCTGCAATGCCTAAATGTACTTTATCATCTAAAAATTTGGCTGAATTAGATTGTATTCTTACAAAATGCAATGAATTTGAAAGAAAAGCAAAAGTTCGATGGAGTGCTCGTATATTATCAAATATTGATTATGTTCCTGGTAAATCTCCATTACAAACTTACGATATCCCATCTGTTGACAATATTAATGAAAATGTTATTAATGGTATGTTTTTATTATTAAATTTTGAATGATGAATGTATTTTTTATAGAATTATCTAATTTATTGTCATCATCACTTCCACCAGATTTTGAAGAATTTGAAAGAAAGGATGAAAGATTATCAACAAATTTGCAATCATGTAAAGAAATTTATGCTCCGATTTTGCCGGCTATTTATGATACTTTTAGAAGATGTGAACGTGGATCATCACCAAGAATTTGTGCAATGTATGAATTACCAACATTGGCAGAAATTCATAAAGCTTTTTATGAAAGATTGAAAAGAAAATTATTCATCCGTGGAAGAATTATTCATCCATTTAATGCCATTGAAATTAATGTTGGAAAAGCTTTGGATCGTTTTGGAAACCTCGAAAAATCTATTAATGAATATTGTACATGGTCTTGATTCTTTTGTATTATTTAAATTTGTGTAAAATATGTTTATTTATATTTTAAATTATATAATAATTATTTTTGTCTGTTTTAAATTTATGTTTAAATAATATTTAATAATAAATAGTTAAATTTTTTTTAAATATTATGTACTGTTATTTAAATAATGCTTTGAAATTTTTGAAAAACTTGGATTAAGCGGGGGAGAAAATAGTAGGGAATACAGACTTTATAATTTTTTCAAAACAAACTTAGCGACCGGCAGCGGAAATTTTTTTTAAGAAATCGTATTTTTTTACTCAGATTATACTATTTTCAACCCTGAATAACACGAAAATAAAAATAAAAAATAAAAAAAAGCGACCAAAAAGAAAAGAAAAACAAATGCAGGTTTTTTTGTGACGAAAAAGAAATAAATTCAACAAAAAATGATTAGTGTGAAGTTAGCTTAAGAGGAGAAAAAAGAAATTATCAAAAAAACAATTATGTTGAACGCTTTTTTTTTGTCTTTCGGTCGCTTTTTATTTGGCGACTGTCGCTTTTCTTTTCGCGCGCCTTTTTTTTGTCTTTTTTTTGGACAAAAGAAGAGCGTCGTCGACTGATAAAGAAAGCGCGCTCTGGCGCGCCTGGCGTTTGCCCATCCCTGCAAAATTTTAGCTCTGCGTTTGAAAAAATCTCATGTGCGCACATACCTCGCACATGAGATTTTTTAGTATGTTATGTAATTTTTGACTGGCTTTCTAATGATGCTAAGCTTGAAATTCAAGTTTGATAAAGAAAAAAGTTGTAGTTATAACCACAACAAAAAGTGTAATTTTCGGCATTTTTTCCGGCATAAAAAAAATTTTAAGTTGCATTTTCGGAATCAGCGTAAAATTTTAGGTATATTAGGTCTGATTATTAGGGTTTAAAAGAAGTGCATAAAAATAATATATTTGCAAATAGAATGATGCACTCAATCATCGTTTTTTTTTTACCCATGTTAATTTTCCATAGCTTTAAATAAATATTTTGTTATTGGTTTTACTGGATCTGTCATTTCAAATATTTCACCATTTTTTTGATCATTGCTTTGTTCGATCGATGTCGAAATGGCATAATTTTCCATGTCAGTTTGTGTGCTTGAACTTATCTTTTCTTCTTTTTTAGCCAAAATATCCTTCAAATAAGACATTCCTTCATCTGATGTTAAAATTCCAGTTTCTAAAATGTTTTTTCTTCAGATACAAAAAAGATTTCAATATAGCTTACTTTCGATTTCAAAGATATGGCTGGGATTCATTTCTTCAAATGGAATTAACTTTAAAGCTTCACCCAAAATTTCTCGATAAACTGATCCCAATGAATCACTTTTTTTATGAATTGCATTTTTTGTTGCCCAATCAAAAACCTAAATTTGCTGTTTATCAATGATGAAAATTTTTAAGAATAATACAAACTTTATCAAAAAGTGTTTTTGCATCAGTTTTAAAAATTCGTTGATTTAAAAGTTGACTCAATGTTTCATGTTTAATTTCCAAGAATTTTTGTGAAAATAAAAACATATTTGTATTTGTTGAAATTATTTTCAAACACCGCGAAATAATTTCAATATCCAAAAAATTGTTTGCTTTTTCCAACAAAATTAATGCATCATTTTCCCATTTTTGTCCATTCAAATATTTTTGGCAATCTTGAATGAGATTTTTAATGCCAAAAGTTTTTCCTATAAATGAAAATTTAAAAATGTTTTTCTTATTTAATTTACCCAAGTTGTATAATAACATAACATTTGATGGAGTTAAATCATTTTCAACATTATTGAAATATAAAGATTTTGTAAAAATATAAAGATCATCAAATGTTAATTGGTTGCCATTGACAATATTCATATCAATCTTTCCATTATTTTTATCCGAAGCATTTTCTTCAATATATTTTATCAATTTTGTTGCACCGCATAAACGTAAAATTAGCATATGTGCATAAATTTCTTTGTTTTCAACCATAAATACAATATCAAATAACTGATCTGTTGACTCTTGTTTTTTAAAAACATCTTGCAAGGCATTAAAAAATTGATCCTTCAGTAGAATGGATTTATCAACAACATTTTTATTAGTAGCCTCGGAATCGCTGTCGATAATAGTTTCAACTTCAGAAACGTCTGAAGCGCTGCCAAAACTTGACTAAAAAATAAATGTTTTTTATTTTTGAGTTTTTAATTATTATAAAAAACCGATTTCGTAAAAATGTAAAGATTTTTACAAAATCGTTTTAAATTATTAATTTTACTGGAAGTGGAGAATTTGGAATTGCAAAATCAGCGTTGTTCATTGACAACCAATGAGTTTCCTAAATAAAAAAAAGTTAAATACTAAATTAAAAAAAATTCACATACTTCGCCAAGTGAAACAGTGCCATCTTCAACATTGACCTAAAAAACACTTTATGATAATTTTATTAAATATTTTTTACTTACAATACTGCTGCTTTGACTTGTCATTGATCCAGTGAAACTTAATTTTCGGCTGTTACTAACTGCAGCGTTTTTGGTTGTGTCCATTTTTTAATCAATAAATTTTAACAAACAAAATCTTGTTTTGATAAATTTTTGAGAAAATTGGTTGTTTTTTTGAAAGACAATTGTTTTTGTCCTTTTTTAAAAATTTTTGCAGTGATAAGAATGTCTGTTTGTTTGTTGACAAAAATAAAAAGTCATATGTTCTCTAAAGTTTTTTTAAAAGACAGATGATTTTTTCAATAAAATTCAAACCAAAAAGTTATAAATTGCGTCCCAAAATTTTTGCAATACATTAAATGGAAACAGAAAATGTTATTATTTTACTTGATTCCAGATAAACAAAATTTCAGTCACAAAAAAATTAAAATAGAAATTCAGCAATTTTTAAAAATAAACATGTTGTAAAATTTTGAAAAAAAAACTTGTTGTTTTCTTTTTGTCTTTTTAAAGAGGTAAAAATAAAGCAATAATTGCTGTTATGAAAAACAATGGAACAGCTGTAAATTTTTCTCAATAGATGGATCAATCTGCTGAGAAAATTAAAAATAAAAATCGAAAGTTGCTTTTATTTTTTAGTTCAATCGATGTGAAAAAAGTTATTTTGAATATTTCATAAGTTTTTGAAATAGTAACAAGTTCGTGTTGTTCGAATTAATTATCTCTCTCCCTTTTCTGTAATTAGTTTATATGTATATGTAAATGATGAATTAAGAGCACACCTTTTAAATCCAAGGACAACCGTTACACCATAGTCACTTTTATGAACATAGATTAGCTTGCACTCGGAATTCTTTTTCAATAAAGTTTAAAATTTGTAGTCCTGCAACAAAAAGATTGCCAACAAAGAATAAATCCCTAAAATGATATATATTATCATTGCAGTTAGCAAAAAAAAAACAGTTTTATCCAAAAAATTATTCTTTTGTTTTCTAGATATGAACAACAAAAAAAATATTACATCTGTAACAAAAAAAATTTAAAGCTAATACACTTTTATTGCACATTTTTGTTTCATTGTTAAAAAAACAATAAAGAAAAAGTTTTAACGCGTAATTCCACTTAATTCTCCAGCATTAATCAATTCTGATTGTTGTCGGGCCTGTGCACGAGCTTGAAGAACTTGATATCGATAATATTTAATTGCACGATCTGGGACAATATTCCTTTTATCACCATCATAATCATTTAAGCTTTGATATTCGCCTTGATTATTAAAGAAATACGGAATTTTCCATGCTGGACCACTTCCACCAAATCCTACTCCAACCTAAACAATTTTGGTTAAAACAATGAAAGGGATATATGAAATCCACGAACCCTTGCACCAACAGATACACCATCCGGTGATCCCGGCACTGGTACCCCAACGCCATATCCAACATTGACATTTCCAACACCACTCAAAAGTCCTGTTTGTTCATTTGGAACTGGATGAGTGTCTGGAAGTTTTGAAGGTAATTTAATCTCAGGCTCTTCAGCAGGTTTTGGAAGTTCAAAATCAAAATTTTCGTTTTCAAAATTTTCATTTTGATTATTATTTTGTTCCTGTTGGGCTTCCACAAAAGTTTGATTCTGTAAAAATTTATTTATTTATTTATGCAAATTTTCAGTAAACAAAGTAATAAGCAAAGCAAAATAAAAAGTGATAAAAATAAAAATTTTTAAGGCAATGCATGTGATCTTGGAGTTGGTACCTTTTGAGTTGTTGGTTCTGGAAGTAACTCGGCACCAGGTTTTAGAGGTGGTGCATCTTCAAATCCCCAATTATTTTCTGGTTGAAATGGTTTATGATTTACTGTTTTTATTTGTTCCAATTCTTTTTCATTTTTTGCATCAAGTGTTATATTTTCTGGTCTAAAAGTGTGGAAAGAATTAGGTTTTTCACAGGCGGTTAAATTTTTACAATAAAAATGATGCAATCTTGCGTCATCCATAAAGTATTAAAAAATGAAAAAAAGAATATAAAAATGTTTTTAATTTTTAACTTTAATAATTTGGTTAAAAATAAGAAAAAATTTCGTTTGTTTGTTTTTAGCCAAAAATTATGGGAATTATTTAAAAGTGACCTAGTTTGTCTCAAACAGATTTTTCAAAATCGACCATAATTTAGAATAAATTTTTTTTGTTTTTTGTCACTCAATAAAATTTCGTTAATTTAAAAATAACTTACATTTTAACAGTTCCGTTTGGATAAAATTCATTTTTAATTATCAAAAATCGCTTTTTTTCACCTTCTTTTGGTTTACTTAAATGTGGAAATGGGACCATTGACGCTTCACCCATTTCACCCCTCATATATTGTTTACAAAACATAAAATCTGGATCACTTTTACAAATTCTTTCAACAACATCATCTTTTTTTGGAGGTGGAGATTTTGGGGAAGGATCTGAAATTTGCATATTATTTAAAGGTACGATGAGAAGAAAGACTCATCAAAACAAATTTTTTTACAAATGTGCTTGAATATCCGGCAAAAATATGGTTTTTTTTTTATTAATTTTTTCAATGAAGGAATACGAAAAAAGAACAATGCTTTTTGCCTGATTTTCAATTTTATTCAAAAAAAAATTATTTAAGATAAAATTTCCAATTTAACCAGTGTTGCTGCGACTCCGACTCCAGAGTCGACTCGGAGCTGGGGTCACAGTAGTGGAGTCAACGCCGGGTAAGAATTTAAAATAAAGGAAAAAAGAAAAAAGTGCTTTTTTCTATAAATATTTAGTTTTCTGTCTTATTTTTTTGGCATTATAAATGCAAATAAAAGTCAATATTGTCTTTAAAATCGTTTTAAAAAACTCTTCAAAATTAGAAAAAATTTTCACCATCATTTTTTATGATTAAAATAACTCTTTTGAAGATAATAAACGGTCTTCAAACTTTAAAAAAAAAGAAAACAAGCATCAAAAAGGCAATCCCATGTGCTTTTGAAAAACAATTTTTTATTGGAGTCGACCTTTCAGTTCGACTCCAGTGACTCCGACTCCGGATTCGGAGTCATCGCCGAAGTCATTCCAAATTCAAAAGCGCAACACTGCCTTTAACTTACCATCTTGTTGATGACCTCGATCAACGGCAGCTACAAAAATTGCCAACAAAGATGCAATTACAAATAACTTTAATTCCATTATTTTTTGCTGATAAGAAAAAATGATAACAACTTGTTTTCGATTGAGCCAATTGGGGCAGCAAAAAAGTTTTCTTTAATTGCGTAAGAAGAAGAAAAAAAACAAATACCCTCAAGGTCTATTTTTTTTTATATTTATTGATTTTAAAGTATGTCATTGCATTGATAAAAATTGAATAGAAAAAACTTATTGGTTTCAAAATAACACATTATCTTTTTTTTGGCTGTTCTTGCAAATAACTTGTTTTATTTATGGTTTTTAATTGAAAAAAGTTTATAAATTAATTGACAGCTGATAAGCTGGTTTTTGGGTTTTGGATTTAAGTAATAAAAAGATTAAATGCATATTGTATTTTGCAAACCTTTAGTTTGGTCATCTTATATTTTTTAATGAAAAAAAGGGCCAAGGTTAATTTTGACTACAAACGTTTTTTTGTTTAAAGTTTTTTTGATCGATGTTTTCTTCGGTTCTACTATTTTTTTACTACAAAAATTTTCGACAAAAATAAAAATTAATTTTTTGCAATTAAAAAAAGTATAAAACATTTTAAAAAAATATAAATAATAATCGGCCTGGATCGACAAAATGATAAAAATTAATAATAAAATTTTATCGATGATTTTGTACGAAACAGAAAACAAACAAAAAGAGTATAAAGAAAGGTTAAAATTAAAAATTGTTTAAATGAAGGAGTTAAATCCATGGCATCATTCGATATTTTCGTCATGCCAATAATTTATCAATATTAAACAAGAATCTTCCCAAATTTGAGATTTTATTTATTACAGGACAAAAAACTGTATGATCTTTTTTGGTAAAGCAGATAACACATTTTTTATTTCTTTTACAGTTTTTACAGAACTGTTTATTTTTAATCTCCCCCATCAAATGGAGTTAAACAAGTATAACGGCTGCTGCTATCATTGCTCAAACAATAAAAATTCAATGCAATTTTTGCATCTACTTTTTTGTGTTTAACATTTTTCCTGTAACGAAAATAAAATTCAACATTTTTTTAACAAAAATTTTTTCATTTTTTTGGATTCTGTAAATCTCTCGCAAAAATGCAATCTTTTCGACATTTATCAAGGTTTGTTTTTTATTATCAATAATCTTCTTCAATGTACAACACTTTTAGAACAATTCCCAAAACAATTTTTCGTTTTCAAAGCACTATCCCATCTGCTACAACAACACCAAAAGATAATCATTTAACTGATACAAAAACTGATCCAAATAAATCTTTATATGATTTAAAGCCAGGTGGTCCATTATTAGAATTTTTTGATGCTGAAAAAAATTTTGGTACAAGTGAATTACGTCCAAAACAACGTCCAGGTCGTTCATGGACAACTGAAGAATTGAGGCTTAAATGTAATACAGATTTGCACAAACTTTGGTATGCTTTTTTTTTTTATTATAAATTTATATATTTGATCTTGTTGCAGGTATGTGCTACTTAAAGAAAAGAATATGCTATTAACGATGGAAAATGCTTACGAAATTCGACACAAAATGTTTCCGAATCCTGAACGACTTGATCGGGTTCATGAAGTTTGTTCTTATTTGCACCAGCTTTTGTAATTATTAACTTTTAGAGTATGCGAAATTTGGAAGAAGTTGTTCATGAAAGGAATGATGCAATTTTACGTCTTGAAACTGGTGATAATGCAACTCCCCCAGAAAGAACTGTAACTGCTTTTGCTGGTTTTACTTATAAGTAAGCTTTAATTTCATTTCCTTTCAGTTACTGTATCTTTATTTTATAGAAAGCAATCAACAGAAAATTATTTACCATTTGAAGTAACGGGTGAAAAAGAATATGTAGTACCGTATCTTGATGAAGAGCCATATTTAACACAAAAATTATGGGAAGAAAAGCAAAATTTAAAGAAATATCATGCTGATGATCACAAACATTATCGTGAAAGATTTGCTAATGATGATTCTTCTCGTTATTTACGTGGTTCAAGAAAAGTTTTTAATCGTGTTGAACATGTACCTAAATAATTTTTTTGTTTGTTTTTTTTTTATTATGTATGATAGATTTAGTCATTAGCTTTTAAAATAAATTGTTGAATTGTGGTTTTTTATATGCATTTTTGTTCTTCTTTTTTATATGATGTTTAAAAACACAAATCAAAAATTGTTTTTAAACAAATATTTGTAATAAATTTTAAAAAAAGTTTTGATAAAAAAAGTTGTACAAAAAAATACTGTAAAAAAACAAACGCTCAAGCCAATAATCATTCAATCACATTTTGCCAAAAGAAAAATTTTCTTTGTTTCAAATAATTTTTTTGCACTGACTTTTCCCGCACAATTTTTTCTCTTCTGATATTTTTTTTTTTAATTTACTCTGTTACTTTTACTGATTTATTATAATTCTTCGACCTCTGCCAAAGCTTTAAATGGCAAATGAAAATCTTAATGCATTATTAGCAAGTTTTGATGATGATGATGATGATGAAGGAAATAACAGCAGCAGCAACAACGACGATGAAAATAATGATACTTTTTTTACTGCAAAAACTGATCGTAAGCTTATATCTTATTTTTTCTTTTAATATTATATTACTTGTTTTAGAATCAATTTTAACAACCAACGATGATACATTTGTTACTTGTGCTGGTGGAATTTTTTTTTTTTATTGGAGTCGACCTTTCAGTTCGACTCCAGTGACTCCGACTCCGGATTCGGAGTCATCGCCGAAGTCATTCCAAATTCAAAAGCGCAACACTGCCTTTAACTTACCATCTTGTTGATGACCTCGATCAACGGCAGCTACAAAAATTGCCAACAAAGATGCAATTACAAATAACTTTAATTCCATTATTTTTTGCTGATAAGAAAAAATGATAACAACTTGTTTTCGATTGAGCCAATTGGGGCAGCAAAAAAGTTTTCTTTAATTGCGTAAGAAGAAGAAAAAAAACAAATACCCTCAAGGTCTATTTTTTTTAAAATTAATGATTTTAAAGTATGTCATTGCATTGATAAAAATTGAATAGAAAAAACTTATTGGTTTCAAAATAACACATTATCTTTTTTTTGGCTGTTCTTGCAAATAACTTGTTTTATTTATGGTTTTTAATTGAAAAAAGTTTATAAATTAATTGACAGCTGATAAGCTGGTTTTTGGGTTTTGGATTTAAGTAATAAAAAGATTAAATGCATATTGTATTTTGCAAACCTTTAGTTTGGTCATCTTATATTTTTTAATGAAAAAAAGGGCCAAGGTTAATTTTGACTACAAACGTTTTTTTGTTTAAAGTTTTTTTGATCGATGTTTTCTTCGGTTCTACTATTTTTTTACTACAAAAATTTTCGACAAAAATAAAAATTAATTTTTTGCAATTAAAAAAAGTATAAAACATTTTAAAAAAATATAAATAATAATCGGCCTGGATCGACAAAATGATAAAAATTAATAATAAAATTTTATCGATGATTTTGTACGAAACAGAAAACAAACAAAAAGAGTATAAAGAAAGGTTAAAATTAAAAATTGTTTAAATGAAGGAGTTAAATCCATGGCATCATTCGATATTTTCGTCATGCCAATAATTTATCAATATTAAACAAGAATCTTCCCAAATTTGAGATTTTATTTATTACAGGACAAAAAACTGTATGATCTTTTTTGGTAAAGCAGATAACACATTTTTTATTTCTTTTACAGTTTTTACAGAACTGTTTATTTTTAATCTCCCCCATCAAATGGAGTTAAACAAGTATAACGGCTGCTGCTATCATTGCTCAAACAATAAAAATTCAATGCAATTTTTGCATCTACTTTTTTGTGTTTAACATTTTTCCTGTAACGAAAATAAAATTCAACATTTTTTTAACAAAAATTTTTTCATTTTTTTGGATTCTGTAAATCTCTCGCAAAAATGCAATCTTTTCGACATTTATCAAGGTTTGTTTTTTATTATCAATAATCTTCTTCAATGTACAACACTTTTAGAACAATTCCCAAAACAATTTTTCGTTTTCAAAGCACTATCCCATCTGCTACAACAACACCAAAAGATAATCATTTAACTGATACAAAAACTGATCCAAATAAATCTTTATATGATTTAAAGCCAGGTGGTCCATTATTAGAATTTTTTGATGCTGAAAAAAATTTTGGTACAAGTGAATTACGTCCAAAACAACGTCCAGGTCGTTCATGGACAACTGAAGAATTGAGGCTTAAATGTAATACAGATTTGCACAAACTTTGGTATGCTTTTTTTTTTTTATTATAAATTTATATATTTGATCTTGTTGCAGGTATGTGCTACTTAAAGAAAAGAATATGCTATTAACGATGGAAAATGCTTACGAAATTCGACACAAAATGTTTCCGAATCCTGAACGACTTGATCGGGTTCATGAAGTTTGTTCTTATTTGCACCAGCTTTTGTAATTATTAACTTTTAGAGTATGCGAAATTTGGAAGAAGTTGTTCATGAAAGGAATGATGCAATTTTACGTCTTGAAACTGGTGATAATGCAACTCCCCCAGAAAGAACTGTAACTGCTTTTGCTGGTTTTACTTATAAGTAAGCTTTAATTTCATTTCCTTTCAGTTACTGTATCTTTATTTTATAGAAAGCAATCAACAGAAAATTATTTACCATTTGAAGTAACGGGTGAAAAAGAATATGAAGTACCGTATCTTGATGAAGTGCCATATTTAACTCAAAAATTATGGGAAGAAAAGCAAAATTTAAAGAAATATCATGCTGATGATCACAAACATTATCGTGAAAGATTTGCTAATGATGATTCTTCTCGTTATTTACGTGGTTCAAGAAAAGTTTTTAATCGTGTTGAACATGTACCTAAATAATTTTTTTGTTTGTTTTTTTTTTATTATGTATGATAGATTTAGTCATTAGCTTTTAAAATAAATTGTTGAATTGTGGTTTTTTATATGCATTTTTGTTCTTCTTTTTTATATGATGTTTAAAAACACAAATCAAAAATTGTTTTTAAACAAATATTTGTAATAAATTTTAAAAAAAGTTTTGATAAAAAAAGTTGTACAAAAAAATACTGTAAAAAAACAAACGCTCAAGCCAATAATCATTCAATCACATTTTGCCAAAAGAAAAATTTTCTTTGTTTCAAATAATTTTTTTGCACTGACTTTTCCCGCACAATTTTTTCTCTTCTGATATTTTTTTTTTTAATTTACTCTGTTACTTTTACTGATTTATTATAATTCTTCGACCTCTGCCAAAGCTTTAAATGGCAAATGAAAATCTTAATGCATTATTAGCAAGTTTTGATGATGATGATGATGATGAAGGAAATAACAGCAGCAGCAACAACGACGATGAAAATAATGATACTTTTTTTACTGCAAAAACTGATCGTAAGCTTATATCTTATTTTTTCTTTTAATATTTTATTACTTGTTTTAGAATCAATTTTAACAACCAACGATGATACATTTGTTACTTGTGCTGGTGGAGATGAAACAAGATATGAATCATGCTTAGAAGAAGAAGATGATTTTGAGAATGATGACTTTTTTGGTGATGGCAATGATTTTGCTGAGAAAGATGGTAATGCTGAAGAAGATGAAGATGTTACTCCAAGAGCTTCCATGATGACTGCTGAAAGAATTCGTGAACTTGTTGAAGAATCTCGTTCTATTGTTAATACTGCAAAAAGCCAAAAATTAGAAACATCTTCAAGTGCTTTTCCATTTTCAAGTGATAGATTAAAAGCATCATCTTTATCACAACTCAAGTTATCTGAAAAAGCTGCAGCAGTTGGAAAAGCTTTGACAAAAGCAAATGATGATCTTCGTGGAGAAGTTTTTGATCCAGTTTTTGGGATTAGAGTCAAGTAAGCTCTATGGTTGTTTTTGCATTGTTATGAATATTGTATCTATTTTAGGAATCCAAAGATTACATCTTCAACATTATCAACTTATTGCACAGGATTTAAAAAGATTCGACCAAGCCATTTACGAAAAACGAATATTCCACAAGGTGATTGGGTAACTATGGGAGTAATTGTTGAAAAATCGGAATTCCGTAAAAGTGCAAATGGTAATGAATATATGATTTGGAAGATCTCTGATTTAACTGTATGTTTATTTCTTTGTTTAACACCATTAATAAAGTATAGTTTTAGACTTTCCAAGATACTCCTATCAAAGTTCTATTGTTTGGTGAATGTGTTAAACAACATTGGAAATTGCAACAAAGTTCCGTCGTCGCATTAACGACTCCACAATTTGCTGCTGATGCTACAGATGTTAAAAGTAAGCTATACAATTACGTTCTTTATCTTACTCCTATCATTTTAGGTGTTACACTTAAATTATCTAAATCTGCACAAGTTATTGATATTGGATTTTGTCCTGATTTTGGTCATTGTAAAGCTGTAACAAAAGAAGGTACAAAATGTTCAAAATATGTTAATGTTTCTTCAACAGAATATTGTGTATATCATATTCAAAAGGCTGCAAAAACTACCCTTGCTTCAAGGGCTGCATTGGGATCACAATATAATTCACCAATTGGATGTCGAATTTCAAAGCCAAAGTTTGCTGTTAAAAATGGTGAAACAAAGATGATTGGAAAAACTCATACATTTTTAAATGCTGGAAAAGCGTAAGCCTTTTTTATAGAGCTATTGTTTCTATACAGTAATCATTTTTAGGTTTGTTAATAGTGAAGAAGAAACAAAACCTGTTATTCCATCAAAAACTATATCAAAAACTGAATTCAAAGCTATTAAAGAACAAGAAAATGAAAAGCTTCAAGCTGCAATCGCTGGAAATGTATGTTTATATTTTACTTTTTGACAATTATATTAATTTGTTTTGTTTTAGAAAGTCAATTTTGGTGCAAAAAATCTTATTAAGCATCAAGTTGTAAAAAATGATATTGTTAAGAATGCTGCTGCAAAGCCAATCGTTAAACCACCTGTTGATGTAAAAGCGTTCCTTCGACAACAAAAAGTTGAATTTGATAATGCTGAAACTGCAAAAAAGAATTTTGGTGGTGGAAGAACAATTAATCTTCATGGATCTCCTATTCAAAAGAAAACTGCTGCTGATATTAATCGAGTAAGTTTAACTTTACATTTTTTGAACTACAGTATCCTGTCCTTTACCATTTACTTGCTTGGTAATTACAGTATCCTTTTTAGCAAAGACTTGCAGAAAAGATTAAATCTCAAGGTGGCTTGGCAAAAGTTGATCCAAACCAAACTCGAAAACGTCCAGCAGCACAAATGGTTCAATCAACAATGAATAAAGAAATATTTGAAAAAGAAAATTTTTCTTCAACTTCTGAATCTCCAGCAAAACGTTCAAAACTTGGTAAAGAATATTCTGCCGCAGATATTCAAGCACTTCTTGGAAAGAAATCTACACATGAAAATGTTATTGAAGAAGCGGATCGAGCAAAAGAAGATGCTTATTTTTCAACAATGGAAGTTCAAGAAAAAATTGAATCAAGACTTACAGAATTAAATGAATTGAAAGATGTCAAAGTTGTTACATGTAAGAAATGTGATTATACAAATGAAAAGCAATCAAGTTATTGCATGATTCATGGACATCTTGTTCAATGGCATAAAGCAAATAAAAGATTTTTCAAATGTTCTTCATGTAAACATAGAATTGCCATTTTTGAAATTTTACCAACAAAGCCTTGTAAAGTATGTTTTTGCTTTTATTTTTTAATTGTTCAATATTATTTTTTTCCTTTTTCAGACTTGTGGCTGCACATCATTTGATCGAGTTGGAATGAGAGATGAAAGAATGGTTAAAGAACAAAAACTTCAAATTCGTGGTGATGAAATTCCATTTGTTAATCGTTAAAAATTTATTTTTATTGTAAAAATGTTGTTGCATATTTTTATTGTTTTGTTATTTTTTATATTCTTGTTCCATTTTTTTATGTATTTTTTGTAATCCAATAAAAGATTTTTATTCATTCTTTATCTGAAATGTTATTTTTGGAAGGGATACTGTAGGTCTTACACTTTAGAAATTTTTTATTACAATTTTGTTTTTTGGTACTAAAAAAGTAATTGTTTGTTGTCATGCTTGAATTGGTATACGGTATAATATTTTCTCTTTAAAAATATTGTGGCAAAAAATTAACCAGCTATTATATGTTCGTTTTTCTTCAACCAAAAAATCAAAATAGACAAAACAGAACAAAAAAAGGCAGTTGCAGTTGATTTTGTGATAAGAAAAATATGGGAAACAAGAATCAATAAAAATTTTTTTGTTTTTTTCTCCTTCTTTTTTAGTTTTAAAAAATTGTTAGCTAAATTGGTTTTGAATTTTTAATAAAATTTTGAACAAAAGAAAACGATTTCGACAAAGCACAAAATTAACTTTGTAACGAAACATTTGTGCTTTTTTTTCTTGCAGCACATAAAAATGATCGTGATTATTTTTCTGAAAAAGTTTGAAGGCTAAAAAATTTAATAGTTCCAATAATAATGGATCGAAAATTATTGCGAAATGAATTATCATATTTAAATCCGTATATAATTGCATTATCGGATTTTAAAACTCTTAAAGGTTTTGCAGAATATTTAATTTATTTAATGAATAATTAATTAATTAATAATTGCGATTTTTCTGTCTTCCAGCAATTGATAAAAAAAGTTTTTTTTTCAAAGTTTCGTCATTATTTATAAATTCATTAGCAAAATTTTCAAATCTTCATTAAAGAAATTTAAAAGGGTAAAATTCATAAATTATAATTTGGATTTTAAATAAAATCTTGCTT
This sequence comes from Panagrolaimus sp. PS1159, assembly GCA_963922195.1. Classification (NCBI taxonomy): domain Eukaryota; kingdom Metazoa; phylum Nematoda; class Chromadorea; order Rhabditida; family Panagrolaimidae; genus Panagrolaimus; species Panagrolaimus sp. PS1159. The sequence goes on from CAWUHW010000006.1 coordinate 4,096,878, forward strand.
TTAATTCACACTAATAAAGAAGATTTATTTGCATAATTTTTATGCAATAATTTTAGGGCCAGGCTAAACGCTGGACTGGACCGGCTGCTGGACTGGACTGATAAACCCTGGACCGTTAGGATGAACCCTGGACTACAGTATGAAAATAGTAAAAAATTTAAAAATTTTCATACATATAAAAATTCGAAAAAAATTTTTTTTTATTTTTTCACTATTTTCATACTGTAGTCCAGGGTTTTTCCTAACGGTCCAGGGTTTATCAGTCCAGTCCAGCAGCCGGTCCAGTCCAGCGTTTAGCCAGGCCCATAATTTTAACCAAAAATTGCGTCAACTTTTTTCTTTATTTTTTTCTGTAAAACCAAAAAAACACATTTCTTCAAAGCAACAAAAGAAAAAAAGACAAAATGAAGCAAACCATAATTAAAAAATCAACACCCTTAACAACGTTTTTTACTGTCAAAAAAAAAAGCCTTGGAAACCATTGTTAAATTTTTTAAAAAAGTTTGAAAAATTTTTGTCACTTTTTGTCATTTGATTTTTCAACAGCTTCTTGAAAGCTGTGACTTCAGAAGCGACACCAAAAAAGAAATGACGCATGGAACATTGTGGAAAGGAGCGGCATCAATTTTGATAGATTTCTCAGCATGGACTTCAACCCATGGAATTCCACATATTGGATTAGCAAATGCTCGATGGCTTCGAATTTTTTGGATTATTATTTTTGTTTTCTGTTGTATTATGTTCATTTATCAGGAAGCTATGATCTTAATTAAATACTTTTCTTATCCGGTTAATGTTGATACTGCTTTATCTTTTGGAGAAAGGGTTTATCCGGCTGTAACAATTTGTAATATAAATGCTTACAAACTTTCACTTGCAAAAAATAATCCAGCTTTGGGAAAATTGGTAAGAAAAATATTTTTAAAGTAATAAAAAAAGTTATGCAAATTATTTTAGATTGCTGCTTACAACAAAGAAACTCCAGATGCAGATTTTGGATTTGATACAACAACTTTTGAGAAACAACTTCGAGCAACTCGTTGGATGAATTTAATGTTTTCAGAGCTGGAAGAATATGATGTAAGTTTTTTGGGCGTTTTAGTTTTTTGTCCATTTTTGTTTGCGTCGAAATTTGCATAATATTTCCTTTCTTAGTAAAAGCTTCAAAATCGAAATTTCGGTTTTAAAAAAGTTTATTATCAGCAAAATCGAAATTTTGATTTTCGATTTTGGAAACAATTATTTTTTCTCTATTTTAAACGTTTGTAATTCTTTGGGAATACCATAGTTTCTTGACTTTCCCTGCTTTGTCGAAATTGACACAATTTTTTTAAATTTTTTTAGGTCACTGATAACATCGAAATTTCGATTTCAAAAAAGTAAAAAAACCGAATTCAAATTTTTGTGTTTCATTTTAGGAGAAAAAAACTTTGTTTTCAAGTTTTCATCTTTTATCATGAATCATTTAGATTATTTTATTAGGAAAATTTCGATTTTTCAATTTCGAAAAACTAAAACTATATAAGACGCGGATATGAAAAAGTTTTCCCAACAGTTGTAAAAATCTCACTTTTCCCAACTGTTGGGAAAATCTCACTTTTTTTGTATGGAAAAAATGAGATTTTTTTTAACAAAACGCGTTTTTTTTGGCAAAATGGCTTTTTTGTCTTTTTCGAACCTTTTTTGAATGGGGTAAAATAACATTTTTCATATCCGCGTCTTATATGATCTATAAATTATTAAAAAAGAAATTTTGTCGCTCAAAATAGAGAGACTACAGGGTGGTCACGCTGGACCACCCCCAAAACAAATTAAATTTATACTCCAGGGCTGCAAGTTTTAAAAAAACTGCTTGGGGGGATCGATAGCCTATATCATCGGATTTTAAAATGTGGTTTTGGAATTTCTACCGTAACCCTCGAAAAATTATGGTCACACAACGAAAACCTGAAAAAGTCGAAATTTTCGAATTTTGATAAAATTTCAAAGAAAATTTTTTTTCGAGATTTTAGGCATAGAGTCTTCTAAAGAGGTCCTCTAGCCATCCCAAATGATATTTTCGACTTTTTCAGGTTTTCGTTGTGTGACCATAATTTTTCGAGAGTTATGGTAGAAATTCCAAAACCACATTTTAAAATCCGATGATATAGGCTATCGATCCCCCTAAGCAGTTTTTTTAAAACTTGCAGCTCTGGAGTATAAATTTAATTTGTTTTGGGGGTGGTCCAGCGTGACCACCCTGTAAAATGACTATGTGTTTATAAACGTTTTATTTTTTTCACAAAAATCTCATAAATTAACTTTTTTCGAGTCAAACTATTAACGACATTTTTAGAAAACCAATAAAATTGCTTATACCTATGATGATCTTGTTATAACTTGCACATATAATACTGAAGCCTGTAATGAAACAGAATGGATTGCTTCCAGTGATCCATATTACGGCCGATGCTTCACATATAATTCTGATGGTGGAAAAAAAAGTTCTCGAGCTGGCCCCCTCTATGGTTTATCACTTGTACTTCGAGTTAATCAAGCTGAATATCTTCCATGGGCGCAATCGGCTGGTATTACCTTTCTCGTCCATGAACCAACAGATCATCCATTTGTTTATACTTCCGGATATTATGCGGCTGCCGGATCTGCGTCATCTGTTGGAATTCGATATATTTCAAAGAAAAAACTTTCTGCCCCATATTCAGATTGTACAGATCATGGTTCAAAACAAAAAATTTATTATGAAACAAATCGATACCAAACTGAAGCATGTGTTCGATCATGTTTACAAGATAAATTTACAGCAACTTGTGGATGCTTTGATCCAACATACGAATATGTAAATGGTTCAGCAGAATTTGGAAGCTGTTATAAAGGAACAAAAGATGAAACAAGCAAAAATAGTAAGTTTCTTAAACCTACAATTTTGGCATTTTCGTATGCCATCAAAAAAATTTTAATAGAGTTATACATTAATTTAAAAAACACTAAAAAATTAAAGCAAAAAATATGCAAATTTTTTAAATTTTTCAAAAAATATTTGCATATTTTTTAAACATAGTAAAAATTTTAACATTAATTCTTAAAGCAAAAAATATGAAAAAAAACTACAAAATTAATGCATATGCAAATTTTTAGTTTTATGCATGGAAAAAATTACTGATACAGATGGCATTAATGGATTTGACATTAACAAAGATTGTGATTGCCCACAATCTTGCACGTGAGTTTTTTCAAAATTTTGGTTTCATCGATTTTAAAAAACAAAAAAAAATTGTAAAGGTTTAAAACTCATTTTTTTCATATTCAAAGAAACAACGAAGAAAAAAATGTTAAATTTTAAGCTCCAGTCATGAAGCTTTTAGGATAGGCTTAAAATACGGTTGAAAAGAACAAAAATCACGTTCACAGTGCCTCAGGGATTCTATGTAAATATTCTGAAACTAAAATTTGCATAAACTTGAAAAATTTTTTTTATATGGTTGCAATATGTTCCCCTAGCTCATATCTATCATCTGATGTATCAATTTTCATATGTGACCAAAAAATTTTTTTCAAAATTATGCAAATTTTTTTTTATTTTATTTTTTTTCAATTTTTTTTATGCAAAAATTTTTTTTATGCAGAAATTTTTAATTTTTTATGCAAATATTATAAAATGTATTTGCATAAAATGAGGCAATTTAAACGAAAATGGATTTGATTTTCGTTCTTTTCAACCGTATTTTAGCCTTTCCTGAAAGTTTCATGTCTGTAGCTAAAAAGTGAATTTGTTTTTCTTCGTTGTTTCTTTGAATTTGAAAAAAAATGAATTTTGAATCTCATTCTGTCCTCAAAAAAGCGTTTTTAAAAACGGAAATTTATGAAGGCTTAATTTTTCGTGAAAATATAAAATCTTTTAAAATGTTTTGAATTCCAAATTTAACTAATACCCTTTGAAACAATAGTTCACAATTTTAGTGATTGCCTTTACAAAATGACCCTTTCAACTGCATATTGGCCCGCAATAAAATATACTCCAACAGAATGTGTTAATCCAGTTCCGGGACATATTTATTGGACTCCAAAAGATGATAAAAAAGCTTGCAAAGAATGGTATAAATCGAATACCGTATATTTAGAAATTTATTATGAACGAATGAATTATCAAGCTTTAACGGAATCTGAAGCCTATGCAGTAAGTTTTTAAAGAAATTAATTTGCATAATTCAAAAAACATATTTTTTTTAGTTTTTGGCACTTGTTTCTGATACTGGAGGTCAAGTTGGTTTATGGCTTGGAATGAGTGTAATTTCTGGTAAGGATTTTGTTAAAGCTATAAAAGATTCTTAAAGGAGGCGGATGTTTTGATACAGTTTCGTAATCTTAGATTTTCGTGATTTTTAGGCTAAGTGAGAGTCTCGAAACGAAAATGCATCTTTTTTGATAAAAACAATGTAAAAAAGGGTCATTTTCGTTTCAAGACCCTCAGTTTGCCTGAAAATCACGAAAATCTAAGATTACGAAACTGTATCAAAACGTCCGCCTCCTTTAAACCCTGAAAAATTGCAGTAATCGAATTTGGAACCCTATTTGTTCTTTTACTTTGTTATTGTTTAACTCGGCCAAAAGAAGCATACTTGCCACAATTCGATGAAAGTGAGGAACAAAAACAACGGGAATGGGAGCGAAAAATGCAAATAAAACTTCAAAACGAAAATAATCGAAAACTTAGCGCTGGTTCATTGGCTTCAATTTATAATGGAAAAGATGTCGATCTTCCACCAGCAATTCAAAATGCACGTTAAAAATTATTGTTTTTTTTTGCTAATAATAATTTTTAATAAAAGGCTTTTAAATGTTAAAAATGATTTTTTATTTACTTTTGATAGTTTATTTAACGAAAAATTATCGGAATAAAGAAATCCTAAAATTAAGTCCGATTTGAAGAAAAATAAAGACTGAACAGAGGAATCTAATATAATATATGATGCATTTTTGGAAATTTTGATTTCCATTTTTTAATGATGCATTTTTGGTAAACACTTTTCCATTTTTAGCATTGGTTGAAAAAAGATAAAAAACTGGAAAAATGTTTTCCATTTTAAGCATTAGTTGAAAAAAAGATAAAAAAGTGGAAAAAGTTTTTACAAATACAGCATTGGTTAAAAAAAAGATAAAAAAGTGGAAAAAACTTTTCCATTTTAAGCATTATTGAAAAATTTATTTCAATTTCCAATTTAAGCATTCGTCGACGTTTTTTTGACAAGTTCAAAAAAGTTTTTGTTTTTCACGTGTTATATGTAGCAACCACCAAACAAATTTTTTTGTATGGAAAAAAAACATCGTTTTTGTCCATACAAAAAATGAAGGGAAAATCGGCCCCAGCCACCTCGTTTACTTGTCCGAGTGGCAGACGGCGCTTGCTTGCGTGCATGAGAGTGAAAGATCGACTCCGCGCAAGGGATAAAAAAATTAATTGAAATAGATTTTATTGCGTTGTATTAAAAAAGCACATTATTATTTAAAAAAAATTAAATAATAATAAAATTAATGTGAATTGCTTTAAATAGAGTTTTTGGATGGTAAAAACAAACTAAGAAGCAAATTTTAGTTTTCAAAACTAAAAAAATTAATGTTTTGCTCAAAAACAGTTTTTAAAGTATGGAAAGTTTTTTTTGTACGAATTTTATTGATGTAACAATCAGTGTCTCCAAAGTTCCACTTTTTTTGGAACGCGTTCCGTTCCGTTCCATTTTTTTACAAACCCATTCCGTTCCGTCCCGTTCCATTTTTTTACAAACCCGTTCCCGTTCCGTTCCGTTCCAAAACTTTAAAGAACGCGTTCCGTTCCCGTTCCGTTCCGTTCTTGCAAAAAAAAAGTTAATGGAATAAAAATTTTTCCGAAACAGTGTATTTTAGTTTTATATTTCTTGGGAAGCCAATTTTTTAAAATTATGTATTACTAAAAGCAATCACAAGAAAATATTTTCACATTAAATAAAGAAAAATAACATGATGATTTCAAAAAGAACACACACATGGGCACGACTGGGGATTACTAGGGATTTTCCCTAGGGGGTATAGTGGTCACGTAAGCCAAAATCTGGGGGGTAACGTAAATTTTCGGGGTAAGGTAACGTAATAAGAAAAAAAAAACGCAACGTAAGGAGGAAAAATTGAAAAATTCAAATTTCAGAAAAAAAGTTTTTGAAAAAAAAATGAAAAAAGAGAGGGTCACGTACAAAAATTTGTTTTCATCCCTAGTACCTGCCCTTGTGTGATAGAACAGATAAAAAAAGTGTTCTAAAAAACGGCTTTGGTGATAAATCCATTTGTTTGAATGAACGTGGACGCTGCCTTCAAAAAACAATTTTTCAATAATAATATAAAAAAGCGACTAAAAATGGAACGTCCAAAATCTCAATAGGAACGCGTTCCGTTCCGTTCTTTTTAAATCCAAACCCGTTCCGTTCCGTTCCGTTCCTAAATCCATCCGTTCCCGTTCCGTTCCGTTCTGGAACGGGAACGGAACGGAAGAACGGACGTTCCGGAACGGAACGGTGGAGACACTGGTAACAATATGATTACATGTTTTAATTATCATCACCAATTTTTTTTTCACTGTTAACGTATCTTTTTACGGCACTTTTTTAATTCTAAAGAAGTACCCTTTTTACATTAGAAAAAACTTTAAATTGTAATTTTTGGTTTAGCCATTCTTCTTTCTATGCAAAATAAGAATAAAATTCAATTTTCCTAAGATTTGAGTTCTACAACACTAATCTTCGAAAAAATCCCAAGAGATTTTTGCTTAAGAGAATATTTGGTGAAAATTTACAAAAAGTTCAAATAAAAAATAATACAAAAGATTTTTTTCTGATTCTTTATTTTTTTTATCGAAAAAAATTTCATCATTTAATTTCCGTTTTTTAAATAAATTTTTTGAATTTTTTCATTGTTAAAAAACGTTCATGCATTAAATAAGATGGTCAGAAAGTTTTTTTTCGTTTCTGAACATTTTTCGAAAAAACATACGTTAAACAATTTTTTTTTCACTTGATTTTAGAGATTTATTGCTTTAGCATAAATCGGACTTTGCACCTTTGAACAACTTTATTCGAGCTTAAATTATATGATTCATCTTTTTAAAATAAAATACTACAAATAATCCATAAATGAAGGAGTGTTGTCATTAACTTGAAAATACACCCTTAAAAATACCACACCTGTGTTTCTTTGTTTTTGTTATCAGTAAAAAATGCAAAAATTGTCATTCATTAAAATGTTTCAATTTTTGTTGCTGAATTTTGCGGTAGTTTTAGGTAAAAATTTTGAGAAAATTTCTTTCAAGAAATGTAAGCATTCTTTATAGTAGCAGCCGAAGACCCATATATCCCATGTAAAAGTTTTATTAGCTTTTCATATGATGACTCCAATACATTAACAAATGATCAGTTTAAAGTAAGTTTTAGTCAAATCTCACAAACAGTGTTGTTGCGACTTTGACTCCGGAATCGACTCCCGGTGAAAATTTAAAATAAAGGAAAAAAGAAAAAAGTGCTTTTTTCTATAAATATTTAGTTTTCTGTCTTATTTTTTTGGCATTATAAATGCAAATAAAAGTCAATATTGTCTTTAAAATCGTTTTAAAAAATTCTTCAAAATTAGAAAAAATTTTCGCCATCATTTTTTATGACTTAAATAACTTTTTTGAAGATAAAAAACGGTCTTTAAACCTTAAAAAAAGGAAAAAAACAAGCATCAAAAAGGCGATCCCACGTGCTTTTGAAAAATATTTTACTATCAGAGTTGAATCTTTAATTCGACACCGGAGTCGATTCCAGTGATTTCGACTCTGGAGTCGCAGTCATCGCCGGAGTCACTTCAAATTCAAAAGCACAACAGTGCTCACAAAAACAATTTTTAAGAAGAAAAATCAAATATAAAATGTTTCAGTTTTAAGTTTTATCGAAAAAAATTTTTAAAAAAAGCCCTTACAAATTTTTTTTAGAAACACGTGTTCGAACTCGCTTTAGAAAATGTATCGGGTCGTTCAGAAAGTTTTGTCACTTTTTCGAATTTTTTTTGCGCTTGGCAAAGTGTTCTAGCCAAGGAAAAAAGTGACAAAACTTTCTGAACGACCTGATAGTACAAAAAAATATTTTAGACACAAATGAACTTTATCAAAACTGCCATTGGTAGCCTAAATTATCCTGCTCGACTTCGAGGTGAAGGCGAATACGGATCAGAATTTAATTGGAACAGCGGATTAAATATTTCTCAAATGCAATTCGCCATTAATTCTGCCGAACAAACAGAAATTCCATTATCCCTTTTACAACAACTTTCAAGTTTAGTTACAAGTGTTGAAAATTTGGATGCCGGCGGAAATCCAATTGGTGCAGTAATTTTTATTTCTGATACTTCTGATGACGCTTTAAGGAATGCTGATAGATTATTGCCAAAATTAAAAAATGTAAAATTAACTTTTATTTTATTGGGTGAAAATGTTGTATCATCAAAATTGAGAAATTTTACATCAAATTTTATTTATTGGCAAGATTTAACACAGCCTGAACCGGATAATTGGGATTTGTTGTATTATCGAGCATATGCATGTAAGTGATTCTCGTTGGAGGAAAAAAAGGAAAAGTTATGTAAGAATGACGCAATATTGCAACATTTTGAAAATTATGCAGCATCAGAATGATGCAATATTTTCTTTTTATAGTTTTTATGATGAAATAAATAAATTTATGTCTCCGAATGTTAAATAAAACATTTCAGGTGATATCCCTTTTGTTCCAAGTACGACTACAACCACCACAGAAACTCCATATATTCCATGTCATAGTTGGATAAGTTTTGGAATTGACGATTCTTCAAATCTTTCTCCACAAGCTTTTCGAGTAACTTTTTCTAAATTTTTTGCTTTTCTGTTGTTTTTTGAATATTTTATTTTTAAATTTAATTAACTAAAACGAAAGAAAAAATTCAGGTACAATAAATCTTGAGGTGTGAATCGAATACATTGGGCTAGTGATAACGATTTTTTTGGATTTGCAAAAATGGTGAACATCAATGTTTACATTCATAACCCTCCTGATAAAAAATATAATTATTCAAGATGCGTTCCTTGTGTAAAAGATGGAAGATGGAACAAAGATGAAAGTGGATTGTTTATTGATTGGGTTAATGGTAATCATTTTGTCCCTATAATTTGTGTATAATTTAATTATGTAAGATTTCCATGTAATAAAGCAAAAACTTTTTTGAATAAAAATCATAGTTAAAACAAATTGCAGAAGAATTGTTGAAAAATAAGATTCCCTTGCATATTTCATTTTATTAAATGTAAATATTAACAGAATAAAATCAAAAAAAATTAAAATTTATAAAAATTAATCTGTGTTTGCACAGATAAAAAAGATGTGTTTTTCACAAATTATTTTCACACAGTTTGGCATTGTGTGATTGAAAAAACTGTGTGTATCAACAGAAATTTTTTCAAGAGATAAATTATTGCAAATTAAAAAAATTTCAACAAATGTTTGTGTTGTATCCTTGCTTACACAAGGAACAACTCTTACCACGAAAGTAACAACGTTGCTCTTCGTGGTTGTTCGTATTTATTCGAGAACGTTCAGCCTATTTGCGATAGAGCTGACGTCTCTCTTTTTAGTCACTTTTAACTTGTGCTTTGCTTGAGTCTAGACGTGTGCTCCCGGCCTCTCTATTCTCTTATTTATTTATTGCTCTGTTTAATAAAGTGTTATTATTATATTTGTATAACCACGGTTATAACAGTTTGTCAAAAAAAGTTGTATTTTCACGTATTTTACAGTAACCATTTATTTTCTGTTGCAAAATATATTTTTTTTACCAAAAATGCATCCAAAGATAAAAAACAAAAAGAATTACAACAATTAATTGCCAACTTTTTAAATATCGACTTTTTCCAAGTGGATTCATTCTTGTATCAGCTGTAAGAATGGCATCTTTTGCATCGGGCCATGAATGTTCACCATTTAGACGATATTGATATGAAAGGGATGGACCAAATAACCATTTATATGCTAGCATTGGATGTTGTCGAAGTACAGAAATAAATGATGGCATAACTCCAATTTTTATTGCTAAATCATCCATATATTCAACGTAATCTTCCTAAAAAATTGTGTTTTTGAGAAATATGTTTTTTTTTGAGTAGAAATTTAAGAAAAATATTTTGAGCTTTCAGAAAAAAGCGTAAATTTAACTCTTTTTTTATTGGCTGAAAATGTTGTTTCATCAAAATTGAGAAATTTTACATCAAATTTTATTTATTGGCAAAATTTAACACAGCCTGAACCGGATAACTGGGATTTGTTGTATTATCGGGCATATGCATGTAAGCAGTGTTCTGCGGTGCTGGCGCGACGCGCCGCGCCGCAGTCGCGCCGGCTACTAGAAATTAAGTTTAAACTTAAAGTAATAATTTCACGTGATAGCCTTTATAGCTGAATATCTTTTACCAAAGTTGTAGGAAAATCTGTAATCTAATAGAAGTTTAAATGTAGCCGGCGCGACTGCGGCGCGGCGCGTCGCGCCAGCACCGCAGAACACTGCATGTAAGTGATTTTCGTTTGAGGAAAAAAAGGAAAAGTTATGTAAGAATGACGCAATGTTTTCGAACATTTTACAGTAACTATGAAAAGTTCGGCCAACAATTTAAAAAAACTGATAACTTTATGCAGCATCAGAATGATGCAATATTTGCATTTTATATAATATTAAAAAAAGAAATCTAATTGGTAGACGATTTTTGAGCTTGTAATATAAAATAAATAAATTTATGTTTATGAATGTTAAATAGATATTTAAGAAAAACATTTTGAGCTTTTAAAAACCAAAAAATTGCTTTTTTCTACGCTTTTTTTCACCAAAAAATTTAGTGCCTCGTTCTCTTGGCTGTTTTATTTCTTCAACTTTATCATGAAAAATCAAATATTACCGAAAAACAATTTTAACAATTTTTGAATGTTCTAATTTTTTTTATAAATATTTTAAAAGCTTTTAAACCGAAATTAATTATTTGAATTTTAATCATCGTATTTATTGAATGATAATTAGTGACGATTTCGAGCTTTTTAATAATTTGAAAAATAAATATACAATTGATTTTTCCTTTTACATATAAAACGAGGATATAAAAAAAATCCTGGCGAGGGCTCGAAAAACGTTGTTTTTTCCAACGGTTGGAAATTTCAAAGGAAGCCGCCCGTCGGCATTCTTTGAAATTTACAACCGTAAAATCACCGTTTTTCGAGCCCTCGCCAGGATTTTTTTTATATCCTCGTCTTATATTGTGCATCAATAAATTATTAAAATTATTTGTTTTGAAAAAATTTTTTCGATAAATTACGATTTTTTTAATCAAAGAACAATTCATACTTGTACAATTATTTATTAACTTTTATATTTATCATTTTAAAAGGGCTTGTTTTGTTTTGTCAACAATTACGACGGAATGAACACAATACATCATTTTTTGTGTGTAGCGTAAGTTCGTCATATTCATTCGGCCGACAGATCGGGGCAAATTTTTTATAGCCCGCATTTTTTAAACTTTAAGATAGGGAGCGTCATTGAAAAAAAATAGTTCAATTATTGCATAAATCGACTGCAAAAATTTTTGTTGGGAAAAATGAAAAGAGTTTTGTTTTAAGCTATTTGAATATTTGATTTATCAAAAATTTTAAAATGATTAACAAAAAACGCTTTTGAAAATGTAAAGGCTATTTTTAGGAAATATTTTACTATAGTAATTATATTGAGGGGTCATTTTGCTGCATTTCTTATACTTTGATTTTAAATACTTAAACATGTAAATCAGGCATGAGAATAGCGGCCTGACGCACTTCGCCAAAATCGCATTATCAACAATGATAAAAATTTTTATTTCATTATCTTTTATTTACATACTGATATCCTTTTTTGACACCCTTTTCTAACGGAAAAACATGAAAAAAATAAAATTCAGAAACAGGATAAAAATGTAGCGTTCTATGTCAGGCCGCCAAATAGTGGAAGCTTCTCATGCCTGATGTAAATAAAAAAATGCCAATGGCTTTTTATTTTTTATTTACAGTCTTAATAAATTTTTATTAAATCTATTCTATTTTTACGTCTTTGCAGAAAAAAATGAATTTTATAAAGAAACGCATACATTTTTTTCTTATATTTAGAACCCGAGTTAAGACACAATTTCATTGATTGAAATTAATGTTCTTTTCTGGTGTCTGTTTTTATTGGAAAAAAAAGATGAAAACAGCAAGGCTCTTTGAAAAAAAGCAATATTTGTGGGAGATTTTTTAACAAAAAATGTACGCACTTTAGTGTTGAATTTCTTGCTTTCGCACAAAGCAGGCATGAGAATAGCGGCCTGACGCACTTCGCCAAAATCGCATTATCAGCACTGATAAGGATTTTTATTTCATTATTTTTTATTTAAATGCTGATATCCTTTTTTTGACACCCTTTTTTAAAGGAAAAACAAGAAAAAAATAAAATTCAGAAGCAGGATAAAAATGTAGCGTTCTACGTCAGGCCGCCAAACAGTGGAAGCTTCTCATGTCTGGCACAAAGTTTTTTTGTTGAATTTTTGGCAGCTGTTGCGTTCTTTAGATGGAAATGTCGCTTTGCAAAAAGTGACCGAAAAAGCGATGATTACATTTTATTTCATAAACACGTTCATTTTGTATAGCTCAAAATAAGCATTAAAAAGCCTTTGAATATTTTATTATCTAAAATTTATGATACTTGTAAACAGATATCAACAAAAAATAATATTTTTACATGTTATCTTTTTCGAAAACGAATTTACACCACCACATTATTAATGAATATGTGCTGGATGAAATTGTACAAAAAAGAAAAAAAAAAAATTTTTTTAAAAGAATCACATAGCCACTATCAATGAACACTAATAAAAATTCAGTGTTACTAACTTTTATGTTTTCTTCCAAATTTATCAACAAAGCGTTTAAAAGTGTCCATTTAAAGTTTATCAGGTTTTGCTAATATACATATATGTTTTTTCGTCTATTTTTTAATATTGCACTTTTTTAAATTTTCGGCTTTTAATAGATTTAAAGTGTCGAAATCTATTAAAATGTTCATTTTGATTTTAATAGGCACATATGGTTCCTTTAAAAAGGAACCATATGTGCCTTTTTTTAGCACAGTTTATTTGCATATATTTTAACGAAATTTTTTTATGTCCTGTCTCTTTCAAAAGTTGTTTGGTTTGATATTTTTAAAAAAAAAGCAATGTTGAAATATGTAAAAGAACAAAAAAAAATTTTTCGCTAGAGCTTTCTTGCTTTTTAAGTGGAACTTTTGCTTGTTTTTCAGAACAAATAAAGCGCAATATTTTATTTTTTGTTTGAATATTTTGGAATTTATTTACTTAGATGGGATTAAAAATGATAATTGAAGTGCTTTTTTTTAAAACATGGTTTTGGGTAAAAAAACTTAAAATTTCTTTCTTTCATCAATTTGATGACGTCCACATTTTTAATAAAGGAGCAAAACATAAAAAAAAACGAAAAAGTTAAAACTTAAAAAAAAACAATATCAATTTCAACCATTTAAATTTTTATAAACTTCTTACATTTTAACTCTATTAAATAAATTTTATTGTTTTTTTCTAAAATTAGTAAAAAGTGTAAAACTTACAATTTGTGTGTGCCGCCTTGTTTTAACATATTCAATTGAAAGCTGACATCTCTTCTTTTCAAGAGATTCTTTCATTAAAAATGTACTTTTTAATTCAGCTTTTTCAGATAAAATATCAAAAAAGTAACGGGCTTGCATTTCAACAACTGGAAAAAAGCCGCCCTTTGGTTGAATGTGTCCAATTACGGCAAAATTATTATGTGGTGCAATTTCTGATAGCTCTGGTAAATACATTTGTTTGTAAAGATGAAAATCATTTTCTCTCACAAAAATTAGCTTCCCTTCTTCAACAATTGAAAAATCAAATGAATATCCGGTGCAGAAAATTACCTAAAATTTTGTTGATTAGTTGCATGTTGCATGCATGGTTCGCAAAAAATTTCGACATTTTCGATTTATATCAAATAAAATTTCGGTTTTTTCCAATTTTAAAAAAAAAATTAAAAAGATTTCAAATTATATTTTAAATTTAGGGTTGCGTTTTGAGACCAAATTTTAAAATTTTAACGAAAAATCAGCAAACACTATGGTTATTTTTTCTAAAAAATCTGAGATTTAATGAAAAAAAAATATTCGCGTCGAGAGTTTTGGACAGCAAGAGAGAAAGAGTGTCTCTTTTGCTCTCTGCTTTCCTTTTTGAATTTGTTGAGTGTGCATTTTTTTGAAGAGAGAAATAAAACGTTTACCAAAACCAAACAACCAAAACTCTCGACGCGAATATTTTTTTTCATCAAATCTCAGATTTTTTAGAAAAAAATAAGGGAAGAGAACCATAGTGCTAAAATTGGAATTTCGAAATATCTTTAAAACTCATTTTTTTTTCAAATTCAAAGAAACAGTGATGAAAAAAAAATTAAATTTAAAGCTACAGACATGAACTTTCAGGATAGGCTAAAATACGGTTGAAAAGTACGAAAATCAAAGCCGTTTTTGTTTAAAGCGCCTCAGGGGCTTTATGCAAATTTTCTGAAACTGAAATTTGCATAATTTGAAATTTTTTTTATGGTTGCAATATGTTCTCCTTGCTCAGATCTATCATTTGATATAAGAACTTTCATATTTGACCCCCTATAGGCAAAATGCCATCAAGTTGAAATTTGCCAAAATCAGATTCCGGCCTGAATCTCGAAAACATAGTGCTATGCCGGGGCTAGAATTTTTACCAATGATAGCTACTGTTATGAAAAGCATATTCGATATGGTAGGGTTAAAACCACAAAAACCTACTTCATCAACATGTTCAATCACTCTTTTGTCTACCAATTCCACTCCCGTTTCTGTAAATGACAATAAATTTTGAACAATTTCAATTCGCTTTGCATTTAAATAATCTAAAAAACCATTTTTTGCAAAAGTATAATTTGCAGCTAAAAATCGATGATCCGGTTCAATTCCAGCTGAAACATGATCAAATCTTTCATTGATGCATATTTCCCATAACCAGTTTCGAATATATTTTGGAATAAATTTTCTACCAAAATAATGTATTCGCGAATTATGTGAAATATCCCATGGTTCATTTGTTGTTGTTGTTGTTGCTGGAAGCAACCATGATCCACGTCGGGTTGAAATATGTACTTTCTTTGCAATTGGCACAAGATCGCAAGCACATTGAACAGCAGAATTTCCAAATCCAACAAGGACCACAGTTTTATTTTTGTAGCCGTTGGATGATTTGAAGTTGGATGAATGGGAGATTTTGCCTTGAAAAGCTGTTTCCATTCGATATTCAAATGGTCGAGCAGGTTTTGAATGCATTCCAGTGCAAAGAAGTACGGCTCCAAATATTTCGGTTTCTTGATTACCAGAGCTAAAAATAATATTTTAAGAATTGCCGAAAATCTGTTCGAGACAATATACTTGAAATTCACGTTCGAATTAGTTCCACTCTTTTTGCTCAGTCAAAAAATGGGTTGGCATTGTGTTCTTTTAGTTTTTATTTTTTTTTTAAAAAACGAGCAATATCTTTAACAACTGTGCCTGATCTTATATTAATTTTTCACACCCTTTTTGTATTAATAATATTAATCAGCATAAAAAACGGAGTGGGATATAAGAGAGTTTTGAAAAAAAGTAAAAAAACTAATATAAGATCAGGCACAGTTTTAAAAGATAATGCTCATTTTTTTATTTTTTTTAACAAAAAAATAAAAACTAAAAAAACACAATGCCAAGACATTTTTTGACTGAACAGCTGATTCCAACGTGAATTGCATCATTTTTATAAAAATGATGCAACTTTTACAAATCGAAAATTTTGTTTGTTTCAGATCAACAAACTTTTTTTTGAAAGCGAAAAACATTTTTAACAGTTTTTTCTTATCATTTTTGACACTAAAAATATTACCCATCTTTTGTCGTTACGATCCAATGCCCTGAATCTTTCCAGTCATCTGCTCGATTAACTGCTGTGACTTCTGTAGAAAATTTAATTAAATGTCGAACTTTAAAATTATCAACATATAAATTTAAATATTCCAAAATTTCTGTATGATGCATAAAAATGCCAAATTTTTCTGGGGGTGGAAATTCACTGAATGCCGTTAATTCTTTAGAGGATAACGATGTGGTAGAAAATGAAACACTTCGAACTGAAAATTATTTTCATGGCTTTAATGGTAGAATTATAGACGGATAAATTACCATCAGGGTCATCCGAATAATTCCAAATTCCACCTAGATTTGGAGATTTTTCAAATACGATTGGATCAAATCCATATGCAATGGCTTGTCTGAAAATTATAAGTTGGATTAATTTGAATTTTACAGATGATGATAATTAGTGAAGCATTATGGCACCAGGGATGTGCGGAAGTACTTCCGGGGAACACTTTTCCGCAAATTTTTTCTCAATATTGAAAAAATAATTTTTTATTTTTAAATAATACATTTTTGATCTACTTTTTATCATAGCTTATATCTGTCCAAACAGAATTTAAATATACGATTTTATTAAAAAATGAGAGCTCATTTTCGTTTCCGTTTTGGCGGAAGTGCTGAACGAAATTCCGTTTAAAAAAAAGGAGCGGAAGTAAGCTCTAATTTTTAATAAAATCATATATATTCTGTTTGGACAGATATAAGCTATGATAAAAAGTAGATCAGAAATGTATTATTTAAAAAAAAATAATTTTTTTTTCAATATTGAGAAAAAATTTGCGGAAAAGTGTTCCCCGGAAGTATTTACGCACATCCCTGATTATGGCACTCATGAAATCCACAAAAAAAGATAACAAACCTTGCCGCCGCAATTCCACTAACCCCTGCTCCAATAATTGCCACCCGATCTGGCTTTCGAGAAATCATTTCAACAACGGTTTGCAAAATGTTTGAAAAACAATTTTATCAAAAATCTCTTTTTTACAAGAGATTTTCAAAAAACACTTCCTCAACAAAATTTTCCGAAAAAACTGTGAAAAACTTTTTTCGAAAAAAAACACCCAAAAAAGAGATCACCAAAAAACGACTTTTTTTTATTTTTACTGCGGTTTTGCAATCTTTATTTTTTAACTCTTCTTTTTTTGGTGATGGGAGAAAAAAAAAGGTTGAAAGGGTTTTTTCTTTTGAATCAAGAAACTCGTTTATCCTGTTTGCGGGCAGCCGCAACCTTAATTTTCTTTTCTCCCAATTTTCTTTGGGTTTTTAATTGAAGTGTGTCCGTGTGTGACAGTAAAACATCACAACAATTTGTAGATGTGAATCATTTGGCATAAAAAAGTCATGATACCTTTTGGTCAAATTAAAAGAAATGAGAAAAAACATTTTTTTTCTCACGTAATAAAAAAATGTAATTGAAGGTGTTGAAAATGTTGTTTGTTTCTATGACGTTGTTTTTCTTCTTTGGCGATGTCGGTTGAAAAAAAAATGAAATGGCAAAAGTGAAATAAATCCAAAACACAAGTTAGTTTGAATTATTTCAAGTAAAGTTTTTTTAAAGGAGGTGTCGCACCCAAAGGAAATTTTTTCACTTGGTTAATATTGATAATAAGGGAAGAGACTTTTTTATTTTTGTCAATGAAAAAAATTCATAAAAAAATACTTTTTGCCTGATTTTCATTATTGACACTAGCTGATAAAATAAAAAAAGCATCATCGTTGAAAAAGAAGAAAAGTGCTTTTTCATGCGAGACCGCTGCATTTGATTTTTCTATTTTTTTAACAAAAATTTTTTTGTTGAAAAAAGCGTTCAGCTTCTGGAATTTTTGTCTCGGCATCTGTTTTATTTTTTATTATTTTTTTATCCCATTTTATTCCACTCCTGCTAAACAACAATTTTATGTTTTTTCAAGTCTTGAAATAACCTGTAGCATATTTTTTATTCAACATTTATAAAACTTTTTACACATTGACGCACTATTCTAGTTGCACTTCTCTAGTAAAAAATCAAATGCATCGGTAATGTGGAAAAGCATTTTTCTTCTTTTTCAACGATGACGTTTTTTTTTTATTTTGTCGGCTAGTGTTGAGCAGACGAAAAAATGTTGTAAAGTTTTTAAATTTTATATTTCACTTTTAAAACAGCTTTATTAAAAATTTAACAAATTTTTGCAAGAAAAACCTTTTTAACTTTTCCGATTTTCATCCATTAATCATGTTATGACAACGTCGTTAAAAAAGTGAATTTGGGTTTTAAATCTGATAATTGACATCCTTCTTTTTTTCACTTTTTTTTTGACGTTGACCTAAAATCTCTTTTTTTCTCCATTTTAAAAATTAATTTATTCATTTTAAAATAAACAACAATTTTTCCAGGGAACAAAAAGTTAAAACAAACAAACGTTCCAAAATTTTTAATTTATGCAAAATAATTTAAATACGCACTTTTATGCATTTAAATGGAATTCTTTATTTGTTGAAGCTGGCAAAACAGAAAAGATATAAAATAAGTGAATTTGATCACGGCAGTTTTCACTTTTGATTTTAATCCAGAAAGATGAAACTTTTAGTTGTTGTTGCTTTTTGCGTTTGTGTTTTTGCAGTTCAAGCTTTTCGATATCCTTCCTTTTTGGAAAATGCTTCAGATAATGCAAAAGAAGTTAGTTTTAAAAAGGGAATTTTGGGGAGGGGGGGGGGGTGAAAAAAAATGGAACAGTTGAAAATTTTTTAGGCTTTTATGAACATTGTCACCAAAGATGGACTTACTCCAACACAAAAGGAATCAAAAATTGCAGAACTTGTCAGTCAATTATCTGAATCTGTCCAAGTGCGTTTTATCCGTTTTTCAAAAAAGCTTCTCCGAATTAGGGATTGTCGTTATCAAAAACAATTTTGGCCTGGTTCGAATCCCAGCCGGTGCAAAAAAATTACTTCATAAAAAAAGAGTCTAAAAAAGTTTTTATATTATAAATTACCATTTGTAGTTTACTAAAAAGTTAAATAAATTTTTTTAGACACTTTTTTTTACGAAGTAATTTTTTTGCACTGGCTGGGATTCGAACTAGGCTATGTGTGCTACCATTTATGAAAGGCTGAAGTGCTAACCACAGACACACCAAAACGCGTACTTATCGCCTCCTTGGGTTTTTTTTCTTGCCATTTTTTCTCTTTTTTGAGAAAAAAAGACAGCGACAGTCCCTATCCGAAACAGGGATTGAAAATGAGGCCGGCCGGCCTCGGCCGGCCCGGCCCGGGCGGGCCTTAGTAATTCTGGCCCGAGGGCCGGCCGGGCCGCGTTAAGAAGCCCGCGGGCCGGCCCGGCATATTTTTCAAATTTTGTTTTTTGGTAGTTTTTATGTTTGTGGTGTGCGCAGGACGCACTTTTTCTTTTCTCATCACTATGAATCATTGTTATATTAATTCATATTGATGAGAAAAGATGCAAAAAACTATTTTTTGCAAGCTGCAGGTTTCGAAAAATATTCTTAAAAACTTTTAAAAAAACTTGAAATATTTTAGGGCCGGCCCGGGCCGGCCGTGGGCCGGCCGGGCCGAGAAAATCCCGACGACGGGCCGGGCCGGCCGTCAATTTTTAGGGCCCGGGCCGGGCCGGCCGACTTTTTCGGCCCGATTTTCAATCCCTGATCCGAAATAACAAAATTTTTAGAAAGCATATACAACCTTTAAACAACAACAATTAGCAATCAAAAATCAATTCGGAACATCTGTCCAAAATGAAGCAAGTTAATTGGGTAAAAAATGCTATTTTTTTTACTGTTTCTTTTTTAGATTGATCTTCAAAAACAAAGAAAATAAATAAATTTTTCATTTTTCATTGTTTTATATCGTTGTGTCAGCAGCTATTTTTTGGGTATAATAATAAATGATTATTTTAATGGGCGTTTTTTACACAGTCTTTAAGTATTTCTTTTAACATTGTGATATTTTTAAAGTTTTATATTTTGTAACTCAAGTTTAATTAAAACATATTATTTTATCATAGTTACATCAAACGGATGTATTATAAAACGTCAAAATTTTTGAAACTTTTTCTTCAGATCAAATTTTAATGAATATTAAAAAAATTTTAAATTTGAATATTTTGTTTGTTGCGTAAAAGAAAGTAAAAATATCATCAAAACTTTCATTTTTCTTTTTTTGCATTGTTCATATGTGACATCTAGTGTTGGCGGTCGCCCGAAATTTCTCGGTCTTCGGTCCGGTCCGGTCCCCGGTCCCGGTCGACCGGACCGGACCGAAAATTTTACCGGTCTTCGGTCTTCCGGTAGGACATTTTTTCCTTGATTTTGATTTTTTAGACCTTTTTTGTTAAAAATATCTGGGTTTTTTATCATAATTTCTTCGTTGGATTAAAAATTTAACGGTTTTTATGTGAAAAACATGGAAAAAATATGAAAAAATTTCGGACCGGACCGAAAATCTTCGGCTCCGGTCGGGTCCGTTTGGACCGGACCGAAATTTTTCCGGTCCACGGTCTCGGTCGACCGAAAAACCGGACCGGACCGGACCGAAGACCGAAAGACCGCCAACACTAGTGACATCTATAAATTTAATAGATGTCACATATGAAAAAAAAAATGTTTGATTTTTTAAATCAGTTGAAGCATCAAAGTGGCTTCAAAATCATTGATCTAAAAAAAGATATCAAACCAAATTTAGTAAACGTAAAAATACGATTTAAATATTTCTAAATTATTCAGACAAAACTTTTCTTATTTTACTGGTTAAAAAAAAAGAAAATAAGAAATTCTTTGTTTTTTAAAAAGGAATAGAAAACCTTCGTTGGCGTCAGTGTTTTCCCGATTCTCGATTCCGATTCCGATTCCTCATAAGGGGATCGGAAAGAATCGGAATCGGAACGAGAATCGATGGAATGGGATCGGAATCGGAAAAAATGGAATCGATTCCCACTGTTGTAATTACATTTAAATGTGATTTTAAAAAACATCACATGTGCTGAAATATTTTTTTTCCATTTGATCATACTACCTTTTTCGTGAAAAAATTTAGTCTTTTAGCAAATACAGTTAAATGTTTTGGACCACGACGGAAATGTTTTATTAACCAGTAACATCGATGTTTCGTCCTTTTTTAGAAAAATGCATTTTCGGTCATGTGAAAACTTGTCTAAGGATTTTTTATTCCCTAATTTATTTTAAAACATAATTTTTATAGTTTTTGGTCAATTTTGGACAGTTTTAACGCAAAAATCAAAAAAATTTTTTTTAAAGTTATATCGTACACGGGGGACCACGTGAAAAAGCTGATAAATCGAAAAAAATTTTTTTCAGTATTTTGATTGCAGATGATAGAAATATGTCTATTACTACTTAATTATGTGTGTTTCTGCCAAAAAACATTATAAAACATCATTTTTGAAGCATTTTGAGCAAAAAAATTTTTGAGGAATCGGAATCGATGGAATCGGAATCGGAACGAGAATCGATGGAATCGGAATCGGGATCGGAAAAGCAAAATGGAATCGATTCCGGATCGGAATCGGAAAAAATGGAATCGGGAAAACACTGGTTGGCGTTCTTTACAAAAAGAAAGAAGTACTGAAAATGTTTTTTCGCTGCTTTTTTAAAGATGAATATTTCGAAATACTGAAATATGCTTTCTTTCAAAACACAATGTTTGAAAAAAAATGTCAATGCTGTTTTTAAAGGAGACGGATGTTTTGATACAGTTTTGTAATCTTAGATTTTCGTGATTTTCAGGCAAACTCAGAGTCTTGAAACGAAAATGACCCTTTTTTAAATTTTTCTTATCAAAAAAGATGCATTTTCGTTTCAAGACTCTGAGTTTGCCTGAAAATCACGAAAATCTAAGATTACGAAACTGTATCAAAACATCCGCCTTCTTTAAGGGTGAAATTGATTTTTGAGCCAAAAAACGTTCACCAAAAAAAATTTTTTTCTTTCTTTTTTGGAAACGAAAATATTAATTTATATATTTTATTGCTAATTTCGCTTTTTGAAAATAAAAATTTTTGTTTGATAAATATAAAACTTAGTTTTGTTTTTATTTTAAAAAGACACGAATTGCAAAATTCGAAAAAACATTTTTTATAAAAAAGTGAAATTAATGTTGAAAGCGAAATCGCCCATTTAAGAAGAACAATTAAAAACAATAAAGTTGCATAATATATTACGAAAACTTAAAAAATTGTTTAAAAAAACCTTTCGAAGATTCATTAATTCATTCTCTTGAAAACAAATTTTTTTGGTTTTGTCTGATGTCAAAAATATTGAACAGTGTTTTGTAAAATGGGTGCCATTTTAAAATCAAATCTATGAGAACAATGAAAATTAATTCATCTATTCATAAATTTTTCTGTAAGACTATGGAACGGACATTCAGCAAAAAATCAAAACATTAGACCCCTCTCAGTAATAAATAAAATTTTATCCGTTCCCATTTCTAAAGTAAAGCATTTTCAAGGGTGAATGAAATCAGCACAGCTTTTGATTAGCCCCATTCACTCATTTAACAGGAGATATCAATATGGCACTGTTCAAATTATGTAAAAATATTAGTTTTGTGCTTTTTATTGTAATAAAAAATCTGTACAAATTTTATATTTCACATTTTTTTGAATTGCATATTTATTTTGACTTTTTTCATGTATTAATTTTTATGTATTATTTTTTTCAGAAGTGATAATTTGTGTAGAATTTTACCTAGTTTTCCCTGAATTCAATCCAGATACAATGTTTCAATGCTATGATAGATCCGCATGCGTTCCAAAACATTGCGTTTGTAAACATGGCCCCCAATACTGGGACGGAAGTGATGAATGGAATTGTTCTTGAAAAAGCTATACTGTTTCACCTTTTTTATTACACTTTTTTGACGTGTTTATTCCAAAATTGTAAAAAATGTATATTTAAAATGAAAGTATTTTTTTAGTTTGCGAATTCTATATACTGTTTCTTTTTGGTAAATAGCCTTGAAATTTTGCATATTTTGTATTTTGTAATACATTGATTAACTTTTATTCTTACTTTATTTGTATTTAAATTTATAAATAAACAATATGTGGCTTTTGTGCATACTCACGCACTCACTCACTCACGCACTTTCTTTGGCAAAGATGCGCGCGTGCGCCAAACTCACGCAAAAAAAGAGTATCGTTTTTTATTAGTTTTTTATCATTATTTTAATTATTTAAAAATTAATACTTACTTTAAAGAAATAATAGTTAATTTTTTTGCTCTTTTTTGTAACTTTAATGGTTTAAACGTCAAAAGTGATAAAAAATCATATGGCAAATGAGTTAATAAATTTTTTTGTAAAAAAGAGTATCAGTATATTTTTGAATGGTTGCTTAATTCATGATTTTTGTTTATTAAGAAATTCAAAAAAATTGGGTTTATATATTATCAATAGGAATATATGTTTTAATGTTTAATAATTTAAAGTTATTTGGACTAGTAAAGTAATAAGATAAAGAGATTCAAAAGTAAAAGTCAAAAAACTTTTTAATCAAAATAATAAATAAAGTTTGTATTTTTTTAATAAGTTGTTAAAGTATTTTTACATAAATACTTTTATTGAACATTTTCTAGGCTGAATTATTCAATGAAATTATTAAAAAAAAAAAGTTATATATTAATTCATTACGTTAACAATCACTATAGACAGAACTGTAAAGTTTATAAATTTATAAGAAAACAATCATTCTTAATAAAGCGATGTGGATTAAGATAAATAATTGATACATAAGTACAAGTTGTATTAAAAGTGGAATCGGCAATCATAATAGCTGCCGGGTGAAGATGAAGTTGTGGTGGAAGTTGTAAAGAAAAAGGAAACGGGGAATTCGGGGTGCCTGAAGTCATTGTCTAAAAATAATTATAAAGTAAATTCCCAGAATTATTATATTTATGAAAAATAACAATGCTTGATGATACTGATGGTTAATTATTAATATAGAAGCCAAAAAGGAAAAACAGTTGTTTTTTCAAATGTTAAGCAATTATTTTTGTTCATAGTCAAATTAATGGATATTCACTTTAATTAGATGGAATATAAAAGCGACAAAGGTGTTAAAAAATGTGTGGATATCATAATCTGTATAAAATTGATAGAATATTACTGTGAAAAAAGATAGAGAATAAATTGTTCTTATTTTTCAAAATTACTGTAAAAATAAAATTAAATTTTAAAGATTGATAAAAATAAATATTTCTTTTATAATATTATTTTAAAAGAACAATAAATTTTACCACAAATTAATAACTTGATTTTTTGGTTGTAAAAGTATTTTTACATTTTATTATTTTATGCATAAACATCTTTTTTTTATCATGTTTAACTTTAAATTAAACTAGTTGAACATAAAAAACAATTAACTATTATTTCTTTAAAGTAAGTATTAATTTTTAAATAATTAAAATAATGATAAAAAACTAATAAAAAACGATAAACTCTTTTTTTGCGTGAGTTTGGCGCACGCGCACCTCTTTGCAAAGAAAGTGCGTGAGTGAGTGAGTGCGTGAGTATGCACAAAAGCCACAATATGTTTTATGTGTACTGGTTTCAAGTGGAAAAAAATGATCAAAACTTCAAAAGCAGCTGTAAAAACATGTCAAGGCTGATGACACGTTATTACTTGCTCACATCAAACGGAGAATATCAAAAAAATAAAAACGAATAATTGTTATGTAGGGACTTTCGAATTACGGTTTTTTTATCATCATTTTTTTCCCAAAGGGGTGATGTCAATTTTAGCGCTTTAGCACTGTATCAAATTAATAACTCAAGAATGCCAGCAATGTTTTTTTTTTCGGATTAAGAAGCGAACCACCAGAACTGATTAACGTTAAAAATGTAACCATTTTATAAAAAAATTTTTATTCTGGTTTAAAAACAAATAAATAATTTGATACTTTTTAGGTGACTTTTCAAAAATAAATGTTATACAAATAAATAAATAGTTTCCATAAATGTTATACAAATAAATAAATTGATACTTAAAACATAATTTTTAGATAATACAAAAAATTTTGAAAAAACAAAATACTATGATAAAAAAGATTAAAAATATGCATTTACAAAAATAAAATATTGTGAAATGTGAGACGTTTGTTGTTAATAAAATATAAGAAAGCAAAAAAATGAAAACTTTAAAATTGTAAAAAAAATAGCACACATTTAACATATGTTATCTGTGACTAGTGAAGCTAACATGTCTATTTGGCATAACAGTGATGGTATCCGGTGCCATTGAAATAGGTATAGCAGCGACTTTTGGTTTAGAAGGCAGTTTTAAAAATTTAATTAATTTATCAATTCTGTAAAATTCAAAATACTTTGTTTGGAAGATGCGACTGAAAAATGTAGTATTGGTTTCATATTTCGCCAAAAAACCAACTTACGATGCAATTATTAACAACAATAATCCAACATAATGGTGTATGTTGTAAAAAAAATCGCTTAAAGCATTAAAAAACATTTGTAGCCTAAGTGCTCGCATATTCTCCACCATAGGGACCATTGGATCAGACGAAAAACCGTTCACAAATGCCAACCAAGAAGTAGCAGTAGATAAAATCAAAAACACTGAACTTGTAAAAGATTGAACTAACAAAACTTTTTCAACATGTTGATTTTGCATTCTTTTTTTGACAAAAATGTTATACGCAGCAGCAGAACAAAGTATTGTTGCTATTATAGCATATGTGATATCAGATATATAAGAAAAATAAATTTCAAAGGTGGTTGCTGTTGCTGACTTCTTAACGGAAAGGGGGCAATAATTTCCTGTTATTTGGCAAAACATAAATCCAGGGTTAAAGCAATGAATAAGAAAAGGGTAT
The DNA here is from genome assembly GCA_963922195.1 of Panagrolaimus sp. PS1159. NCBI lineage: Eukaryota > Metazoa > Nematoda > Chromadorea > Rhabditida > Panagrolaimidae > Panagrolaimus > Panagrolaimus sp. PS1159. Next base: position 4,122,797 of record CAWUHW010000006.1, read on the forward strand.
AGACATAAAAATAAAATAACAATTGTAGTATTTCGTTTTGACCAAATTCTTGAAAAATCCAACGAGAAGAAAATTGCAATAAATCGATTCAAAGCTAACAAAAGATTCCAAAGAGCAATAAAATTTGAGTTGTACCATGAAAAGAATGACGTCAAAGTCAATGAAACTATATTTTGGTCAATATAAGCGTTAAACAAAGTTAATATTTTGGGAACTGCGTCAACAGAACATCCAATTGTGTAAATAAAGTAATATGGTTCTCGAAATCCAGATTTTTTTATACAAAATTTTACAATAAAAAATAAGATTACAGTCAATTCAACAGCTGCTCCACCAACATTTGTCCATTTTGTAGCGCCAAATAGAGAAGTTGAAACGTTTTGTGTAATATTCCAATCAAGACGACCAAAGCCGTAAGCTTGGGTAGAATTCATGCTGTCTCAGGGTTGATGAATCTGAAAACAGTTAGAACTTATGATCTGTAATAGTACAAAAAGTCTTATCTCGACTTAAAGATTTATTTTGTCTGCAATCTTGTTCGACTGAGAAAAAAGTCTCCATGATCACATGGGATGATCACGTGACACTTTTTCGATAAATTCAAGGTATTCGACTTTTGTAAATGTACACTAAAAAAATAGCCGGACGAAAACGTCCTGTTAGCGTGACGTTTTTGGCCCGTCCAGGTAAAACAGGACGCAACCGCCGCATTTTCAGACGTTTGCGTCCTTAAACATGATTTGCAATCCAAATCGTCTCGAAAAACTAAGGCAATGCGTCACATGCGACAAACTGAAGAAGTGTGTCACCTTTTGGGGACAACGTTCGGTAGTATAAAAATTCAAGAACCTTGAATTAATGGCCAAAGCGTCACATTTTTGTACCAAGACTTTTTTCTCAGTGTGAACAAAAGTAATTTTCACTAAACTTAGAAGTAACCAATGTTTCGAACGTTTGATTTCGGAACGCGCGTTCTTCAGTCATATACCCGTTCTGAGGCGGACAAAACGTAGTGTTTTGAATTTAAGAACGGAATAGAGGGAATGGATAAAATTTGGGCAACAATCCCTTTCTATTTCAGATTATGAACGTTCCGTTCTTTAGCGCTTTATTGTTGTTTTGTTCTGTACAAACTCGGAAAGGAATGAATGGGTACTTTCTCGGAGGGGAATCGAACGTACGCGTTCCGAAAAAAATGAAACATGACATTTGTTAAATGTTATAAATTCACGAATGCTTATAACTTAATGATAGCAGTGATAATATTATTGCTATCAGTAGTTTTAAGCTCCGTTTACAACCTTCATATATGTGTGGAAAATGTAAGAAAAACATGGCTTTATAAAGTTTCAGATGTCTTATAAAAAGGGCGTAACTTTCGTTTTTTTAAATTATTTTAAATTCCCTATAGAATATAGGCCAGATACATTTTTATGCAATTAATGCTTTTATTTGTTTTCATACTTCAAATAGATTTGCCATTTTAAAAGATGTTTTGACAAAAGCAGTTGATTTTATAATATTTAATTCTCTTAGGAATTATTGTAGCCGGCAGTAAAAAAAATTTTTTAAAGTTTTATTTTAATATTTAAATATGCAAACAAATAAAAAACTATATATAAAATTTCTAAAAAAATATTAAAATAAAACACAACCACGATTAGCATATACAAAATAAAAATCCGCCTGTATTTACTTATTTACTCATTTACTAGGTAAATGCTTAGTGCTTAAAATTGTTAAACATTTAACAATGCTTAATAATTCATTAACAAAACCATTCATCACTTCCATCCCAGCACTGGGGGCCATATTGACAAACCCAGTCTTGTGGAATGCATGCAGATCTATCATAACAATAAAACACATCAGTGCCTTGACAGTAACTTGCCATTAGCACTGCTTGTCCCTTTACTGGTTTTTTTTTAGAATCTAAAAATATTTTCGTTCTAGTTTGTCAAATTAATTCTCGAATACAGTTTTGTCAAAAGTTATACATTTACTCAAAGATCCTTGTGAAAATGGAAATGTGCAACTAATGTTAAAAACATTTTGAAATGCTTTTTTTAATGAAAAAACAAACCTGTTGATGGTGCAGATAAAGCATTGCATACAAGTAAAGTAACAAATAATAAGGCGAATAATTTTTGCAACATGCTGTTCTGTGGTTGTTAGGTTGGTGGTACCAACTTAAACTAGTGAAGATCTTTAAAGTTTGTATTCCTTTTATACTGCAAAGAACTGTACCATGGCAGCAAAAAAACAGAAAAAAGTCTTTGGACCGCCCAAAAATTTCGTAATTTAACTTTGATGTATCAGGATTATCTGAATATTTGCATTATTTATGTCGCATTATTTTGTCACTTTTTCTTTTTTCATAAATATTATCATAATGCACCTGAAAAAGATCATAAAGTTAGTTTTATTACAATTTTAATGTGTTTTTTTTTCACGATAAAAGATTAAAAACGATAATAACGAAATAATAAATAATTTCATTGACAATAAAGTTTAAACTTCTCTAAAGAATGATAGTCTGGTATGTTTTTATCAGACATTTCCAGTAAAAAAGCATTTTCACTACCTATGATCGTTTATTAACGTTTTTGAATAATAAACATAAAAAATGAATAATAATACATTCGTTGTGAGAAGCTCCCGGCAGTGTTATGTCACGGTAATAAAATGCCCACATATAGAGCTTCAAAAAATGTATAGGGGTCAAAAAATATACATCACCCAAAAAATTTCTGCACAAAAATAACTTTGTCTCAAAACTTTTGAACGCTACTGTACTTTGGCATTTTATTAATGTTTAGCTCACATTTTGTCTATACAATCACCTCAATAAGGATATGTGTTGAGCGAAAAAGGGTATTACCTTTTTCTAAAAATGTTAAACTTTTTTGTAAATAGTATTTTTTTACACTCTTATGTATGTTTTAGAAGATGTTAAATCAAATTTATTCTGTTAAAAGTATGGTTTTTCTAGCAGTGGGAAAATTTTTGAGCTTTGTGTATAAGCAATGACCAGGCATGAGAATAGCGGCCTGACGCACTTCGCCAAAATCGCATTATCAGCACTGATAAGGATTTTTATTTCATTATTTTTTTTTTAAATGCTGATATCCTTTTTTTGACACCCTTTTTTAAAGGAAAAACAAGAAAAAAATAAAATTCAGAAGCAGGATAAAAATGTAGCGTTCTACGCCAGGCCGCCAAACAGTGGAAGCTTCTCATGTCTGGCAATGACATAAAATTCTTACACTTTTCAATAAACGTTTATGAAATCCTTGAAAATGCTTTTTACACTCTTCTGATAAAACTTTAAAATATGTTAAGAACAAATCAAACAAATGACCTTTTAAAAATATTGTTTTCAAGTTTGATAAATTTTTTTTCTGTAGTCTTTTGCTCGAAATTAAAGATTGAAAATTCCATGAGGATTTAGAGCATAATAGTCCAGGGGTTGTAAAAAGATAAATAAAAATGGCACAAAGCACGTCCAGGGAATTCATGAAAGATGGTTTTTTTTTCAGTATTCAAAATAATACTTGGTACATGATATGTTTATATTAAAGTGAAATGTCATTTACCGTATTTTAGGTATTAAATAAGATTTGTGAAGCTACTTTTTTTTTAATTAGTCATTTGACATTTATTGTTTTTTTAAGTAAATAACAATTTGAAACTACTAAATTACTTAAAAAATACAGTATTCCAAAAAATATATTGAACTGTAAAATATTTATTTTCATGTGTTTTTTTTTGAATTGTTTAACAAAAGAGCAAGAAACAGATAAAAAATTTTCCCAGTATAAACCAAAAGTACAAATAATTGTCTCATTTTTTTACGTTAAGTTGCGAGGGTGTGATTTGTCATTAAATTTGCATAATTTTTGTCATATTATTTCGTCAATTTTTTCTGTTTCATAATAAATTTTATTATAATCGCAAAGCAAAAAATCAAAAAAACGTTTAGTGTGGTATTATTTCATTGTATTTTCAGTCATGAAAAAGAATAAAAAAACGTAATGACAAAATAAAAAAATTCATTAAAACTGTAATATGGGGTTTTTTGATCATTTAATGTCTATCACATTTTAATCTATCATTTTCGAGTACAGATGACGCTTCACGATTTTTAGTCGTTTATAATCGTTTTAATAAAATTTTATTTTATATTTTGTCACATATGTGAATAATAAAATGATCTCATAAAGCATACAAAATCTTTAAATCGCAATAAAGTGGTAAAAAATATATACACTGATATCTTTATTATTAAAATTTTTTATCAATAAAAAAGCTCTTATAGCTAACAAGGAACCCGTCAGAAATGATTATGGCATTGTTGAAAAATAGGTATTTTATCGTATTCCCCATATATTCAAACCTATTCCTGCAAATTTTCAGCGGCCCATGGGCACTTTTCTATTTTTTATATATACTACGTATAGAGTTGATCGCCTGCTACTTAAAACTTAATATTTAAATTTTTTAAGGCAGATCTTTTTTTGGTCTGGAAAACATTCCAATAAGCATTTTAAATCATTCGGGACTATTTAAAACGCCAAAAGTCCAAAAAAACCTTTAAAATTTAAATATAAAGTTTCAAGTAGCAGGCGATCAATTCTATATGTAGTATATATGAAAAATAGAAAAGTGCCCATGGGCCCCTGAAAATTTGCAGGAATAGGTTTGAATATATGGGGAATACGATGAAATACATGTTTTTCAAAAATGCCATAATCATTTCTGACGGTTTCCTTGTAAGGTTAAATTCATTTCTTCAAGTTTTAGTTGTATGGGAGCGAAAGAATCCATTGTATTGCTGAAGCCATTTTTGAGATAAAAAAAGGGATTTTTTCCAGTTTGTCGAATCCAATTACGGCAATCAACTTGTTTAATTTTATTAAGAATGCTGCATATAATCGAAGAATCATTTTAGATAAAATTTAAGTTTCAAAAACAGCTTTCTAGTTTTGCTAAAAAAACGAATTTTTGTGCGATTAGCATTTCTTTTTTCTTCCTTGCACTGAAACTTGCATAACATTTCTTTAAGATAAAAAGACGTAGTTTTTAATATCTCTAAAAAAATCACTTTTTATTCCTTGAAAATTTATTTTACATATATGGCTAATAAAAATTCAAAGCAGTGCCCCAACTTGGCCAAAATTTCGGAGGGGGACATTTCGTTTAGAAAAATTTTAGAAAATTACTATTTTTTTTCACCGAAAACGCTATCATTGTACATACAATTTTTATGAAATAAAACTTTTTTTGTTCCTGTTTCAGTTAATTCCTTTCTTTTTTTTTCATGTTTTATTAATAAATGTTTAATATTGCTTTTACATAATCATTGATAAATGTATCAAAAATATTTGCATTGATTTCAAAATCATATGTGTAAGAAAAATTGTGATGTTTGACTTTTGCATAATCTCTATTTTGTTAATACAGATTACAATTCCTCCATCAAAATTTATTATAAAAAATGTTACAATAAATTTAAATTATATACAAAAAGTTTAGCAAATTTAAAATATAATTTAGACATTAAAAAATACACAATTTTAGAAACAAATTCGTGATTATTTATTTAAAGAAGACAAATAAAAACGGTATTTCAATGTGAAACCAATTTTTTAGATTTAATATTAATCAAAGGAAAAACTAAAAAAGACAGCTAAAGGAGGTTTCTCTGAATTTTTTTGATTTTTAAATGAAAGAAAATGAAAGATAATTTAAAAAAAGACATTTTAAAAAAATATTAATTGGGGATCTAATATATATATTTTTTAATGAAAATGAAAGATGAAGATAATTTAAAAAAAAGACATTTTAAAAAAAATATTAATTGAGGATCTAAAAAATGTTACAATAAATTTAAATTATATACAAAAAGTTTAGCAAATTTAAAATATAATTTAGACATAAAAAAATACACAATTATTAAAATAAATGCACGATTATTTGAAGCTTGTTTAAAAAAGACAAATAAAAAAAGTGTTTTAATGTGAAACAAGTTTTTTAGATCCAATATAGATCAAAATTTTGGATTTAATATAAATCAAAGAGAAAACTAAAAAAGACAGCAAAAGAAGGTTTTCTAAATTTTTAAGTTTTTTTTTGTAATTTTCAAAGAGAAAAAAGAATCATATGAACACAAATAAAACATTCAGTTTTCTCAAGGTTTTGATACTAACATAATTTTTTAACATGAGAAATCATGAATCAATATGAAACATAATTTCAGATCTAATATAGGTCAAAATTTTGGATTTAAAATAAATCAAAGAAAAAAATTAAAACGACAGAATGAACTTAATTGTTTTTGAAAGAATGAAAAAAAAAATAAAAAAGACATTAATTTTACAAAAATTAATTAAAAAAGATTTAATATAAATCAAAACTTCAGATTTAATTTTAATAAATGAATACAAAACAAAAAAAATACTAAATAAGTTTTTAAAAGCATTTTCTTTAATTTTTAATAGAAGAAAGTTATATTAATTTAATACAAAAATATGGAAAATTATTATGACTACTGTAAAAATTGTAAAACTGAACAAAAAAAATAAAATTACAATAAAAAATTTTTTGAGATTTTTTATTTTTCTAATGATTATTTTATATAAATGAATATAAAAAATGGTGTTTCAATATGAAACAATATTTTCAGATCTAATATAGATCAAAGTTTTGGATTTAAAATAAATCAAAGGATAAAATTAAACTAAAAAATTGAAATTTTTTTGATTCTTAAATAAAAGAAAACAGAACACTAGCCGATAAAATAAAAAAAAGCGTCATCGTTGAAAATCAGTGTTTTCCCGATGCTGGAACATTTGTTCCACTGTTCTTGGGCGTTGTGTCCCAGCATCGGGAAAACACTGTTGAAAATTAAGAAAAGCGTTTTCCACTCGGGACCATTTTATTTGATTTTAAAATTTTTTTGATAAATTTTTTTTTGATCACAAAAGAGCTCAACTTCTGGAATTTTTATCTCAGAATGTGTTATATTTTTAATTATTTTTTTTTATCTCAGTGTATTGCACACATGCTAAAGTATAATTCTATGAGTTTTCAAGTGTCAAACATCTGTTAAAATGGCATAAAACCATAAATAATTTTTAATAATGGTAAAAAAAGGGTAAATTATCGTTTTTATCAATTTTTAAGTAATAGGATCATGTTTATACATGATTACTCACATTTTCCAACCATTTGCAGAAAAAAAAATTACAGTTTTTTTTAAAGAAAAAGTTTTTAATTTTTTAAAAATGAGTTTCGTCAATTCCAAAAAACCCCACCATATCGAATATGCTTATCATAAAAGTTGCTATCATTGGCAAAAAATTCAGCCCCGGCGTAAACCAAAATTTTCGAGATTCAGGCCGGAATCTGATTTCTTTAAGTTTTTACTTGGTGGCACTAGGTTTCGGCCGGCCGCGGCCGAAAAAATTACGGCCGGCCTGGCCGCGGCCAGCCGGCCGGATTTCTCATCCCTGCAAAAAATACAAAAAAGTAAAAAAAAGTGCAAGACGGGAAAAATTGAAAAGTCAGATAAATTAAGCAAACAATTTAATTTTTAAAAATTATGAGTGTCAGTACTTCAAATTTATCAAAAATATGGATAATTAAAATGGAATATAAGCAAAGATGCATCTGTCAGTTTATATGATATAACGAATATTTTTAATTCTGTTAGCGTTTTTTATGAAATTACAATAATTATATTTTTTATATCAGATTTTTTAATTTAAAATTCTTATTTTCGACGGCCTTATTTTGTACATTTTTAACCATGAAGTGTATTGTGGACGCTGTGCCTAAATTCTTAACATTTATTAATCAATATATCTTTTTTGACAATATAGTATATTACTATGCAATGCCACCATTAAATAGGTATTATGAAAAATTTATTACTATTCGCAGTTTGATTCTTGCATCAAATCGGTTTTCTGCTATTGTTTTTCCATTAAAATTTTTGAAAAATTTGGTCAAAGCTGAATTCAACAATAATTTGCATATTTTTAATTTTATATCCATTTTTAATTCATTCACAGATTTTTATTCTTTTATATTATCGATTTATTTCGTCAAATGTTTACGAAATTGAATTTGAATACATTTTCATGTTTGCGTCTGATATTACATAGGCTATTTAAGAAACATTAGCAGGAATAATAATTGCAGCATTAAAAATGATAGTACAGAATAAAATGAAAGGTAAAAATGTTGAAAGAGCATTATTGGGGAATTCTTTAGTGAGCTCTGTATTTCTGATATTTTCAACAATCTCTGCATGGTTAGCTTCAATTGGAATGGAAAAGAACCGGAATTAACCATCAATTATTTATTCTATTGATTTTCAATCCGCAATTTCTTTGTCTTCTGCGTTTTTTTCGATTTTTTACAATAAAAAATTTATGTTTGAAAAATTGTAAACAAATACAAGATTAAAAACTTTTTCCTCATATACATTAACTGTTCAAAAACGTTCTCATTCAGAAATTGTCAAAATAATATATTCCATGAGGATAACAGATGTATCAAAAAAATAAGTTTTTAAAAATCTCATGTATAAGTTTCCGCAATTAAAGAAAATTTGAACTATAAAAGGAAAGACAGAGATAATTGTATTTTTAACGTTGATCATTGTTTTTTGAATTTACTCACACTTTCAAAAAAAATTTTGTGCTAAAAAATATTTTAATTAAATTCTTGCAAAATTTTCCGTTATTTTTATAAGTTCCAAGGATCATAAATGACTTAAGATATGTTGTTTTTTCACTTTTTGATGATAATTTTTCTTTTAACGGTCTTAAATAATTTACAGTTTTTTACAAGAAAGCTGGCACATTTATTTAGTTGCCATAAATCATGAACAAATGATTTCGTTGGACTCATTTGCTTGTAAATTATGCAAAAAAATATAAATTTTAATAATAAAAAGTTTTATACTTTGTAATTTCTGTCAAAAAATTTGTGTTTTGGTTTATTTGCAAATATTTAAAGTTATAAAATGAAAAAAGTTCGAATTATGTTTTTTTGTGAGAAAAATTAGATTTTTCGTACACGTGAACGCTCACGTTTCTATTTTAAGAAAAATTAATAAAAATATTTTTTCAAAATAAAATTAAAGATGAATTTATTTGCTAAAATGGAAGTATTCTAAAAAATGTTAAAAAAAACAAAGATGCTTCAAGTAATCTTAATTTTTATTTCCTTTATTAAATTAATAAAGTCTGATATTTTAGAGATAGCTTGCAAGCGGTGTTGTGCTTTCGAATTTGCAATGACTCTGGAGTCGAATTAAAGGGTCGACTCCGATAGTAAAATGTTTTTTAAAAGCACGTGGGATTGCATTTTTGATGCTTGTTTTCTTCTTTTTTTAAGGTTTAAAGACCGTTTTTTATCTTCAAAAAAGTTATTTTAATCATAAAAAATGATGGTGAAACTTTTTTCTAATTTTGAAGAATTTTTTAAAACAATTTTAAAGACAATATTAACTTAAATTTGCATTTAAAATGCCAAAAAAATAAGACAGAAAACGAAATATTTATGGAAAAAAGCACTTTTTTGTTCTTTTTTCATTTATTTTAAATTTTCACCCAATGTCGACTCCACGACTCCGGAGTCGGAGTAGCAACAACACTGCTTGCAAGAGTATTAGTTTTTTTTGCAAATGTTTTTTTGTAATTATTTTTAGGATTTGTTTTATTTGAACGTGAACTTTACAAAATTAAGTCTTATACTGAAAACATTAGCATCTGTTTTTTTGGTCAAAATAGCGTCAATATTTTAACCGAAAAAAGGCGCGTCAATTTTTATTTGAACTCACTTTTTTAAAATAGCAGCTGCAAAGAACCAATTTAAAAAATACTGTACTTTTTATAAAAAAGTCTTATAACTTTAACTTTTCTTAAAATTCGTTTTTTGCTCGAATCAATTAGTTTTAGGTAAAAGGATGTAAATTAGATTAAAAGCGTCAAATAAAACTGCCACAAGGGTTTTTTGATAAATTTTAAAAAAGATTGTTTACAACTACACTGTTGTAAAAACTTTTTTCTCTTTTTTGGTTACTTTTGAAAAGTTGGTGTGATATTTTACAATTGTTACCATGTGATTTTTAAGTCACAAATTAGATTTAAATAAAACTTGATAAAATTTACAATAGCTCGAAAACAACTTTTTAAATAAAATTACAAAGTTGTTATTCATGGCCTACGCGTTCGAATTACATTATTTAGTATTTTTTTTGTTTTTTAGTAGATACGTTCACAAGCAAAAAGTGTTTTTTGTTTTTCCCTATAACTTTCTTGACACCGATTTTTATTGATTTTGTTTTATACTATTAATATCAGAAAAAATTCTGCATGTGGTAATAACTAGGCGGAATATTGAGTAGAAAAATGTTTGGACCAAAAAAATCCGGTACTTTCATTTTTTTCTTTATCAATTATCATTTTTATTAGCATTTATTAAAAGGTTAAAACCTTATAATTTTTTTGACGAATTTGTACTAATATTAAGATTCTGCATTTTTTATGTCTATTGCTTTGAAAAATCGATTCCTGTTTTTAAAAAACATTTTTACGAGGTTTTTCGAGATTTTCATTTTCGTATTACTTTTGTTTTTAAAAAAGATAAAATTTTCAATCTTTCAGCAATGTCAACTCCAACCATAACAGTACAATATTCCCGAAATCTTCCACCTGCAGATATTGCGGCAATCTTGGAAAATGAAACTCAATGCTGGCAAGCTACAGATTATGCAAATTATTTGCCCTTGTATTATTCACAATGGTTTCAAATTATTTCATCAGCCGTTGGAATTTTTTTACTTTTAATTGTTTTTATCAAAACTGCTCATCATCTTCGGCATTTGGATAAATTCTTTCGAAATCTTATTTGTTTAGCATGTTTATTTTCAATGTTACACAATGTTTTTACAATAACTATTCAAATTTATCATCAGGTATAAAATTTGCATAATTTTTTATTTATTTTAATTAAAAATGTCATTTTAGATAAGTTTTAATTTCCTTCAAGATTGTGGTAGAATGATTGTATTTTGGCATTGTGAACTTCTTCGTGGGCCACAATATTTTTTCTCCCTTGGTCTTTGTTTTATTCAGCTGGTGATGTTAGTGGATCGAATTTTTTCCAGTTATAAACCTGAAAAATATGAAAGAGGTCGTCGAAATCTTTTTGCATTTTATTTGATTTTTGTTGTAAGTTTATTACTTTTTTTGCTCTTATAAATATGAAAATGGGGAAAAACCGTAAAAGGATATTTCACTTTTTTTGTGCTTTTTGTCACTAATTAAATATAAACAAAATGTTATTTATTTGCTAAAAAAATTGAATTGTTTTAGTTTATTTTTTTGAGTAATGTTTTATTAATTTCATTTCGTTGTTCTTTAAAATTTTAAAGGAGATGGATGTATAATGTTTTTTAGATAAAAATGCGCTAAAATGACTTTTTATTTTTTTCTTAAAATTTTTTGGTTGTAGTAAGAAAAAAATTTTTTTTCATAATTTTAATAAACCCACTAATTGAACCAACTAGACTGTTGTGAAAAACATTCCAAACTCCACTTTTGGAAAGTTTTTCATAAGGACAAAGTCCCGAAACAGGGATGTGCGGAAATACTTCCGGGGAACACTTTTCCGCAAACTTTTGCTCAATATTGAAAAAAAATGTTTTTTTTTTTAAATAATACATTTCTGATCTACTTTTTATCAAAGCTTATATCTGTCCAGCCAGAATTTAAATATACGATTCTATTAAAGAATTTAGAACCTACTTCCGTTTTTAAACGGAATTCCGTTTAGCACTTCCGCCAAAATGGGAGCGAAAAAGAGCTCTAATTTTTTAATAAAATCGTTTATTTTAATTCTGTTTGGACCATTTTTTTAACAGCTATGATAAAAAGTAGATCAGAAATGTGTTATTTAAAAAAAACAACTATTTTTTTTGATGTTGAGAAAAAATTTGCGGAAAAGTGTTCCCCGGAAGTACTTCCTCATATCCGTGTCCCGAAAATATCATTTTTAAAAAGCCCCAAAACTTTGTATTATTTACAGGTTGCTTCATCGTTGGCTTTAACGATGTATGTGTTTTCTCCTGATATTACATCCCAAAAACGTGCGTATTGCTCATTCACAACCCGAAAAACTTATCTTGCAATACAAAATAATTATTGGATTTTACTTGGACTCAATATTTTTTGCTGTATTGGATTCTTCTTCCTTTATTATGTAAATAAAACAAATATTATAAGGTTAGATAAAACATTTTTTTGCGTGTTTTAAAAATTTTTTGTTTCTAGAAAAACTCATAATTTTAATTTAAATAATCATTTTCAATTGCGAAATAATGTGCATTCTTTAACTTTTGCAATTCCATTAATGTATTCAAGTTTTATTGTAAATATTGCATCAATTGTTGGAAATAGTATTATTCGTGCTGGAATTCGATATCTCGTTTTAGCAGATTTGGCAGCAAAATTGGAAGGAGTTTATGTAAGTTTTTTTATAGCTTTTTTTAAAATTTAAAATTGGAAAAATTAAAGCACGTTTTTTTCCAGTTTTATCCGTTTCATTCATGGGTAATTGCATTTGTTTTATTATGGTTTACAAAACATCGAAAAATTGTAAAGATTACACCATATGACGAAAATCAAAGTGAAACTGGACAAACATATTTTGAAGAATTAAAGAAACAATGGAAAAGCTAAAAATCAAAAAAGTTATGCTTTGTTAGGAAGTTTTAGCATTATTAATTATTTTATTTTATTTGTGTTTTGTGTTGTTCAGTACTGTATTTATTTTAACTTAATTTATTTATTCTTTTACCTTACCTAATTTTTCTTTCATTTTTTATTGTTGAGCAAATAAAAAAATGAGGAGTTTTTTTTTAATTTTATTGTTTGTGTTGTTAATAAAAAAAAAACCATATTTGAAGAGAGAAAAAACAAATGTCGTTTAAAAAAGAACCCTTCGGTCAGAATCGCGAATATGGTTATGTTGTGTTGATACAGTCAATACGTCGGAATCAAAAGGCGATGAAGCTCGGCCAGGACAGGTGTTTCTAATGCACTAAAATTAAGTAAGTCGAATGGAGAACATTAAAAGAATGTTACCCACTTGCCAGTATTGAATTTTTTCAATTCTCTTTTAGAATGCAAAACTCGAATAATGCAACAGATGCAGAACGCAAAAAAAACAAATTTTTAAATGTTGAAGCATTGGAAAAATGTTATTTGCTAATTATTTTGTTTTATATATTTTTAAAATATTCAAACACACTCTTTTTTTTTGCATAAAAAATAACGACAAACAAAAGACAATCAAAAAAGGTTTATTCTGTCAAGAATCGATGACCTTTCAATTTTTTTTCCCAGAGAACGCAATGTTTTTTTAACCATTGAAACAATGCGTGCTAAAAATGCAATGAAAGAATACACACACTTGGGACTTTTGACAAGGCACGAACATATTGATTTGTTTTTCATTAGACACAAACGAACAAAGACGAAAATGTTTCAGTCTTTGTTGCTTATTTACATTATTTTCTTTTGCCATTAATTTTTATTTGTTTTAAGTCATTTATTTTTGTCTACGGTTATTTATTTGTATTTTTTATGTGGAGTTTTATCTTCTTGTGGATGAGAAATAATTTTTTGTAAAATCCAAATATTTTTTTTTTAAAATTACTTTATTTATTTCAAAATAATAACATTTTAATAAACTTTTTTTCGATGTTTAAAATTTATATTAAAAATTTAGAAAAAGAATGAAGAAGAAAAAAAAGAAAGATAATCAAAAACCGGGGGCCGATTATGTTTTTTTTTGAAAGAAGAAATGAAATGAAAAAACATGGAAAAAATGGTTGAAAACAGCAATAGTGAAAAAAATATGTGTGTAAAAAAAAGATAAAACAGAAAAAATAATGCAATAAAAAAACTACGTTATGCAACATTTTTTGTAAAAAGAAAAAGCTCAAAGTGATAAAAGAAAGAAAACTAAAAAAAGATGAAAAAAGTATTTATAAAATTGTCGATCGCACAAAAATATATAATTATTTTTTTAATTATGGGCGAAGACCGAGCAATGATATGTGTCTTCTTGGAAGAGAAAAAATATTCGCTTTGTGGTAAAAAAGCAAAATAATAATGATATTATGTTTGTTAATAATTATGTGCATATCGGTTATGGTGGTTGGTGATGGTGCTGTTAGTAATAGTAGTGATAAAAATAAAGTGGTAAATTAAAAATAGTTTAATCGAGCTCAAAAGATTAGAAAGAAAATTGTAAAAAATGGGTAAAATTTAGGTTAAAAAAGCTTTTGAAATTTGGTAAAAGTCTCAAAAATGTAAAATTATTGTTTGGGAACACTTTGCCAAAGCGAGCAAATTTTGAAAATAAAGATAGTTACATCAAAGCTGAAATTCTTTTAAAATTTTGTTACTATCATTGGGTTTTAAAAAAGTCGTTTTTAACCTATTTTAGCCATTTTTTAATTAATTAAATAAAAAAAGATATCAAAAAAATACAATCTAAATCACAAAGAATTTAGGAAACAAAGACAAATAATATAAAGCTTTTAAACAAATAAAATTTTGACTATTTTCATACATTTTTATGAAAGATTTTTAAAGAAAAAAAAATTGCACAAAGAAAAAAGTACGAAAGAAAACCGGCAAAGGTTCTGACTAAAATTGGATTTTAAAAAGAGTTTTTTAAAAAAATATAAAATTGAAGCTTCAGAGAGAGAATGAAAAAACATCAAAAAAAATATTTATGTTTTTTAAAAAAAATTTCATTGCAGCTGCTTTTAAATTGTAATCCCTTTCTTTGAAAATGACACCCGCAAATGTGCATTATCCGCTAATTTATAATTGTGCAATTCAATCAATGCATTAATTGCTTGTTCAGCATCCGGAAGCTGAACCAAAGCCATTTTATGATCACGTCTAAAATTTTTGAAGGTTCTAATTTTTGGTTCAAAAAAGATATCTATTGCAAAAATTTTCAGTTTTATGGATTGCATCATCCTGATAACAAAAATAGAGCTTTAGATCTTGCACTTATTTTTAAAATTTTTAACATCAGGATGATGCAATACCACTTGAAACCAATTTTTCATCTCCTTAAAACCTGAAAAAAACTTACTGGAAAAATTTAAATTCAACAATATTAAATTTTTTATCTTCAAAAGCTTTTTTCAAAAAATCTTCACTAGTATTCGGTGGAATATTTGATAAATGTAAAGTATTTGAAGGAGGATAAATATTCATATAATTTTTTGAACCAGGTTTCTTAAATCGATGAAGGGATGAATTTGTGTAATCTCGAGTTAACCCAGCATCAGGTTGGCCCTCTTTTGGCATTTGAACATTTGAGTGCTTTGAAGCTGTTACACGAATGACACGATCTTGCCAACGAACTTTATCCAAATGTTGAATTGCTATAATTTAATGAGATTTAAACACAGAAATATTCATGAGAAATACAGGGTGTCCCAACATAATTGCCGGTTTTGTTTTGGCTGGCGAATTTTACTTTTTGAAGATAACCAAAAACGGACTTCGCAATTAAACTCAATATGTTTTGTCGATTTTTTTAAGCGCATAAAATTTTTTTTAAAAAATTTGGGAATTTAACATGGCCCTCGCTTTGAAAAAAAATCAGATTTTGATAATAACATTTAAATTTTCAAAAAATTTTTCTCAATTACTATCACTTTTTTTTATTGGAGCGGTTTTTCAAAAAACCGTTCCAATAACTGACGGTTTTTTGTGATAGTAATGAAAAAAAACGATAGCCAAAATTTTCAGTTGCTATCATTGCTGGAAAATTTGCATATCAGATATCCGGAAAATCATTATCCCATATAAAATCCTATGATTTATCGAACACAACTGTGAAGTCCGCTTTTAAATATCTTAAGAAATAAAAATATGACAGCAAAAACAAAACTGGCAATTTTGTTCGGACACCCTGTATATAAAATCTCATAAAAATCAAAAACTAACAATGTTGAGCTTGTTGTGGTTCAGCAAATTGAATCAATGCATTATCCTTTTTATTGAAAAGTATTTTCACCCGTTGCACGTCACCATATACCCCTGTAAATAAAAAATAAATTTATTAAAACAATTTAAGAAAAACTGAATGGAAAAAATGTTGTAACAAAAGAAGAAAAAACGGATAAACTTTTTTATTCAATATTTTTTTTAGTTTTTCACTGTAATTTTTTTAAATTTGCAAAAATGTTGCAAAAAAAGTATTGAACAAATTTTAATGCTTATCCATTCTTCTTTTTCTCTTCAATCAAATCGAAAATAAGTGTTAAAAAAGCGAGCCACTTCAGTATTAAAAAAAAAACAAAAACTGAAAAAAAAGAAGCAGCTTATTTTTTTATTCAATTGTAAACCAATGAAAAATAAACTTTGCTTTTGTCAATCAATAAAAAAGATTGTGATCAACATTGTTATTCATTTTTCTCTGATTTACAAAGAAAATTTAAAATCTGTGTTGGAAAAAAGTAAATTAAAAAAAGTAAAAAAAAACAAAAAGACGGTCACGTACCGAAAAGAGTGAAGAGGGCATCTGGCGTTATTTTCTGAAAAGGATAGCGATAGAGAGCAACAAATAAATAAATGTAAAAAAAATTAAAAAAGTTTTTTTAAAAAACAAACATATATAGTTGAAGTATATATTTTTATGGGTTTTGGTTATGCAAGGGTTTACAGATTTGACTTCCGACAAAATTAGGGTTATATAGTTTGAAAAAAGTAGTTTTAATTTTTTTGGAAAATGTACAAAAAAATTTGCATATTCGGAAATCACCAAATCAAAAGTAGTCTAGTGATTTTGGTAACACCACGAAAATTTTTTAAATCTCAGAAATTTTGAAAAAACAATCGGAAAAAAGTTGCGATAGTCAAGTTTTGAAGTAGCTTTGGTAAAAAAAAAAAATAAATAATAGTTAAACTTAAAATAGAAGGAAATAAACAAACGAGAAACAGTAAACATCTTTTTAGAGAAGTTTGTTTAAGTCAAATCCACAGTTTTTTTTTTTTAAAATTTGAATTTTTTGAAAGAAATCTTAAAAACTTACTTGTTCATTTAAATTTGAGACAAGAACAACCGGTGTAATTCCAAGGATATTTATTGGTGAGAATGGAATTCCGGCTACAGTTGGAGTTGCACCACTTAAATTATTTGTACCAGTAATTCCAGCAGTATTTCCTAAGCCACCACCAAGTTGTCCAAGAAATGGAGCTAACGATTGACTAACAGAAAGTCCATCTGAAAATATGTGAGGGTTGAAATGTGATGCTAAATTTAAATTAATGTTCAAAAATATTGTTAGTGAAATTTGCATAAATTCCGAAATTTGACATATATGTTCAATATTGCAAGCAACATGCAAACATAAAAATTTTTTAAAATATTGCACATTGCTTGCAATATTGAAGAAAGACGTTTCAGTGTTGCAAGCAATATGCACAACAATTATTGAGAGCTTGCATATTGATTGCAATATTGAAATAATGCTGTCATTATGTCATCATGCTGATGTTTTCACCTACCACCAGATAAAGCCTGTTGAGCAAAAGCTAATTGATTCCCGCTTTGTAAAAATGAAAAACCATTTGGTACCATTGCCGATAAAGGATTTGATGCAACTTGATTTTGTCCTGCTGCTGCACTAATTAAAGATAATTGTTGTTCCAAAGACAGTTCACCAGAAGGTAAAGTTGGATTTGTATAATCTCTTGATTTGTCATTATTATATTTTACATTTAAAGTTGAAAGTTTTGAATAATCAATTCTAAGTGTACAACAATTATTATAAACATTTTGTCCATCTAAAGCTTGTCGAGCTTGTTGTGCGGCATTTGCTTCAGATAGCTGTACCAAAGCTTGGAAAGTATCTGAAAAATGGATATATGAAAGCTGTTAGTTGAAATTAATTTAATAATTATGTTAGTTTGTCATTTTTGTGGCAGGAAATTTCAAATGGTTAATTTTTTTTGGGAAGAACATAACGCCAAACGAAGAAAATTAACCATTTGGATTTCGTGGTAGAACCAATTTTCGTTTTAAGAGTGAAAATGAAAAAAAGAGCGCTTACTAAAAAACTTTTTAATTGTAAAATAAAAACATACTATTTTTGTTAAATGTAATAATTCGTAAAACTTTTCCATATCGTGAAAATATTGAATGTAAAACATCCAATGTAACAGGATAAATCATGCTATCAATTATCACTCGTAAAACAGCATTTGGTTGTTGCTGAGTTGAAATATCAAGCTGCGATGCCGTTGATGATGTATCCCTTTCACGGGTGGTACCCGATGATTGTTGTTGTTGTTGTTGGCCAGGTGTTGAGCTATTTGATGTTCCAGTTGTTGCATTTGATGCATTTTGTCCAAGAATTAAAAAATTTGACTAAAAAATGTATGATAGTTAGAAACTTTTTATTAAAAATATAAATTTATAAGTTCAGTTTGAAACTCAAATATTTTTTCACAATTGTTTTTGTATACCCATGTATCCCTAGCTATCCCATAATCTCTATATAACCCCCTTATATCCCCCTAAAGCTAACCATTTGAGGTTCTGATATTTTTGTTTCATGTTTATGAGAATGTGACATTTGAGCAATTTTTCCTGCCCATAGGGCATGTTGTAGAGCAGCACTAGATGAGACCGGAACACCCGCCAACATTCCAGCATTACTCATAAAAGCTTGATGTTGATGTTGTTGTTGTTGTGCAATTGCTGCAGCTTGTTGCAGGGCTGCAACCTGTGCAGCAACAGCTTGAGCTTGTGTTGCAGCAAATGCAGAAGCTGCTAATCTTTGCCGCTTTGCAATTGTTGGATCAACCAATCCTGGGAACAGCGAATTCCCAGTTGCTGCTACACCCGTTGATGATAAAATTGGTGAAGGTTGTTGTTGGTGCTGAATAATCCCGGTTGGATTTGTTGGAGTTGAAGATGATGTCATTATCGTTGCTGTTGCTAATGATGAACTATTTCCACCATTAATATCCTGTGGGGACATTGACGATGCCGCAGTTGCGGCTCGTTTAGTCCCAATTGTTGTTGGTAAAATCGTTTTGACGGTCGTTATGATTGCTGTATGGAAAAAAAAAGATAATAGTCAATTCAGCAGGTGAAACAAATTATTCTAATCAACACTCAAAAATATATTTGATATTCTTTTAAAGGGATTAATAGCACATGTCCACCAAAAAAATTCCTCTTCAACAAAACAATAACAAAATGAGATCTATAGTAATTCAAAAGGTTAAAAATGTTCAAGTGAAAATGTCAACACGACTAATACTCCCGCCACGAAAGATAACAACACAATTTTCAAAAGTTAAAAAAAAGTGACAAAAGAATTGTTTCTGCATCGTTTTTCAAAAGCAACAAAAATCTATGAAGATTTAAAGGTATAAAAATGTCAAAGAAAAAAAGAAGTACTAATCCGCTTATATAAGACTCTCTCTCTCAAAACTATTTTTATGAAACTAAAAAAATGAGTTCCAGTTTGTTTGAAAAATACATCACAAGCAAAAAAAAGAGGAAATGACCAGATTAGTGTTTATCGATCCATAGAGAGACATATATTATATATATATAGAAACAAGACTTAAAGATTAAAAAGATGAAAAAAGTTATATTTTATATTTTTTTGTGTAAAGTCAAAAAAGTGAAAAATTAGAATAAAATGTGATTGAGTGTTATTTCAACAACAAAAAAGATAGTAATCGAAATTTGACAATGTTTTTTGTTCAGTAATTACTATAATTTTAAAAATTTGCATATTTTCGATTTTTTGTAATCAAAAAGTTTTACGCAATTTCAGGAGAATTTAAAAAAAAGGTTTTTGTTGATTTTTTGCTCAACTTTTTTTGCCTAAAAGCCGAAAATAACACATTCAAAATCATCAATGGGACAATTCCATCATTACAAAAAAGTTCGTTTTCCTATAAAAAATCAGCAAAAAAAATGATGATGTGAAAAATGTCTTTTTCTTTTGTTGCAATTTGCAAGGGTATCATCATCATCTTTTTTGTCCATGAAAGAAACAGACAATAGAAAAAAAGGAAGAATGTAATCGCGTAAAATATAATATTTGTTACACCAAAAAAACAGCTTTAATAATATTGTATTAACACAGTTTATAAAAACACACTCCTTTTTCCCCAAGAAAACATCAAAAAGCGGCAGCCATAAAAAAAACAATTTCATTGTTGAAATTTTTAAAAAAAAACAAATCGAAGAACAATGAATCAGTTTTGCTTTTTGATTAAAATGCAATTTTTTGCTACGGCAACAATCAAATTTTTTTCATAACCTTAAAGGTTTCAAAAAAAATGAAAAAATGTAAATTAAAGCGGATTTATATTTTTAAATGGAAAAAGGTAGCGATCCGGATCAAAGAAGATTAATATATTTTAATTTTTGGCAAATAGAAATAACAATTTTGCAAAAAAAGAAATTGATTGCTTTTTAGAAGATTACTAAAAGCGTTGAAAATACAAAATTAAAAAACTTTCGTTTCAAGAGTTTTTAAAGATAGTAACTCAAAAACTTGAATTTCACAAAAAAATATTACTATCTCAATATTGAATTAAAGCATTTCCGAAATAAAAACATTATTAAAGGAATCCCTAACAAGTGTAAATCTCTCTCAAAAAGATACTAAAATGAAAACAATAATAATCTGAGAGCTAATAAAAAAAAGTTTTTTTTTTCATTTTGCTACTACTACCATCATCTCATCTGGTGTGACATTCCTCCTCTTCGCTTCTTTTCTCACTTCTCACTTTCAATTTCTTTCACTTTTCATTTGCTTTTTAAAAAAAGTGTCAATAAGCTGCTCTCCTTTTTTCTTCTTTTGCCTTTTTGCTGCTCTTATTGCTTTTTAATGTCAAGAAAATAAACGGAAAGAAAAATAAAAAAGTTTTCGTATTTGATACAAAAATATTTTTGTGTGCACTTTCTTTTTTTTTCTGCTGTCAAACTTCTTTTCTTTTTTTGCGATATTATTTATATTAAAAAAAGCTATCAAAAGTGAAACGTAATGAAGTGTGGGCAAAAGTTTGCTTTTTTGTAAAGATTTAAATGAAGTGAAATCACAATGAGAGGTTAATGAAGAGATTTGACAGGTTATATGTCATATATAACAAAAGAAAGAAAAATAGTAAACTAAAATAAAAATTAATTTTTGACAGTCACGGAACTTAAGAAATGAAATATTAAGAGCAAGGGTTGGAAAATACTAGATTTGAAATATTGAATTTTTATATTTTTATGGCATCAAAATTTTAGACAAAACATTGAAAAGAATATTTTTTTTAAAAATGAGCAAAAAAAAGCTACTATCATAGTAATCAAAGAAATAAAACTTTCTTGTTAATTGCTTACTATCATTTTAAACATCCCTTAAATAGCAAAAAAGGTTAAGAACGAACTTAAAATAAAAACCAAATTTTAAACAAAAATCAAAAAATATTTTTGTTAATTTTTTTTGTTTAAATTTCATGAAAACGTTTAATTAATATATTATAATTTTGACAAATAAAAATAACAATTTTGCGAAAAGAAATTGATTGCTTTTTGGATTGCTTTAAGCGTCGAAATTCTTAGCTTTGTATTTTCGACTCGAAAATACAAAGTTAAAAAACTTTCGTTTCAAGAGTGTTCAATGATAGTAACTCAAAACTGCAGATTTCACGTAAAAAAGTAGAAATAAAACACGCTTAATTTTTAGAGCTTTTTTCAGGCATCCAAAAATTATATTAGCATTTTTTGAGTTTCGAAAACGGAACAACTTTCATTTATGTATTTCAGTTCCTCTTTTTTTTTTTCATTGGGAAACATTTATATTTTTGCGCAAAGGCAGGTGAAAACGCAATAAAAAAAGAGAAGCAATTTTTTCCCTATTTTTTGATTGGGTTTTTTTTTCAAGTGAAAACAGAGAGAGAGACACCGAAACCGTTTACAATCATAAATTTTTTAATACCAGTAAAAAAAGAAAAGAAAGAGAAACCTTTTTTTGTATCGAAATAGAAAAGGCTTTTTTGAGTGAAAAATAAAAAAAACAGCATTAAAAAAAGAGGGAGAGAGGAAGATCACATTGCAACCTCAGAATATAAAAAAAAATTGTGGCTAATTTTTTTGTGTTGTTCCTTTTTTAATAACGTAAAACAAAAAAAGGAGAGAGAAGAGGAAACAAAATGTCAACAAAAAATATGAATATATATTTTTTTCTGTCCCAGATGTTTAATGATGGTGGTTGCTTTAACAAATAATAAATTGGAAAAAAGATTTAAACGAGATTTTGATTTTTGAATGAATTGAGTGATTTTTAAAATTGGAAAAAAACTTTGTATTTCTAAGAAAAAAATGAAAATAAGTAAAAGTTATTCCAGAAAAAATTACTTCTATGAAAACTATTTGGCAATTTTCTTCGTTCAGTAATTACTATAATTTTAAAAATTTGCATATTTTCGATTTTTTGTAATCAAAAAATTTTACGCAATTTCAGGAGAATTTAAAAAAAAGGTTTTTGTTGATTTTTGCTCAACTTTTTTTGCCTCCAAAAACCGAAAATAACACATTCAAAATCATCAACGAATACAGAAAATAAAAAAACAACAAAAAAAATTATTTTTTAGAAAATTCTAAATAAAAATTGTACTAAAAAAGTAACATCACTAAATGACTCTTAAGCTATAAAATTATATTTGGTAGTCAAAAACAAAAAGTCATTCAAAATGAGCTATCGAAGTCCCTTGTGATTAAATGATTCAAGCTTCTGAATAATAACTATTTATCATAAATGCCAAAAGTATATCGTCATTCGTTATTTACAATATTCATATAATCAAAAAAATATGAGGGAAATCAAATGAGAAAAAAAGAGAAGAAAAAAATGGACACAAAAACGGTCTCCCCTCTTTTTCTCCCTTTTTTTCCTTAATCGGATTAACATAAAAACGTTCAAATATACGCAAAATAATATAGGAAAAATTATTTTAAAAAATATTAAAAAAATTGATTTTAGCTTTTTTTCCCTCATTTGACTATTTTGAAATTGATCGGTTTTTGGTTAAACAATTTTCTGAAAAATTTTTTTTTGGTTATTAAACGTTTTTTAAAAAAACGTAAGAAGAAAAAAAAGAAGCAACCGAAAAATTGTTTTTTTCGAGGAAAAAAAATTATGATTTTTGGTGCAAAAAAAATGAAAGAAAAATTCGATGATGAAGGGAAAATGAATTTTAATTATTTTAGAATTTCACAGACGTCAATAAAAAATTGAAATTAGGAGAACAGAAGAACATTAAAAAAGCTTTTGTATTTTTGCAGCTTTTTTAAGTGACTGATTTTTAGAGAAACGTCCAATAAAAAAATGTTTTAGAAATTTTAATTTTTAAGGAGATAAATTGTTTCCCTAAAATAGATGACAAAAAAAAATCTGTAAAAGCTTGATTCTAAAAAAATGAAAGTGTGGGCCTTCACTAAAACCCAATCCAATCCAATCCAAGAAAAACATTTGGATTGGATTGGTCTTTAGTAAGGGCCAAAAATGTGTGTGAAATTTGGCATTTTTAAACATTTTCCTATTTTAAAGACTCGTGTTCATTAAAAACTTAACACTGTTTACATTTTTAAAGTCATAAAACTGAATTGAACGTTAAAACAATACAAAAGCAATGCTAGCATTTTTTGTATTTCTTTTACAGAACTCACAAAAATAAGAGAAAAAAGGGATTAAATTAAATCCAACAAAAATCCGTGTTCAAAGCAGGTGAAAAATCACAAGGTTTTCTCTTTGCACATAATTTTGTGCATTGATCAACATTTTTTTTTCAAAATAGCTAACAGAACTCAAGAAACCAAAAAACTAAAAAGCATGCAAAAAATCAATAAAATTCAAATTTGTTTTCTTTTTTTTTCGGATGACACAAAAAACAAAAAAAAAAGAAGACAGAAAAAAAAGAGGGAGCAAAAAAAGAAAAAAAATCAACAAAGAATTGAAGAAAAAAATATGGCATTCAAAAAATTGAAGCAAAGTTTTTTTTTGAAAGAAACCCATATGGTTTTGATTTTCTTTTGGTTAAACAAATGGAGGTTTTTCTTTTTATTAAGTTTTTGAGCAATTTTTTTGGAGAATACTTTAAAGTTTATAAAAATCGCTTTTGCTTTTTTAAAAGACTTAAGCTTAATCTCAAAAATAAAAGATTCTCGTTAGCACAGCAAAAAACATCTTTTTTTAAATAAAGTGTATAATAAACTTATTTTGAAATTTTGTTGTTTGGACATGAAATGTATAACTAAAAATGCAAACTAACAAAAATCACCCCAAAAAGAAGCCATAAATTTTGTTGCTGATCACCATAAAAACTTGCAGTCCAAATTTGACCACTGAAAGGTTGAACCAATCGCGTTGAGACCAATTCTGTGTTTGAACGCATCAAACAAAAAGAGAAATTTTCGTTTTTTTGTGCTCCACTTTTTTTCTCTATTTCTTTTTTTGTTTGATGCGTTCAAAAACAGAATTGGTCTCAACATAATTGATTGACTCTTTCAGTGGTCAAATTTGCATTGCGTTTGATTGAACAATTTCTGTGGTGTGATGGAACATATTGGAAAAAAAGTTTAATCATGTTAGTTAACAAAAGTTTTTATACAACTTTTAAGATTGATGTAATAATCTACAGTATCCTCGAAGTGATAAAATAACAAAAAATATAAAATGCAATAGTTAAATTCAA
The DNA here is from genome assembly GCA_963922195.1 of Panagrolaimus sp. PS1159. Lineage (NCBI taxonomy): Eukaryota > Metazoa > Nematoda > Chromadorea > Rhabditida > Panagrolaimidae > Panagrolaimus > Panagrolaimus sp. PS1159. The sequence continues at coordinate 4,147,621 of CAWUHW010000006.1, forward strand.
CTTTTAAAAACTAAAAAAATTTCACTTAATTTCCAAAAAGCAATAGAATATCGCCAAAAGCAAGCTAAAATCGTTCCAGATGTGCTCAAAAAGCATTGCAAAAACATTATTTTTTTCACAGTTAAAAAAACCTAACGTTTTTAAATAAAAGCCGCCACCTCCGACAACTTTTCTCCTTCTCTTTCATTCTAAAAACGAATGAAACAATCGTTAAATTTTTTCTTTCAAAATTAGAAAAAAAAGTGCTTCTCTCAAATTAATGAAAATTTATGCCACTTTTTTTTCTCAGTAAAAAAAAGAGAAAAACAATGATTGTAAAAAAAAAAAGTTGACGAGGCTCAATGATTCCAGATGCCATTTGAAAAAGAGAAAAACAAAAAAGAAAGGATTCTTTAATTTTAATTAAAAAATATTTTGGAGAAGCTTCTGACCCGGAAAAAAAATGGTTGGAATTTTTGTAAATGTTTGCATTTTTGTACCAAAAAAATAAAGCGGCAAAAGTAAACAAAAAAATATTTTTTATGAGTCATAAAAATTTAATTAAATTAAGAAAATTTTTGAGGAAAAAATTAAGAAAAAAAAGAAGCGAACGGTTAATTTTTATTTTTATTTTGGTAATAAATTTCGTTTTAAAATTTAAGGAAAATTTTGTCTTTAAATTTAAGGAAAGAAAATAACCGAAAAAAAAAGCAATAAAAAAGTTTATTGCTTGTTTCCTTCCATATTAAGGTTAATGATAATAAATAAACATGTAAAGAAAAATCTTAAAAGTTTTTTGATCAATTTGTGTCTGTAAAAATTAAAGCAAAAATGAAGCTTAAAAATGCTCAGAAATTAATAGTAAACCAAAAAAATAAAAAATTGTTAATTCTGAGTTGCTATCATTGAAAGATAGTAATTCAAATTGAACGATATTTTAATAAAAACGTTACAATCATAATTATTTTAAAAACGATATTTTTCCATTTGATATTTTAATGAAATCATTAAAATATTTTTTGTCATGTGGCATAATTTATCAAATTTAGTCTAGACTTTAACCCTAATAAAATTTGACTTATTTAAAAAGAGTAAATAGACAAAATTAAGTACAAATACCATTTTGTCACGAAAACCTTTTTTTTCTTTTTTTTTAACAAATGGCAAAAAATCCTGCAACCTTAAAATTATTTTTGCCTTCCTTTTTTTTCTTCCTTTTCTTGGATTACATCTGAAACATCCGGTGTTTGCGCGGAAATGCTAATTTGGCTAATTTGGATTTTCTTTTTATTTGAAAACAAAAAAAGAATAATATTCACTGAAAAAAAGTAATATTCAAATTTGAATGAAAAGGATATGGTTGACTTTTATATTTGACTTTAAAGTACTTGACTTTGATGACATTTAATGTTTTTTTAAAGCTTAAGCCCTTAAGGACTAAAATTAAAAAGAGAAAAAATGACAAACACTAAAAAAGGGTATTTTGTAGACATTAAATACAAAACAAAAATTTTAAAAACATTTCAAAAAGTAAAAGAATTTAATTTTGAAAACCAAAAAAAAAGTGTTATCTTGAAATTTAAAAATCCGAAAATACAAAAGTTTATTTTGCTCTTTGATTTCAAAGAAAAAGATCAATGTTAAAAATATTTTTGCAAAAAAAGTGTCTAAAAGAAAAGTTGAAAAAAAAATGCCACTAAAAAAAGGATGTGAAAATAATGGCATTATAAAAGCAAAAGTGTTATAAAAATGAAATGGAATGTGCGAACAGATCGGTCAAGTGAAGTGAAGTGATGCATTATGAGATATATAAAAGCTTAAAATATATATTATTGTGTTGCGACAAAAGTGAAAGAATTTGACTAAAGATTTTAATATAAAAATATTGTAGAATGAAAAATGGAGGATATGAAATTATTGAATGAATGGAGTGTTTATAGAAGGATTAACAAGGTATATGTTGAGAGAGATAAGATCGTCATTGTCATTTTCGTGGTGGGACAAGTACCGTACTAGTTCTTGTAATTAAATTAACAGAAATTCCCAAAATTTAGGGCAAAAAATTTTAATGTATCAGATTTTGGGAATTCAATCCCTAACCCTCCAGATACCTACCCCCAAACTCCCCGACTTCTTCTTCATCTTTTTATTTTACAATGTTTCTTTAATTTTCTTGTTGAGACACTTTCCTTACCTTTTTCCCAGAAGATTTAATTCGATGCATTTCAGAATTTGTGTCTATTTTTGTTGCAGCAGCTGCAAGAATCATATCTGGAGAAAAATTAACATAAAATTTTACAGTATTTTTTTTTACCAAAAATACCGTATATTAAAAATTCACACAAATATTAATAAAAATTATTTTAAAACCGTTTATTTTAGTTTTTTACTAAAAAAACACAGAAAGAAATGTTTCTCTTTCTCTCGTTTTTTTCTCCTTCTGAATGCCAGAAAAAAAAACGTAGGCGGAGGAAAAAAAAGGAGAGAAAGAAAGAAGGAAAATTCAAAAGCCGACGATGTTGAATGCCGTCGTCGGTTTCAATGTTTTTTTTTATTCTCCCCCTTTTACATGTATAATTTTTTTACGCTACGTTTTTTTTTTATTTTTCAACCATATCAATTTTGAAACAAACAACATCCAAAAGAACATGAAAAATATAAAACTGACAACAACTACGAACAAACAAGCTTGTGCCGTTTGCTGAAGTCTCGCGCATCAAATGAAGCGCTCGAAAAAAAACGTTGAAGCTTCAAACGAAAAAAAAAAAGATGCGTTTGGCTTCTTTTTTACTCGTCTACTTTTTTTTTTGGTTTCAGTTTATATTCCAAAAGTGCCGTTTAAAATCTTTTTAAAAAGTAAATTTCGAAATAGTTATTAGGGATTGTTCAAAATCTGATGTCAGCACTTTTAAGGGAGGGTGGGGGTCGAGCCAAATCTTTTCCAAGATGGTTAAGAACTCTTTCAACCAATTCTTTTGCAGAAAAAGTGTTCGGATTAGCGTTCAGTTTGTAGATATAAAAAGGTTTTTCTAAAATCACTATAATAGTTTTTATTAACCAGTTTCGTAGAGATCTTAAAATTAAATCTGAAAATATTTTACGGACTTTAGTCTCCGACGACTGAATATTAAAATACAAAAATACTATTTTCATTAAACTTTGAATTTACAAAAATGGCAAATTTTAACACAAAAGCAAGTTAAACGCCTTTTTTCTTTGAAAATTTCGCTTCAATGCACTATATTGTAAAAACGCCTTTTTGCTTAAATAAAAGTAGTAGCCATAACTTGCTACTACAAATATCAAAGAATAAACTTTTACACTCACCCTCCAAAAACACCTCCCTTTTCTTTTTATAGTTTTTTATAAAGCTAACCGAAAAAAAAACTTTGTGATATTTCAAAAAAAAGGTTAATTAAAGGAGAAACAAAAAAATTTCTAAATTTAGGTCTTCCCTTTGGGACCAAAAAATGCTTGAAATTTTTTTTTGTTTTAGAAATTAAATAATCAAGTCTTTTCTTTTTTCTAAAATAGTAACAAAAAAGTCAACATTTTCTTTATATTTTCTTAAGCTACAAACGAAACGTTTAAAAAAGAGAAAAGGGCAGAAAAAAAGCTAATATCTCTTCTTTCATTTTTCTGCTAAAAATTAACAAAAAAAGCACTTTTTTGTTTCACTTTTTTTTAATTCAAGCTTTAAGCGTCTTTGAAAAAAAATATTTATCTTAAAAAAATTTGTGTGTATTTTTTGATGAATTCCAAAAAAGATTCAATTGCAAAATAATTATAATAAAAAAAAATATATTTATATATGCCTTGAAGGCATTCAGCTTTGATATATATCCACAAACACTTGAAAAACAAAAAAAAAGAAACATTATAAAAAGAAAGAAGAAGAGGAAGCATGAAAGAGAGAGAGAGAGAGATTCTTTTCTCTCTCTTTTATCGTTTACTTTCATTAAGAAGAGCTCAGATGTCCAAAAATTGTAGAAGGAAGTGAGGGTAATGCTTTCAGGGGGGGGGGGGGGGGAAGAAAATGACAATGACATTTATCTTACAAGTATTTTTAAAAGTAAAGAAATTAACATTTTTGGCATTATGAAACACAACGCCAAAAGAAAAAAAATCTTGGCATTGTGTCACGCTTTGCCAGAAATGTTCTAAAAATAAGATAAAACTACCGTAACATTATTTTTTTTGACCAAAAATCTTTTTTATATACAACAAAAAAAGAATATATAATACCAGTAAAGGCATTTATTTTTTCATTTTAATGTTTTTTAAAAGACTTGAATTAAAAATGAAAGAAAGAAAAAAAAAGATCGTGTGCCATTTTTAACCTTCTTTTTCTCTCTTCAGCTATAGTTGCAATTTCCTTCTCTCTTTTTTTTTGGCATCATTTTTTGAACGAAAGAAAAAAAGCTTGAAGCATTCATTTGAGTCTCCTTTCGGCGCATAGCTTCCATCATTTTTAATTAATCTTGTCGCAGCTTTTTAAGCACAGGAGCAACAGAAAAAAAAATATTTTTAGTAGCAGTGAAAAAAAAGGGAATAATATATATAAAAAAAGGAATATAAAAAATGCTAACGAGAAGTAGTATCAAAATGAAGAATGAGATGGATTGCAGAGGGAGAGAGAGAAAACGGTTTCACATTCCCAAATTTTGTTGTTAAAAAATATTTTAATTTTGAAAAAACTATAGCAAAAACAAAGTTTCCGGTTTGCAATGAAATTGAAGGAAATAGAAGGGAAGTTTTAATAAAATGGTTGAAAAATAATAATGAGGTGGTGGAAGACCAAAGAGCAAAAAAAGACAAGAAACGAAAGATAAACAGAAAATAAATTTCTGAAAAAATTAGCATAATTTATCAAGATATCATTTAAAATGAGATGTCTTTTGAATTGAGATCACTAACACTATTTAAAAGAAGAAGAAATTAATTTGGCATTAAGTAACACGATGCCAAAAAAAATTTTGGTGTTGTGTTCATATCGCCAAAAAGCTTATAAATTGTAAAGCTTTAAATTTTCTCCACGTTTATTTCATTCATTAATTCAAGGACATTGTTATCCCCAAACTATGCATCTTAAAGATAGTTACAGTAATCCTCAAACAATTTAACTACCACAAAAAAATTTTTTTCAGCTGTTAACATTTTTATACCTTCAAAAACTATACACTTTTTTTGACACATTTTTTATTCTATATTTTTTCCACATTTTTAAAGATATAACTAATATCTTATTCCTTAAAAAAGATACAAATATTTTTCATTAACAAAAATGAAGGAAAATTGTGTCATATTTTTCTTATAAAAACTGAAAAAAAGTGTTACCTTGACAACTATCTTCTCAAAAAATATTATTAAGCTTTTAATAAGAAATTAAGTAATAAAAAGTAAAATTTGTAAATAAAGAAATTGTACTTGCTTCAAAGGTTCCAAAATAAACAAAAATTAATTAAATACAATTTTGAATTTTTGTAAAATACAAAAAACAGTTGTGAAAAATATATTTGTGTTTAATCTTTGAACTTAAGAAACGTCATATAAGAAGAATAAACTTACAGATAACATTGTATCACCGAATATTGAACCATTTTTTGAAGCACTTTTTCTTTCGGTTTTTAATTCTTGATGGGTACTATATTGGCAGAATATTGTTCGACCTCGGATTGCCATTGGACAGGCTTGTGCAACATTTACGATAGTTTGAGCTCCACTGTCTTCTTCGTATTCGACAAAGGCCTAGAAAGGGGTTGTCAAGTCAGAAGATGTATTAAAGCTCGCATGTTGCTTGCTGTTGAAAAATTTTTGGCTTTTAAAGAGGCAGATTCTGGGTACTTCTACAGGATGTCCCAACATAACTGACGGTTTTGTTTTTGATGTCATATTTTTATTTCTTAAGGTATTTAAAAACGGACTTCGCAATTAAACTCAACATGCTTTAGAAATTTTTTAAAGCTCATAAAAATTTTTAAAAATAATTTGGAATTTTAACCCTTTGAAAAAAAACTGAGATTTTGATAATAATATTTAAGTTTTCAAAAAATTTTTCACAGTTACTATCACTTTTTTTATTAGAGCGGTTTTTCAAAAAACCGCTCCAATAACTGACGGTCTTTTGTGATAGTAATGAAAAAAAACGATAGCAACAGTTTTCAGTTATTGTCATTGCTGGAAAATTTGCATATCAGATATCCGGAAAATTTTCACGCCATAAAAAATCCTATGATTTATCGAACACAACTGTCAAGTCCGTTTTTGAATATCTTAAGAAATAAAAATATGACAGCAAAAACAAAACTGGCAATTATGTTTGGACACTCTGGAATATTGCAACTCCTTCACCACGTTTTTTTAGAAAACCTAAAGAATTCACCCTCCAAAAAATCAATGTTACCAAAACCCTATTTTAAACATACTTGATTTTTTCCTTTTAACATTAAATAATTAACCAATTTTCCAAATGGCATACAAAAATGTACAAGCTCAAGTTCAGTCATATCTGACGGAATATTTCTTAAATGAATAACCCTTGAATGGGGAGGATTCTGATTTTCATTTGTAGGCAAACCACTGTTGCCATTATTGGCAAGTGCCATTATTCCATTACTACTTCCATTTCCGCAATTATTACTGTTTGCTGCAGCAGCCGAAAGCAAAGACTGTTGAAGGAAATCTGTTGCAGAAGTTGATGGAATTGTTGTTGTTGAATTTATTGAATAATTTGAAGCTGCAACGGCTGCAGCAGCTGCAGCACGAAGTCCTGCCGCAGTTGCCTGTTGAGCTGCCACAACTGCCGCAGATGCTGCAGTTGTTGGAGCTGTTGGAAAACATGATGAATTTAACATAACATTTCCAACTAAAGATGTATCAAGTTTTGCTTTTTTTGGTTCAGAATCTCCGCCACCCATTGACATTGATAAATCTGTTGCAGTTCGAGGATTAAAACCTGATGCCACTAACAATGCCGTAGTAGTTGTGCCATTTGAAGCAATTGGACCACCAGCACTTCGCTATAAAAAAACTTATATAGCATGCAAAAAAAAGTAATATTAATTAATTTTTAAATATTTTTTTAGAAAAACAATTATTTTTTCAATATTAAAAAAAAATTGTTGTTGTTGTTTGTCTTAACACCGGCTTTCATGTAAAAACCCAAAAAATAAGTATACACATTTTTTTGTTTAAAATTACCTTAGGCATGGAAAATTATCACTTTTTTATTCAGTTAAATTTCACCAATAAAATATTACTATTTTTTTCGTTTCAAGAAATCGCAAACTAGGTTGTTTGCTTTGAAGAAGAAGTTACAAAAATATTATTTTACCACAAAAAACACATTTACAATTCTTTCGTTTTTAAACTGAAATTCAATCACATTGAAAATAGAAAAAAAGAGAGTGCAAAAAAAGTGATCGTCACGTTTAAAAAATGACCAAAAAAGGGATGAAAAATATGTAATAGAAAAGTGAGAAGTCGCGCATACTTTTTTTTCTCCTTTGATGAATGCAAAAAAGTCTGGGATAAATGAATAAGGCTTCAAGTGGTTGCTTTTGCTTTTTATGGAAAAAATGTGGAATACAAAAAAAAGGAAAACAATGAGAATATAAAAATTTTTAAGGGGACAATACTTTTTAGGTAAAAGAAGTTAAAGCTTGAGCTTATGTTGAAAAATGTTTTATAACGACATTTTTTTCAATTTCGAGAAGAGGAGGAAAAAAAAAGTTCGATTTTTAGCTACAGACATGAAACTTTCAGGATAGGCTAAAATACGGTTGAAAAAAACTAAAATCAAATCAGTTCAAAATGCTCAGGGGAATTATGAAAATTTCCTAAAACCAAAATTTGCCTAATTAAAAAAAATTATGGCTGCAATACGTTTCCTTAGCCTAGTTCTAATTATTGAAATCGATTTAGAAATAGTCAAATGGCATCAAATCTAAATGTGCCAAAATTAGTTTTTGCCAAAAATCTCAAAAATTTTTTTATAAATATAAATCATCTGATACCAGTCTGTATTAATGATCTATCACAAAAGAAAATCTTCAACCTATTTTTTTGTTCAATTTTGGTCAAGAAAAAATCAACTTTAATGAATTTCTGACCAAATTTTAATTCAAGTCTAAAAATTTTTTTGGGATCTGAATGTCATTTTGAAAATGTGCAGCAACTTCAAATTTCAAATTAGAGACAAAAATTGTTAATTTTTCTCATTGTAATTACATAATTTAAATTTTTTTTTCGGCATACAAAGTCTACAAAATTTAAAAAGTACTATTTGTATTGATTATTAAAAACTCAAAACTACAATCACAAACTTCCACCCTTTCTTCTTTTACCGGCGACATAAGACTTAAAAGTGATTTATATAAAAAAAAGGGTACGAAAATCCCTTTCGTTATAACATTGACTTTCTCGCGCATTCACTCACTTTTACTTACTTTTTCTGATTTACGTCGTCATCGCTGTTCTTTTTGCTGTTATTCCCTCCTCAAATCCCTCTTTTTGATTCTTCTTTCAATCAACGAAAGCAGCAACGAAATACAACAAAAGGGGGAAAGCTTGCTGGCAGCAGCAGTTTTGCTTCAAATATTAAAAAATCGAAATAAATAAAAATAGTTTTTATTTGAATTAGTTTTTGCGGAAGCTTTTTTTATACTTTTTTTTGCAAGCAAATAAAGCTTTTGAAATAGGAATTTGAAAAACAATATCAAAATTGAAATTTTTGGTCCTAATTTTACAGATCAAAAAAATTTTAATGTTAAATAATGGATTATTTTGGCCACTTTTATTTTTTTATTGTTTGTGAAATCTTTTTTTTTCTTGCAACGAAAACACGGTAAACTCAAATCTCAAACCAATGACTGTGAATATAAGCCTGTTTTGCCTAATTTTTTTATTCCTTACAAACTCCCAAAAAATCTGTTATTTTTCCAAAAAAAAATTTTTTTTTTAAATTTAAACAATAAAACTTCAAAGTTTTTTAAAAATTTTTAACAAAAAAAAGGCAGACGCTGTAAAATGAAATGAGTCTTCAAAAAATTGAAAAAAAAGCAAAGAAGGCAAAGAAAAACTTTTTAAAAATACATGAACAATCGTTTTTTCTCACAAATGATTACAAATAAAAAATAATCATTGCTCAGAGGCCGCAAGCTTTTTTCTTTTTATCAAACAATCCTTTTTTTGCTTTTAACAAAAAAAGAACGGTGTTTTTTCAAAGAAAAACAATTTAAAATTTGTTCAAAGATTTTATAGTTTTTTAAACTTTAAAAATTGTCTTATAAAATTATTGGAAAAAAGTTTAGTTAATTAAAAGTGTGAAAAATAAATTAGTTTTTAGAAAGTAAAAGACTACAGACAAATGTTCAAGTTTTTGTTTTGTTAATTGAATTTTTTATTTATATTTTAAGGCTTTTAAAAAAACTTAAAAGAAAATATTTTTTTGAAGTTTAAAAATAATTTAAAACGTGAAAAAAAATATAAAACAAAAAAATGGATTTCAAAATCAAAAAAAAGTTTATCTTTAAAAAATTGTAACTAATGTAAATTTTTACTCATAAAATTTTCGTTTAAACAAACAAAGAAAAAATAAAACAACAATGAGAGTTACTTGGAAAATTAAATGTTTTAACAAAAACATAAAAAAAGAGGTGAAATAAAATTAATAAACTGTCAAAAAAGATACATATTCTTTCTCAAACAGTTGGAAGCTGTCATTTGCATTATTCAAAATATAGAAAATTTGATTAAAGTTTTTAATAATTGATGTCATATTTTTATTTCTTAAGGTATTTAAAAACGGACTTCGCAATTAAACTCAACATGCTTTAGAAATTTTTTAAAGCTCATAAAAATTTTTAAAAATAATTTGGAATTTTAACCCTTTGAAAAAAAACTGAGATTTTGATAATAATATTTAAGTTTTCAAAAAATTTTTCACAGTTACTATCACTTTTTTTATTAGAGCGGTTTTTCAAAAAACCGCTCCAATAACTGACGGTCTTTTGTGATAGTAATGAAAAAAAACGATAGCAACAGTTTTCAGTTATTGTCATTGCTGGAAAATTTGCATATCAGATATCCGGAAAATTTTCACGCCATAAAAAATCCTATGATTTATCGAACACAACTGTCAAGTCCGTTTTTGAATATCTTAAGAAATAAAAATATGACAGCAAAAACAAAACTGGCAATTATGTTTGGACACTCTGGAATATTGCAACTCCTTCACCACGTTTTTTTAGAAAACCTAAAGAATTCACCCTCCAAAAAATCAATGTTACCAAAACCCTATTTTAAACATACTTGATTTTTTCCTTTTAACATTAAATAATTAACCAATTTTCCAAATGGCATACAAAAATGTACAAGCTCAAGTTCAGTCATATCTGACGGAATATTTCTTAAATGAATAACCCTTGAATGGGGAGGATTCTGATTTTCATTTGTAGGCAAACCACTGTTGCCATTATTGGCAAGTGCCATTATTCCATTACTACTTCCATTTCCGCAATTATTACTGTTTGCTGCAGCAGCCGAAAGCAAAGACTGTTGAAGGAAATCTGTTGCAGAAGTTGATGGAATTGTTGTTGTTGAATTTATTGAATAATTTGAAGCTGCAACGGCTGCAGCAGCTGCAGCACGAAGTCCTGCCGCAGTTGCCTGTTGAGCTGCCACAACTGCCGCAGATGCTGCAGTTGTTGGAGCTGTTGGAAAACATGATGAATTTAACATAACATTTCCAACTAAAGATGTATCAAGTTTTGCTTTTTTTGGTTCAGAATCTCCGCCACCCATTGACATTGATAAATCTGTTGCAGTTCGAGGATTAAAACCTGATGCCACTAACAATGCCGTAGTAGTTGTGCCATTTGAAGCAATTGGACCACCAGCACTTCGCTATAAAAAAACTTATATAGCATGCAAAAAAAAGTAATATTAATTAATTTTTAAATATTTTTTTAGAAAAACAATTATTTTTTCAATATTAAAAAAAAATTGTTGTTGTTGTTTGTCTTAACACCGGCTTTCATGTAAAAACCCAAAAAATAAGTATACACATTTTTTTGTTTAAAATTACCTTAGGCATGGAAAATTATCACTTTTTTATTCAGTTAAATTTCACCAATAAAATATTACTATTTTTTTCGTTTCAAGAAATCGCAAACTAGGTTGTTTGCTTTGAAGAAGAAGTTACAAAAATATTATTTTACCACAAAAAACACATTTACAATTCTTTCGTTTTTAAACTGAAATTCAATCACATTGAAAATAGAAAAAAAGAGAGTGCAAAAAAAGTGATCGTCACGTTTAAAAAATGACCAAAAAAGGGATGAAAAATATGTAATAGAAAAGTGAGAAGTCGCGCATACTTTTTTTTCTCCTTTGATGAATGCAAAAAAGTCTGGGATAAATGAATAAGGCTTCAAGTGGTTGCTTTTGCTTTTTATGGAAAAAATGTGGAATACAAAAAAAAGGAAAACAATGAGAATATAAAAATTTTTAAGGGGACAATACTTTTTAGGTAAAAGAAGTTAAAGCTTGAGCTTATGTTGAAAAATGTTTTATAACGACATTTTTTTCAATTTCGAGAAGAGGAGGAAAAAAAAAGTTCGATTTTTAGCTACAGACATGAAACTTTCAGGATAGGCTAAAATACGGTTGAAAAAAACTAAAATCAAATCAGTTCAAAATGCTCAGGGGAATTATGAAAATTTCCTAAAACCAAAATTTGCCTAATTAAAAAAAATTATGGCTGCAATACGTTTCCTTAGCCTAGTTCTAATTATTGAAATCGATTTAGAAATAGTCAAATGGCATCAAATCTAAATGTGCCAAAATTAGTTTTTGCCAAAAATCTCAAAAATTTTTTTATAAATATAAATCATCTGATACCAGTCTGTATTAATGATCTATCACAAAAGAAAATCTTCAACCTATTTTTTTGTTCAATTTTGGTCAAGAAAAAATCAACTTTAATGAATTTCTGACCAAATTTTAATTCAAGTCTAAAAATTTTTTTGGGATCTGAATGTCATTTTGAAAATGTGCAGCAACTTCAAATTTCAAATTAGAGACAAAAATTGTTAATTTTTCTCATTGTAATTACATAATTTAAATTTTTTTTTCGGCATACAAAGTCTACAAAATTTAAAAAGTACTATTTGTATTGATTATTAAAAACTCAAAACTACAATCACAAACTTCCACCCTTTCTTCTTTTACCGGCGACATAAGACTTAAAAGTGATTTATATAAAAAAAAGGGTACGAAAATCCCTTTCGTTATAACATTGACTTTCTCGCGCATTCACTCACTTTTACTTACTTTTTCTGATTTACGTCGTCATCGCTGTTCTTTTTGCTGTTATTCCCTCCTCAAATCCCTCTTTTTGATTCTTCTTTCAATCAACGAAAGCAGCAACGAAATACAACAAAAGGGGGAAAGCTTGCTGGCAGCAGCAGTTTTGCTTCAAATATTAAAAAATCGAAATAAATAAAAATAGTTTTTATTTGAATTAGTTTTTGCGGAAGCTTTTTTTATACTTTTTTTTGCAAGCAAATAAAGCTTTTGAAATAGGAATTTGAAAAACAATATCAAAATTGAAATTTTTGGTCCTAATTTTACAGATCAAAAAAATTTTAATGTTAAATAATGGATTATTTTGGCCACTTTTATTTTTTTATTGTTTGTGAAATCTTTTTTTTTCTTGCAACGAAAACACGGTAAACTCAAATCTCAAACCAATGACTGTGAATATAAGCCTGTTTTGCCTAATTTTTTTATTCCTTACAAACTCCCAAAAAATCTGTTATTTTTCCAAAAAAAAATTTTTTTTTTAAATTTAAACAATAAAACTTCAAAGTTTTTTAAAAATTTTTAACAAAAAAAAGGCAGACGCTGTAAAATGAAATGAGTCTTCAAAAAATTGAAAAAAAAGCAAAGAAGGCAAAGAAAAACTTTTTAAAAATACATGAACAATCGTTTTTTCTCACAAATGATTACAAATAAAAAATAATCATTGCTCAGAGGCCGCAAGCTTTTTTCTTTTTATCAAACAATCCTTTTTTTGCTTTTAACAAAAAAAGAACGGTGTTTTTTCAAAGAAAAACAATTTAAAATTTGTTCAAAGATTTTATAGTTTTTTAAACTTTAAAAATTGTCTTATAAAATTATTGGAAAAAAGTTTAGTTAATTAAAAGTGTGAAAAATAAATTAGTTTTTAGAAAGTAAAAGACTACAGACAAATGTTCAAGTTTTTGTTTTGTTAATTGAATTTTTTATTTATATTTTAAGGCTTTTAAAAAAACTTAAAAGAAAATATTTTTTTGAAGTTTAAAAATAATTTAAAACGTGAAAAAAAATATAAAACAAAAAAATGGATTTCAAAATCAAAAAAAAGTTTATCTTTAAAAAATTGTAACTAATGTAAATTTTTACTCATAAAATTTTCGTTTAAACAAACAAAGAAAAAATAAAACAACAATGAGAGTTACTTGGAAAATTAAATGTTTTAACAAAAACATAAAAAAAGAGGTGAAATAAAATTAATAAACTGTCAAAAAAGATACATATTCTTTCTCAAACAGTTGGAAGCTGTCATTTGCATTATTCAAAATATAGAAAATTTGATTAAAGTTTTTAATAAAAATATAAGGACTTTGCTAAAACCCAATCCAATCCAAATGTTTTTTTTAGTGGATTGGAATGGGTTTTAGTGAGGGCCAAAATATAAGCATCTGAATCAATAATGCCTTGACAAAAGGTATAAATCTCACGCAAAAATCTAATTTCAAACAAAGAAGGAAGGATTTCAGAAGACAAATATTGCAAAATCAAAATAAATGTTTTTTTTGCAAAAGCTCTGTTTTTAAAAAAGTGAAAGATTGAAATAATAAATTTGTTAGGTAAGCAGCCACAGGAAAAAATTTTTTATTAATAGTTTTCCAATTTCTAGAAATATGTAATACAGAAACACCTGTTAACAAACAGAAGAAACAAATGAAATACAAAATGTAAAATGAAATGCGTAATCAAAAAGTTTATCAAATCAACGTCAATTTTCATTAGTACAATAACTAAGAAATAACTTCAAAATGAATACAGTATGCTAACTCCAACAAACATAAAAAATGAACACCTATTTATAACCTTTTTCAAAACCTAAAAACCAAAGATTTGACATTCTACAAAAAAACAATTTTTTTCTACAGCAACAAAAACTTGTACATCAATGTGTTCAACAACACTTTCATCAACTATTTGTAAAAACCCTTAAAGAAAAAAAGAACAGAAAAAATACATTTTTTTAGTCTCTGACAGTCTTTTTGTAAGTCTGTCATCCATTTTAAAAGGACTTTTTTTCTGCTATAATTTCTTTTTTTTGCTGTTGCTTACTTAAGTTTTTATCTGGTTGTCACAAAAAATTTTTGCGCATTTCAATTTTTTTTTACCTGAGTTCTTTTCTTGTAAGCTCAACTGTCTTTTTTTTCTGCTGTCAAAAAATAATATTATTTTTCTTTGAACGTATTTTTTTTGAAGAAAAAATAGAAAGAATTGGTAAACAAAAAAAAAAGAAAAAAAGAAGTAAGTTTTGTATTTTTTAGATGAAAAAAATTTATAAAAAAATTTGGTAAAAAAATTATTATTACAAAGTTATTGGATTTAATTTTTTCATCTGTCAAAATGCAGGTGATGAAAGAATTACGACTGCAGCGAACTTTTCGAAAATAATATAATAAAGGCAGAAAAGCTTTTTCAAAAAAATGAAAAAAAATCTGCATAAGACGCAAATGGTGGTAATTGAAGATAAACCAAATTCTTAAAAAGACAGTTTGACACGTTGGAATCAATTCTATTGTTTTTGTTCAGTCAAAAAACGGGTTGGCATTGTGTTCTTTTAGTTTTTATTTTTTTTGTTAAAGGAGGCGGACCCTTTGATCCATTTTAAAAAAAAAAAAGGATTTCGAAATATTTCTTTTTTTTCCAAACCATCGATATTCGTGATCAGGGTGACTCTTGAAACGAAAATGCGGCTTCCATTGTTTTTATTTTTTTAACAAAGGAAACTGCATTTTTGTTTCAAGAGTCACCCTGATCACGAATATCGATGGTTTGGAAAAAAAAGAAATATTTCGAAATCCTTTTTTTTTAAAAATGGATCAAAGGGTCCGCTTCCTTTAAAAAATCGAAAAAACGAGCAATATCATTAACAACTGTGCCTGATCTTATATTAACTTTTCATGCCTTTTTATATTAAAATTATTAATCAGCATAAAAAACTGAGTGGAATAGCAGAGAGTTTTGAAAAAAAAAATGTATGTAAAAAATTAATATAAGATCTGGCACAGTCGTAAAAGGTAATGCTCATTTTTTCATTTTTTAACAAAAGAAAAGAAAAAAAGAACACAATGCCAAAGCATTTTATGACTGTACAGCTAATTTCAACGTGTTGAATTAAAGTTGATAATAAACCATTGTTAAAATTGTTGTAAAAAACTAATAATTAAGATTGTACAACTCTAAAGACTAGAGCTTTATGTATCTCACGTTTTCATGATGTACTCCAGTTTGGAACAAAATCGAATAAAAAAATGATAATTTCATGCAAAAAGTTTTTCCCAAAAACTATTAAACCAAAAAATTCACAAACCTTTATTCCAAATCTTCGAATAACATCATACAATTCTGCACCAGTTTGAGCGGCACCCAATATTGCTGTCATTCTTCTTTCTTTCTTCTTTTGTTACTTTGGTTTTGCAAAAAAAAGCACTTGAAAAGAATAATTATTTATTTATTCTTAAGTTTTCAGTTTTGTTGATGAGAATTTTAGTAATAAGTAATAAAGCTTTAATACATTTAAAATTCTGAAAATAAGTAAAAAATATATTTAAAAATTAGCGAAGAAAATGCAACAAAGTTTTTTTCACGGAAATGAGAGATTTTTTGAAACAAAAATTGAAGCGAATTTTGAAGAAAAAAAGAAAAACTTGAAGATGAGTGTCGTTTACAGAAAAAAAAAAGTAAGTAAGCAGAAGATGATATGAGGTACTTGGGGGAATGATAGAGAAGGAGGTACTTCAAATAAAAGGGGTGGAAACGGATATGTACATATATTTGTTGTAAAAACAATAGAAGCATTGTCTTTAACAATAATTTTTAAAGTTGTTTTTGCAAAAATTGAAAAAAGTAAGAAAAATTAAAAAATTTATGATAAAAATAGACAAATGAATTGAAAATTGGCTTTTTTTCATGAGTTTACCGTGTGATATAGCATATCAAAAATGGGTGTTTTTAGTTGAAAAGAAAGACCAAAAAGTTGTACCAAAAGACAATACATTTTTTTTAACGGTGGAAAAGAAGGGAGTGTTAAAATGGTAAAAATTGCAAATTCAGATTTAATTAAAGATATCTACAGCTGTAATACCAATCAGAAATGCAGCAACAAACTTTTTAACATAGCTTATCCAATGTTACTGATCGGATTAGAAGGATATCTTTAATTGGATCAAGCTTTAATATATCATTAAAGGAGGCGAACGTTTTGATCCAGTTTCGAAATCTTGGATATTCGTGATTTTCAGGCAAACTGAGAGTCTTGAAAACTAAGTATTTCATGATGATAAAAAATTTAAAAAAGGGCCATTTTCGTTTCATTATTCTAAGTTTGCCTGAAAATCACGAATATCTAAGGTTTCGAAACTGGATCAAAACGTTCGCCTTCTTTAAAAAGTTTTGAAATCGATTTTTGCAGCTTTTGGGAACTGTTGATTTTTCTTGAAATGCAGTTTTTTTTTAAATATAAATTTAAAGTTGCTGGCTTTTCACAATCTTTAAAAGCACAGAAACATCTTTCAAAAATCACAACAATACTTTCTTTGTTGCTGCAACTTTTTTTCTAACTTCCATTTTTATTTCACATTTTTTTCTTCCAAAAACAACCTTTGACATTTTAACCTCAACTATTTTTACATTTCCAAAAAAGGAGTCAATTTCTACTTCACCTTTCTTCCCACAAAAAAAAAAGAAGAGCAACCTGTTTTTTAAATAAAGGAGTGTTCCCTTCTTTATTCTCTATTTTTTTAGACAGGAATAAATTAAATGCAATTAGAAAAATCATGCAATCACAGCTGGAAAAAAAAATGGAATGAATCAATTTTGGTTAAAATTGTTTCAAATGAACAAATTTTTGAGGTTAAGAAAAATGAAAATTTTGTGGTTAAACATATGATTCTAAATTGATTTGTTAAATATGAACAAATACAAAAAAGTGTATAAAATTAAAAAAAGAATTTTGAATGAATGATTTGAAGTGGGAAACTGAATTAACATGAAAAAATGATCTTTGAAAATAAGTCAATAAAAATGAAAGAAAATAAGTCAAATGAGTACTTTCGTTTTTATACCGTATTCATTTGATGACCCACAAATAACATTTCATAATTAAAGATTTTCAGTCTTTTATCTTTTACAGATGGCTTTTTAAAAAACTATAATAATAAGCAAAAAATTTAAAAACTGTGGACAAAAAATAAAGAATTGTAAGAACAAAAAAAAATAATGTTGTTGATAGAAAAATTGAGTCACGCAATTTCTATTGTGAGACAACGACAAAAAAAACTTCTCAAAACACCAAAAACGATTACAATTGAATAAAAATGCGCAATGAAAAATGGAAGGAAAAAAAATCAACGATGATTCAAATAAAAAAGAGGCAGAGGTCTTTTTTTTTATACGAATCACGCAATGAAGAAATGTAAAATAATGAAGGAAAATGAAAAGTGGAAAATAAAATTAGACCTCCTAGAAGAGGTTTTAACTTTAAAAATAATAAAAAAAGGTCAAGATTTGTTTTTTGCAAGCTTTTGTGCTAAAATATTAGAACGTGAAATTTTTTTTAACTTCTATATCAATTTAAACGATAAAAAAGTTGATATAGAATTTTTAGCCGTGTTTTAAAACGGCAATTTCTTATTGTTTGAAAAAAAATTTAAGAATTACGAAAATAGTTCGAAACAGCAGTTAAACAAGTTAAAAAACAATAGAAATATATTACTTGTTTATACAAAAAAAAACATTATTAAAGGGGGCGGACGTTTTGATACAGTTTCGAAATCTTAGATTTTCGTGATTTTCAGGCAAACTGGGAGTCTTGAAACGAAAATGACCCTTTTTTACATTGTTTTTACCAAAAAAGATGCATTTTCGTTTCGAGACTCTCAGTTTGCCTGAAAATCACGAAAATCTAAGATTACGAAACTGTATCAAAACGTCCGTTAATTGTACAATAAATATCCAAAAATTGTTTAAACATAAAAGCCATTTTTTGTAATTTTCGATTTTCTCGTCGGAAAAATGAAAAATTTTCAGAAGAGGCTAAAAATTGATTGATAGACTAATTTGAGGTCACTGATCACGAATTTTAATTCCATATGTCTCATTTTTATGCAAATTTTTATATTGTTTTTTAACATTTTTTATCATTTTTATATCATAAAATATTTATTTTAAAAATTACTGAAAAATGTTAAAAACTGATATTTTTCAAATCCATGATTTATAAAAAGATTAAAAAGTTTATTAAAGTTACGATCGCTCAAATAATTTTTTAGATTTGACAATTTTCATAAATTCTTATAGCTCAGTGGTAGAGCACTTGGCCGGAAACCAAGAGGTCGCTAGTTCGATTCCAGCTTCGAGCAAGAGAACATTTTCGCCGACCGAGTGGTATAGTGGTTAGCGCAGTTGGAGAGAAGCCGGAAGATCCCGGGTTTGATCCCGCTCGCAACCACTATGCGCTCATGTCGGGTGCTCGGTGGATCCGAGGTTAAAACAAATTCCATGGATGGCAACCAGGTTAAACGGCAGCCACTTCTTAGAAGTCTACCATCAGATATTCACGGGTATATCGCTTTAGGGAATCAGCAGGTGTTAGGGGCTGCACATACTAAGTTTTAAGTAAATCTGCAAAACATCTTTTTTTTCCATTTACATGTTTTAAAAACAACCCGAAAAAAAGAAATATAATATGTAGTTTTAAAGATCGCAAAAAAAAAGAAGTTCAATGGAAAAGATTAAACAAACTATCCCAAAAAAAAAGTTTATATATAAAAAAAGAAAAAAGAGAGTTCTAATTTGTTTGATTCGAATTGCAACCGGTTCACTTCACTCCTCTTCTTTTTTTATGCAGAAAAAAATCTTAAAATTGTAAATCTCACGCTTTTATATATATTTTTGGCGGTTTTCCAGTCTTGAATAATTATCTTTTTTTCGGAGGGTTCAAGTTTTGAAACCTAATTTAGAGAAAAAAATTTAAAAAAGGAAAAGTTTTAATTTTTAAAAAACATGGAAAAAAGTTTTTCGTCCAAAAAACATAAAAATTTGAAAAATCATAATAAAAATCAAAAACGGTTGAAATATAAAAAAATACAGAAATTAAAAGCTTAAAGATAAAAAAAAACTAAAAAATATTATGTTGAAATAAATAAAAAACTGAAACTAAATTTAATTTAATTTTTAAAAAATAGTAAGAAAATTACAAAGGTATAACTAGAAACCCGTTTTCGTGATAAGAAAAAAATAGCCAAATTAAAATTAAAAAATTACTGCAGAGGTGTTTTTTTCTTTAATTGAACTCTAAAAACAGGTTTAAAAACAATAAACATGGAAGCTAAAAATATAAACTCTGACTCATGGCTCCCACTCATTTAATGATAACAAAAAGTTGCTTCCCTTTAACGGAAAACTATAATTCAGAAGCAATATTTTTATTTTTCCTGAATTACAAAATTTACTGCTAAAAAACCACATTTTTTCCAAAAGTGTGAAAAAAAACGTAAAAAAATTAAAAAGCAAACTTTGTCCGGTAACTTTTTTTTCTCACTTTCTGTTCAAATATAAGCATATATAAGGGTGTGATATTTAAAAGACTATAAAAATTTCCGTCATTGACGAAAGCAAAAATAAATATACATTTTATTTTGAGGAACAAAAAAATGATAACAAAGAACGTTTGTCAAAGTCATGGAAAAAAAAATTTGAAGGAAGACAAATAATATAAGGGCTATTCTTTTCCGATATTTTTCTTTGACGCCTTTCTTTCATCTGTTGCGTGCTTATTTTATGTATTTTTTGAAGCTTTAATCTTTTTTTTTCTACCTTGATGGAGAATCAATAGAAGAAGAAGAAAAGCTGTTAAAACAGTTCTTAAAGACTTAAAAAATTTATCACAAAAAAAATTGAAAAAAAATTATCAACAAAAAAATAATCTGTTGGACTTTGACTGATAAAACAATAAAAGCAAAAAGTGATGGAATGGGTCGGAAAAAAAGAGTTTAAAAAAATTTGTTATGAGTCAAAACATTTCAAAATTTTTTTACCTTAAAGGAGGCGGATGTTTTGATACAGTTTCGTAATCTTGGATTTTCGTGATTTTCAGGCAAACTGTGAGTCTTGAAACGAAAATGCATCTTTATTTGATAAAAAAAATTTAAAAAAGGGTCATTTTCGTTTCAAGACTCTCTGTTTGCCAGAAAATCACGAAAATCCAAGATTACGAAACTGTATCAAAACATCCGCCTCCTTTAATAGATTATTACAAAAATTTATCGTTTTACACATCGAAACGAAGGTTCTTTTTTTTGATCCGATGTCTTGCAAAGTGCTTTTGTTGGCATTAGAAAAACCGACAAATTTAAAAATCTTTTGCTAAAAATTTTTATATTTTTCTCGGATAAAAAAATTTTTCACAAACTTTTACATAACTTTACGAAAAAAACAAACTTATAGAGTGGTTAAAAATCCGATAAAAAATCACCAAAAAAAAAGATAAGTTCGTTTTTTTTTGTAAAGTTTTGTTATAGTTTGTGAAAAGTTTTTTAAATCCGAGAAAAATATTAAAATTTTTAGCAAGAGATTATCAAATTTGGCGGTTTTTCGAATGTCAACAAAAGCACTTTGCAAGGCATCGGATCAAAAAAAAGAACGATTTATTCGCTTTCAATTCGATGTGTTTACTTATGTGAACAACCTTATTTTAATTTTCAAGCTTTAAGGCAACACATTACTCCTTCTATCAACACATGATGAGCCTCTTTCAAATCCTATAATTACCTTCAACGAATAAAAAAAATAAGTAAACGTTTTTCGTGTCCTTTTTTCTACACTTTGTGAGAAAATATTTGCCGAGCATGAAAACGAGAAGGAGATAATAGTCTGCTGCTTTTTTTGGATTTTACAAGCCTTTTTGCGCAGTCTTTAAACCTTTGAAGCCTATTTTTGAGAAAGAGAAAGAAATGGAAGCAGCAAAAAAGCAACAAATAATTAACTAACTTAATCGTAAAAGTAATAAAAAGGGCACTAAAAAAGAAAGAGAGAACGGCAATATTCAAGAATATATTAGTAGCTATTTTGGTTAGCTAAAAATTTGCATAAAATATCTTCAACATTCGTCAAAGATACAGGGTGTTATTTTTTTATCATAGTTGTAAAAAAAATGGGTTTTTTAAATTTTTAAACACAAAAATTTGACTTAAAATTATCAAAATTGTAGTTTTTTGTATCCAATTTCGTAAACATTTTTTAGGACAAATTTTTGTCGATCTCAAAAATTGCAAGAAGACTTTTTTTTATCAAAATGTGTTCATTTTAATTTTTTAATTTATCACCTTAAAAAATGGCAATTTATCAAAGCTCCAAAAAAGAACTGAACAATAGATGCTTTTAAACAACCACCAAAATAGAAAAAAAAGGAAGACAATGTTTTTTCTCCTTGAAAAGCAAAATAAAAGAAGAGAAATAGAATAGAAGTGAAATGACTAATTAATAAGGTTCAGGCTTTTGAAGGTTTATGAATAAATCAAGAAATATTATAAAAAATTGCAATGAAAAATGAAATGTAGCCTTTTTTAGGAATAAAATTGAAAAACGAAGGTTTCTTAAAATAAGAAAAAAAAACTTTAGTGTGAGAAAATGACGTTAATGGTGGTTTTGTTAGAAAAAGGAATGTAGAATAATTGTAAAATTGTAAAATGTATAAAGTTTTTTAGAGGCAACATTTTTGAAAATTTGAAAAAATGGATTTGAAATATTCACGTTTAGAGATAGTGAAATGTTCAGCCCTAAATTAAGGCTACTTTTGAATATCATTGATTCACGATGAATAAAAAAATTTTATTTTTGAAAAGTACCAAACAAGTAAAATTCTTTTAATGGTATTTTAAACGTTTCTTGAAGAAAATAATAATAAAACCGGCACAAAACGTTGGATTTGAAAACGATAAATAATGGCATTTGAAAACATTAACAATAAACGAAATTCTTTGTTTCGAGAAACAAATCAAAAACAGATTTTTAACCCTTTAAATTTTACACTGTGAAATTGAATTTCATCATATCCATTTTTTTATGGAAATAAAAAAAAATATTAAACGTAAGTTAAAAACTTGAAAAAACTTATTCTTTCATCAAAATTTCATAAAAATAAAAAAAGCATTAAAAACAAAATGTCTCAAAAAAAGGGAGAAAAATAGGCAGTTAAGTATTATTTACTGGCATTGCTTGTGAGATTTTCAAGAGAAGGAGGGTAGAAAGAAACAAGGGCAGCCATAAATATAAATAATAATTGACTTTAAATATATATTTATTTATATTTTGTTTTGACAACGAACATACCTTTTTTATCCAAGTTTTGAAAATATGAAAATGAAAAATTCAAATTAGCGAATAAAAAAGTGGCAAAGAAAAATATTGTAATTCAATAATGCTTTAACTTTTTTTCAATGCCCTTTTATGATGGCAGCAAAAAGTGGCATGTAAATTAAAGAAAGGTAAGACAAATGTCAATTAATTTTTTAGTTGGAAAAAAAATAAATGAGACAAATGGTGGAAAGGAGAGGAGATGATGATGACGACATTTTCAAAATGAGAAAAAATGTAAATAAAAAAATTTTAAAAATGGGTAAACTTTTTTAGGGTAAAACGGCATTTTGAGTTTTTAAAATTTTTCGTTTGAACACGAAAATTAGGATTTAAATGATTAATATTTGTCTAAAAAAATGACCATATTAAATGAGTTTAAAAAACATCTCACAGTGAGTTCAAATTTTTCTTAGTACGAAAAACATGTGGAACTTTTGCATTTTTTCAAGTCAAAAAATTAAAATCTTCCGAGTATTTTTCGTGCTAAGATTTAAAATTTGAATTCACCGTGACACCTTTTATCTCATCAAAAATGGAAAAAAACAAAGCAAGAACACGCACGGAAATTGGCAGTTTAAGATTTCTCCCTTTCTTTCTTTTTTGGACATTTAATGGAGAAAGAAAAAAACAGAATTGAAGCCAAACAAAAAGTAAAACAAGGGAAAAAAAAGGTTAGAAAAAGAAAAAAAGGGACACTTGAAGTTTTAATGCAAAACGATGAGGATGCTCTTTTTTGAGGAATATATATATAAGAAAAACGGAAATAGCTTTTTTTGGTAAATTATCCCTATGTTTACTTTCATCAAAAAAGAAAAGAAGAAGAAGCAAAGCTTTGGAATTCTTTTTCTTATTTTCAAGCTTTCGGGAAAAGTTAAAACATCAAAAAGCTGAAGACAACTTATGATTTCAATTCCATTAAAGTACCAATAAAAATAGCTATAGAAAAAAGGTCAAGTAATTTTTTTGTACTATACAATAAAAGTTTGAAAAAAATAATGTCAAGAGAAAAATTTATGGATTTTTGTTGAGTAAAATTAAAAAAAATTTATTATAATAAAAATCAAAAAAGTTAGCCCCCCAGGGGGCTCGAACCCCTGACCGTTAGATTAAAAGTCTAACGCTCTACCAACTGAGCTAGGGAGGCATGGTTTTAGAGGTCTGATTTTGATTGAGATTGATAGAAGGAAGAAAGAGAGAAAAAAGACAAAAAAAATGTTACTTTTTTTGTTGCCATTTTTTGTAACATTTGAAAAAAATTAAGCAAAATGCAGTTTTTAATTTTAATCTGTAACAATTTTTTTAAAAGAAAATTATGCGGTAAAAATATTTCATTATCACAAGATAATATAATATTATCGTCAGCTGTGAAAAGCAGAAAAAATGAAATCGGCAAACACAAATTACCCACATTTTGCCCTGTTTGTCAAAATTTTACTCTTTTTAAAGTATTTTAAAGAAAAAAGGAAAAAGTTTTTTTTTTCCCATCAAAAATGTTATCCGTGAGACCACAATAAAAAAACCTCTTTTAAGATCAAAATAAAAAATTTTTATTTTTCCAATATGTTTTTCCTTTGAAAAGTGGTAATAAAACTAAAAAAAAGTCTTCAGTTAAATTTATTCAACAGCAAAAGTTGAATTTTTTTTTTTGAAATATTGCTTTTCGAAGTTTGCAGTCATCATTTATTTTTTCATTGCTTAAAAGTTTGAAAAAAATAATGTCAAGAGAAAAATTTATGGATTTGGTTGAGTAAAATTTAAAAATTTTATAATCATAAAAATCAAAAAAGTTAGCCCCCCAGGGGGCTCGAACCCCTGACCGTTAGATTAAAAGTCTAACGCTCTACCAACTGAGCTAGGGAGGCATGGTTTTAGAGGTCTGATTTTGATTTAGAAGATTGCAAAGTGGAAAGAAAGAAAAAAGACAAAAAAAAATGTTTCTTTTTTTGTTGCCATTTTTTGTGACCAAAAAAAGTGATCAAAAGAAATCGAAGACAGAAAAAGGAATCCTCGTTTGCAGTCATCATTTATTTTTTCATTGCTACAAAAATCGGACAAATGTTCATTTCGCTGTCGATTTACTTTGAAGAAGAATAAAACAAATAAAAGAGTTATTTTACTAAAATATTATTATTATTATTGCCTAATATTTGTTTTTAAATATATTTGTTTGCTTTGGACAAGGTCATCTTTTTAATAACTCTGTATTAAAAAAATTTCTCGAGCAACATAAGTAGAAATTTAAAGGTTTACAAGGGGGCATTTGACCGACATAAATATTTTCTTTTAAGAATGGTGAAAAAGTTTTTTAAGTGAAAAAAAGCTTTTTTAAAATAAAAAAATTTTAAACATTTATTAAATATGGACAAACTTATCTAATCAATGACAGTTAAAAATAGTTAAACCACATTTTTATGTTATCCTCTACTTTTTTTTTGTGAAGTCCCAAGAGTTAAAACAAAACAAAACGTATCCTTTTTTTCAATGTCTATATTCTAAATTAGCCATATATATCCCTCTCTTCCTTGAACGACTTCTTTTACAGCTTTCAAAGATGCAGAACAAAAAAAAAAGATGAAGAAAACCATAAAATTAAGAAGACTTTTTTTTAGCCCTTCAACTCTTCATAAAAGTGGTTTTTTGTTCAAATTTTTTTTAAAGCTGCCAAAATGAGACTGTTCCAAAAAAAAAGGTTTTTTTCTTCTTAAAAAATGAGATGAAGATGAGCTCTTTTTTTTTGTTGAGGGAGTTCCTGCAATGCCATCCATTTTATACCCTCCCAAAAAAAGAAGGTTTAAAAATAAAGCAAAATGTAAGACAGGAAATACATTAATTATGGAGAAAAATAAAAGAGGGATAAAATAAATCTCGTGAAATGAAGAAAAAATAAAATTTTTAAAGGAAATGGGATAAATTACAGTAAACTTAAACCATGGGATTTGCTTTAAAAGAAGTTATTTTCATATAAGAAAAAACGTAAATTTTGTTTCTGAAACCCTCCTGAATCAATAACCAGAAGAATGAATCTAGGAATGTGCACGATTTTTTCAAAGTTGTGCAATAAACATAATTTTGGTACAAAAAAATGCAGAATCTTAATATTAATACGAATTAATAAAAATATTATTAGGTTAAGTGCTGATAAAAATGATAACTGATATAGAAAAAATGAAACTACCGTAATTTTTTCATCTGAATTTTTTGCCCCTCCATTCCCTCATTTGAAATTGTGTCTATCAAATGCAGAATTTTTTCTGTGTCAGATAAAATAAAAAATAAATACGCGAAAGTGATCAGTCAATTTAATATTATAGAAAAACAAAAAGTCGCAAATTGTCTCTGCACGTCTCTACATAAATCAATTCAAAGCTTAAAGCACTAACTTAATTTATTGTTCCTGAAAAAAAATACCACAAATGTTATTTTTTTGTGGATCAACAAATATTAATTATTCAACATTAAAAAATCTGTTAACACTTTTATGAACGACTTTTTAGGTCAAACTAATGAAATTTTCACGCATTTATAATTTTTTTATAACAACTTTCCTACAAAAAACGATTCAAGTTAAATGGTATAAAAAACTTGAAATTAATATCTTTTTCATTTCCAATAAAAAAAATTTTTAGTTTTGATCGAAAAGCAATATTTCTAAAAAAAATTCAACTAATGCTGTTGGATAAATTTAACTGAAGACTTTTCTTTAGTTTTATTACCTCTTTTCAAAGGAAAAACATATTGGAAAAATAAAAATTTTTTATTTTGATTTTAAAAGTGGTTTTTTCGCTGTGATCTCAAGGATAACATCTTTGATGGGATAAAAAAACTTTTTCTTTTTTTCTTAAAAATACTTTAAAAAAAGTAACAATTTGGGCAAAACGTGGGTAACTTATTGATTAAATCACATTTTGTTTTGAAAGCTTTTTGTCATTTTTAAAAAAATGACAAAAAGAAATTGCCACGATCCGGGGACATTTAGATCTTCAGTCTAACGCTCTCCCAACTGAGCTATCATGGCTATGAAAGGGCTCTCTAAAAAACATTTACTTAAAAAAAAATTTTTCATGTTGTTTTTTTTTAACATTTCAAAAATATAAAAACATGCTTTTAAAATCCAAAAGAACAAAACGAATTGGCAAACAGAGATGACAATTTAAAAATGTGCACTATAAGAACATCATAGAGCATTAGGATAACTAAGTATTGTACAATCAGCTTCTCTCACACTTTGTAAGCTTTAAAATCAAAAACTTTGACTCTAAAAACAAAACATTTTTTTTATCAAATTATATATGTATAACGATGATAATATATAGAAACAGAGCAAAAGTAAACACATGAAAAAAAGCAGTATATAAGAAACATAGGTTGAAAAGATGTGCCAATAAATAAAAGCTATTTTTGAGATTCACGAATTGCATCAAAATATAGATAGCGAAGATTTCTAAGCTTCGAGTAGTTCATTGATAAAGTATAGCCACGGCTATAGCCACATGAAAAATCAGGTGGACAAGAATTCAATAAACCAGCAGCAATAAATTTATCAACATAAGAATTAATCTTATTATGAAGAGAATATGAACCACAAAAATGTAATTTAATATAAAGATTTGGTTTTTTCTGAAAAACAAAAATTAATTCATCCGGGAATGTGCGTAACAAATATAAGTTACATACCTTCATGGATGGCAAGAATGCTTCAAAATCAAAAGAATTATTTAAATTCGTTAAAAAAAGTTTTTTCAAATTTGATGCACAAATTTTATCAACAAACTTTTGCGAAAATGGTGTTGATATACTTTCTCTAAAAAATAATGACAGTTAGAGAAAAAATCATAAAAAACTTACAATTTTAAAGTTCGAAGAGAAGGAACAATTTCTGGAATAGATTCATATGGAACAATTTCACCATTTTTTGAAGCTATTATTGAATTAAGACAATTTTTTAAAGGTTTTTAGAAGAAGTTAAAAATTTAAAATCATCAAAAGAAATTTTTTGTGCATAAATAATTAAACATTTGATGTTCCAGAGCAAATTCTATGAAATTAATGGAGTAACATGTATTTCATCGTGTAATCGGAATTTTCCATTGATGGCAAAATTATTTGGAATTTCTTCAAATTTATAACCTCGATATTTCGGAGACATAACAAGAAGAAAATTTTTGTCGAAAAAAATACTATCACCAATATAATTATATGGACATTTCTTACAAGGGAACCGTTTGACATGTGAATTCGCTTTTGAAACGGGACCTATTTTAGAATACTCCCCTGATATTCAAACGTATTTTCTTAAATTATGAGCGGCTCCTTCCCTGAAAATATTTTTTCACCTAATCGACTATACTACTATAGTATACGTTATCGTGTGCTACTTATACCAATTAATTTCTTAAAATTACATTTTTGCGGTCGTCCAATAGCTCTGAAAGTCACAAAACAATTTTTTAATATGTTAGAACTAATTATGGATCAACCATAAAGCGTAAAATCTAAAAAAATAAGTAATTAATTGGTATAAATAGCACACGATAACGTATACTATAGTAGTATAGTTGATTAGGTGAAAAAATATTTTCAGGGACGGGCCGCTCATAATTTGGGAAAATACGTTTGAATATCAGAGGAGTATTCTAAAATAGGTCCCGTTTCAAAAGCGAATTCACATGTCAAACGGTTCCCTTGTTAGGAATAAAATATTTGCACACTTTTGATAATTTCAAAATTTGCTTTGGTGTTGCACTTAATTTCATATATTTTAAAACATCAGATGGGAAATCATTTGATGGTGGATATTTTGGAATTGAAATATTTGAAGCAAAATTTTTCACAGCAACAATATTCATTTCGATAAACCTTTTTCCCTAAAAACGAATATAAAATTTATCGTAGCCAAACTTAAATTATTTATCTGCCAAAATCCAAAGTAGTATGAATTTGGGGAAAATAATGAAAATTGACACATTTTTTGTTTTGCAAAAATATTTCCTTGTTTAAGGGAAAAAATCATTATTAACGATGAAATTTTCTTTTAATGAGCCGTTTATTGATTAATAATTATGACCTCAAAATATTTAGATTAAAAGTTTAACCAGAATATGCAAAATGAATAAGTATATGTAAACGATAAATTTTTTCAAAGTAATATAACACGTGAAAAACAAAAACTATTTTGAACTTGTCAAAAAAACGTCGCTGAATGCTTAAATTGGAAATTTCCATTTGCAAAAACAGCATTGTCTTAAAAAAAGACCAAAAAGTGGAAAAATGTTTTCCAATTAAGGCATTCATTTAAAAAAAGACAAAAAGGTGGAAAAAACTTTTCCAATTTAAGCATTCAAAAATAAAAAGACCAAAAAGTGGAAAAAACTTTTCCATTTTAAGCATTCATTTAAAAAAAGATAAAAACGTGGAAAAAACTTTTCCATTTTAAGCATTGGTTGAAAAAAAGACCAAAAAGTGGAAAAAACTTTTCCATTTTAAGCATTGGTTGAAAAAAAGACCAAAAAGTGGAAAAAACTTTTCCAATTTAAGCATTCATCAGAGAAAAAACGAAAAAACACAAACATTTCCAAAAATGCATCATCAAAAAATGGAAATGCACATTTCCAAAAAAGCATGATCAAAAAATGGAAATGACCATTTCCAAAAATGCATCATCAAAAATTGGAAATGCACATTTCCAAAAATGCATCATCAAAAAATGGAAACGCACATTTCCAAAAATGCATCATCAAAAAATGGAAATGCACATTTCCAAAAAAGCATCATCAAAAAATGGAAATGCACATTTCCAAAAATGCATCATCAAAAAATGGAAATGACCATTTCCAAAAAAGCATGATCAAAAAATGGAAATGACCATTTCCAAAAATGCATCATCAAAAAATGGAAATGACCATTTCCAAAAATGCATCATCAAAAAATGGAAATGCACATTTCCAAAAATGCATCATCAAAAAATGGAAATGCACATTTCCAAAAATGCATCATCAAAAAATGGAAATGACCATTTCCAAAAATGCATCATCAAAAAATGGAAATCGAAAAAAAAAACAAAAAACAAACTAGCAACTAATTTAACAACAAAAAAATTTAGATTCATTTACGAATTGTACAAGTTCTTTTTGGTATGTCTGTTGTAATTGGATTTTCAGACGGAACCTAAAAGATGTGTAAAAATATATGTGAACAAAAGAACGTTTACCTTTCGTTTACGAGTTTTCGTTGGTTTAGAAGATGAAGGTTGTTCAAGAGTTTCCACTCTAACGATTCCATGAGAATTTTCTGCTGCATCATCTATCAAACTTGCATCTTCTGTGACACCTACAGCAACACGATTAACAGAAGTAGGTTCTTGAGTCGAAGCAGGAGACCTTGCAACATTATGAAAATCAGAAATTAACTGTGTTTCTGGACTAACGACTTCAGGTTCATGTTCATGTCCATTAATAGTAATAATTGATCTAGCAACATCTTCATTTGCTTCAGTATTTAATTGACGTTCTTCTGCTTGAATTTGATCCCAAATTTTTTCTACAATCTCTTTGTTTTGTTTCATAAATTTTTGAATGGCAACATTATCTGGATCACCTAATGAACATCTT
The DNA here is from genome assembly GCA_963922195.1 of Panagrolaimus sp. PS1159. Lineage (NCBI taxonomy): Eukaryota > Metazoa > Nematoda > Chromadorea > Rhabditida > Panagrolaimidae > Panagrolaimus > Panagrolaimus sp. PS1159. The sequence goes on from CAWUHW010000006.1 coordinate 4,177,911, forward strand.
TCAACAGGAGTATAGGCATTTTTGTTGATTTTAGTAATTAGTTGTCGAAAAGATTCTGAAAACTAAGAGAGTAAATCAAAAATTATTTATAAATAGAATGTACCTGGTTTATATTTCTTTATTGCATTTATACATTGAAAGCAACTTCGTATTTCGTCAGGCTGTAATAATTCTTTAGCCTTATTAGCAGCATGCAAAAGTTTTTGTAGTTGTTCAAAATTTGGTGGTATAACTTCAGGCATCAAATCAGGATCTGGCAACGTCTAAAGGATAAACTAAATCATCGACATAAATATAACTAGAAAAAAAGGTTTACTGTAAAAACATCTCTTTCAAAGCTATCTGGTTCGCCAACAGCTTTCAACCATTTAACAGAGCGGATATATGGCACGTTGGAATCAACACCAGTAAATTTGGTCAATGAAAAATTTTCCGTTCGAAAACACTTCAGACTTTTTTACTGGGTAAATTTGAAAAAAATAAGCATCATCTTTGACAACTTTTCCTGATCTTATATTAATTTTTTATGCCTTTATTATATATAAATAAATAATCAGCGAAAAAAACTGAGTCGGACAGCAGAGAGCTTTTTTTAAAAAAGTATCTGAAAAACAAATCTAATAATAGCACGGTAAAGAAGATCTGAGATTTTTAGAGTTGTATACCATTATATTTATTTAAAATGGATTATAAAGCATTATAAAAGCCTTGTAAAGGTAAAGAAATGAGTATATGGTTGTAAAAATGAAGTTTTTGGAACATATTTGGTTATGTAGTAGCAGATGGTCAAGGTTAGTTTTTTGGGTCAGGTTGGTATTTTTCTTCGTTTTAAACGTTCTTTTAATAATTATATCTTTTAGATATCACTTATGAATGCTCCAGAATGTATTGGTTATTTTGTTTTTGGTTGATTTTATATTTTACATAAACACCGTGGTCCTTGGATATATATAGTATCAAGCTTTTCTGCTTCATTTTTCATTATCCATTACCAAATATAGGTTATTTATACAAAAAATATGATGTAAATGGTTGAAAAAGCATTTAAATGTCTTCAGAAACAAGGATTTTAGCAGCATCATATATATCCATGGATCACGGTATTTATGTTATATATATAAAAACAACCAAAAATAAAATAACCACTACATTCTGGAGCATTCATAAGTGATATCTAAAAGATATAATTATTAAAATAACGTTTAAATCAAAGAAAAACGCCTACGTCATCCAAAAAACCAACCTTGACCATCTGCTACTTCATAACCAAATATGTTCCAAAACTTCATTTTTACAACCATATACTCATTTCTTTACCTTTACAAGGCTTTTATAATGCTTTATAATCCATTTTAAATAAATATAATGGTATACAACTCTAAAAATCTCAGATCTTCTTTACCGTGCTATTATTAGATTTGTTTTTCAGATACTTTTTTAAAAAAAGCTCTCTGCTGTCCGACTCAGTTTTTTTCGCTGATTATTTATTTATATATAATAAAGGCATAAAAAATTAATATAAGATCAGGAAAAGTTGTCAAAGATCGTAGATAAAAATTAAAAAATTTTCTCTTTTTGCTCGAGAAAAATTTTAGAAAATGTCTCGTATGGAATTTTTCCGTTGACCATTTGATTCCAACGTGATGGGGCAATTTGAACTTTTGGAATTCTATCTAAATAATTTTTTGCTTAAGACTACTTCAATTTAACGAATAAAGCTAACCTTTTGACAAATAAATCCTGAACATGTGATTAGCCTTTAAAATCTTGAATTTGTTAACAATTGGATTAAATAATGATTGAAAATCATAAACTGTAAGGAAATAGCTAGCATCTCGAACACCAAGTTCTTTTTGAAACAACGAGATCAACGCTGCAAAGAACATTAAAAAAATTAGTAAAAAAACCCTTACAGTCAGGTGTCGGACATTCATTTTTAGACAAAGTTTGAGAAAATTTTCCAAAGACAGCATCAATATCAATATGGGTATGTCCAACCTCATTAAAACACAAATAAACCTCGCGTACGGCATTTTGAACTAATAAAAACCACCCAAAAACACCAAGTGTAACATAGGATTTATTTGAAGCACAGTTATCCAATTGAACAGATAAAATTGGTGAAATTGGAGAACATGTTGATAATGATGATAGAATCTCGCTTACGACAGAATTTGTTCCTCCAGCATACATTTCGCAAATATTAAAATAGCCATCGATTTGTATGCATATTCGTTAAACCATCCTAAACGAATTGTATTAAATTATATTACGATTGTATTAAAACTTACAAAATAAACTAGCAAATCACGAAGGTTCTTCAACAAAGCACCCAAACTTCTATTTAAAATTGAACGACGGTCTTCATTTCTGCTACTCATCTAAAAAATCAGGGATAAATTTATATATAAATTAACAAGCTAAACTGACCTTTACAAACTAGCAACGATGATTGAACGACAATAAAGAAGAGCAAAATGTTTAGAAGCAAAAGTGAACCTGAAAAAACAACGCAATATTTGATACAGAAAAACGTATGAAGCAAAACAGAAATCACGAGTAAAAATAATAAAAAAAATTAAAAATAATACTGAAACTTAACAACAGATTAAATAATTGCTGCAAAAAAAAGGGAAGAAAATCGACTAAGTTTTTTTACCGCCAAAAAAAAGAAGAAAAAAATTTAACGAAAAAAATCGTTTAAGTTTTTTATACCGCTAAAAAATAGAAAGAAAAAAATTTGGTTATTAATTCTTGAAACGAAAATGTTTCTCAATTTTTATATCTTTCAAAGCAAAAAATACACACGAAAGTACCTCTCATTTTTATATAAAAAAAAGTAATAATTCCGCGATATTACTTTAATTTTATATTTTTTGTTGTTAATAATTTACCAAGCTTGTTTTTGTACTAATTACAGCACTTTTTTAGCTGTTTAATAATAAAACATTATTCTTTCAAGAAGTTCTTTTATTCTTTATAAATTCGTTGCTAGATTGTTGTTTTTCATCAGCGGTTTGTTTTTTATATTACTTTATCTTTACTTTAATGATTACTTTTTTAGATGGCTGATCAAAGACTCCATCAGTTTAACACTGGTGTACAACTTATTTATGAATCTTGCGAAAGTTCATACTGGTTTTTATATGAACAAATCAGAAATGTCGCAGAAGGTTGGAAAAATCTTCCGTTGCCAGGTGGTGATGATATTGAACATCCCGATCCTCACAATGATACCACAGTAAGCATTTACATTTTTTAATAAATTTTACGTGTTTAATTTTGCCTTTTATAGATTGGTCATACAAGTATAACAGATTTTGTTGCATCAAATATTTTAATGTCTGGAGACAAGTTGCAAGCTTATAGACAATTGTATGATAAGCTTGAACATGTCCTTCAGAATCATGGAGTATCATTGCGATTAATTGGTTCTTTGTTGCAAGATACAGCATTAACCGGATCTGATCTTGACATCGTTGTTGTTCCAAAAGTTGGCATTGATATCAGTTTGTTAACTGATTTATTGCCTGTACTGCAACGACAAAAAGAATATTTAAATATAAATGGTAATGTTTATTTTCGAAGAGGACGTGTGAGTTTGTTCGATTAGTAAATATTATAACCTGTAAAAGTTTTTATTTTGTTGCAAGCTGGTGGAAATATGAAGTTGCAAGTTGATCTTAGTATGGCTGGAGTTGGACAACTTTCATTGTCGTGCGGTCATTTCATTAAAAAAGTCCTTTATGGTCATTCAAATATCGAAAAACTTCCACTGAATAAAATCATTACTCCTGCAAGTTTTGAAATTATTTTGATCAATGTTGCCAGCTTTCTAAATTTCGAAAGCGATAAATTTGTTGTGCTGCTTCCTCCATGTTCAGGTTAACTTTATTTTTTAAAAGTATTATTATTTTGGTGAATTTAGCTCTTGATCAATTACACAAATCTTTCTCTATGTTTAAATCTGCTTCCATCATCACATTCGTCTTATTTTCACCTGAACAACGAGAAATAATTATGTCAATGATGCAAGATTCCGAAAAGCCCTCTGATACATCTTTAAGTTTATGTTCCTTAAATGCTGTTCCATCACCTGCAACCGAAAGTCAATCTGGTTCTCCTTTTTCTTAAGTTTGTTTTTATATTATATTTTTGGTTTTTTTGTTATTAAATTAGTTGCTAGTTTGTTCAGCTTTAAACGTTAAAACAATAGTTAATCTTTTTCGATTTCCATTTTTTGATGATGCATTTTTGGAAATGGTCATTTCCATTTTTTGATGATGCATTTTTGGAAATGGTCATTTCCATTTTTTGATGATGCATTTTTGGAAATGTGCATTTCCATTTTTTGATCATGCTTTTTTGGAAATGTGCATTTCCATTTTTTGATGATGCATTTTTGGAAATGTGCATTTCCATTTTTTGATGATGCATTTTTGGAAATGTGCATTTCCATTTTTTGATGATGCATTTTTGGAAATGGTCATTTCCATTTTTTGATCATGCTTTTTTGGAAATGTGCATTTCCATTTTTTGATGATGCTTTTTTGGAAATGTGCATTTCCATTTTTTGATGATGCATTTTTGGAAATGTGCATTTCCATTTTTTGATGATGCATTTTTGGAAATGTGCATTTCCATTTTTTGATGATGCATTTTTGGAAATGGTCATTTCCATTTTTTGATGATGCATTTTTGGAAATGGTCATTTCCATTTTTTGATCATGCTTTTTTGGAAATGTGCATTTCCATTTTTTGATGATGCATTTTTGGAAATGGTCATTTCCATTTTTTGATGATGCATTTTTGGAAATGTGCATTTCCAATTTTTGATGATGCATTTTTGGAAATGTGCATTTCCAATTTTTGATGGTCATTTCCATTTTAAGCATTGGTTAAAAAAAAGACCAAAAAGTGGAAAAATGTTTTCCAATTTAAGCATTGGTTGAAAAAAAGATAAAAAAGTGGAAAAAACTTTTCCATTTTAAGCATTGGTTGAAAAAAAGATAAAAAAGTGGAAAAAACTTTTCCATTTTAAGCATTGGTTGAAAAAAAGACAAAAAGGTGGAAAAAACTTTTCCAATTTAAGCATTCAAAAATAAAAAGACCAAAAAGTGGATAAATGTTTTCCAATTTAAGCATTCATTTAAAAAAAGACAAAAAGGTGGAAAAAACTTTTCCATTTTAAGCATTATTAAAAAATTTATTTCAATTTCCAATTTAAGCATTCATCGACGTTATTTTGACAAGTTCAAAATAGTTTTTGTTTTTCACGTGTTATATTCTAATTATTCGTGACTAATTTTAAATTTGTGTCTGCCGATCTCATTTTTTCTGCTTTTCACAGCTGATTTTTTTTATTATCTTATGATAATGAAATATTTTAAATTACTTAGAAAAATTGTTATAGATTAAAACTAAAATATACATTTTGCTTAGTTTTTTTAGATGTTACAAAAAATGGCAACAAAAAAAGAAACATTTTTTTTGTCTTTTTTCTTTCTTTCCACTTTGCAATCTTCTAAATCAAAATCAGACCTCTAAAACCATGCCTCCCTAGCTCAGTTGGTAGAGCGTTAGACTTTTAATCTAACGGTCAGGGGTTCGAGCCCCCTGGGGGGCTAACTTTTTTGATTTTTATGATTATAAAATTTTTAAATTTTACTCAACCAAATCCATAAATTTTTCCCTTGACATTATTTTTTTCAAACTTTTAAGGTATGGTACTTTAATGGAATTGAAATCATAAGTTTTTTTTCCTTTGATCACTTTTTTGGTCACAAAAAATGGCAACAAAAAAAAGAAACATTTTTTTTGTCTTTTTTCTTTCTTTCCACTTTGCAATCTTCTAAATCAAAATCAGACCTCTAAAACCATGCCTCCCTAGCTCAGTTGGTAGAGCGTTAGACTTTTAATCTAACGGTCAGGGGTTCGAGCCCCCTGGGGGGCTAACTTTTTTGATTTTTATGATTATAAAATTTTTAAATTTTACTCAACCAAATCCATAAATTTTTCCCTTGACATTATTTTTTTCAAACTTTTAAGGTATGGTACTTTAATGGAATTGAAATCATAAGTTTTTTTTCCTTTGATCACTTTTTTGGTCACAAAAAATGGCAACAAAAAAAAGAAACATTTTTTTTCTGTCGTTTTTCTCTCTTTCTTCCTTCTATCAATCTCAATCAAAATCAGACCTCTAAAACCATGCCTCCCTAGCTCAGTTGGTAGAGCGTTAGACTTTTAATCTAACGGTCAGGGGTTCGAGCCCCCTGGGGGGCTAACTTTTTTGATTTTTATGATTATAAAATTTTTAAATTTTACTCAACCAAATCCATAAATTTTTCCCTTGACATTATTTTTTTCAAACTTTTAAGGTATAGTACAAAAAAAATCACTTGACCTTTTTTCTATATCTATTTTTATTGGTACTTTAATGGAATTGAAATCATAAGTTTTTTTTCCTTTGATCACTTTTTTGGTCACAAAAAATGGCAACAAAAAAAAGAAACATTTTTTTTCTGTCGTTTTTCTCTCTTTCTTCCTTCTATCAGTCTCAATCAAAATCAGACCTCTAAAACCATGCCTCCCTAGCTCAGTTGGTAGAGCGTTAGACTTTTAATCTAACGGTCAGGGGTTCGAGCCCCCTGGGGGGCTAAGTGTTTTGAAGTTTTTTTATGTTGTCACAAATATAAATTTGCCGTATCACTTTTATTTCACTTATGGCAACTTAAAACTTTTTGATTAAAATCAAAAAGAACAAAATTGAAGTGGTTTTTTTAAAAAAATCTTGTTGTAAAAGCAAACGCATTAATTAGTAATAATAAAAGAACACTTTATTTATTTATAGCAAAATTTCTCAAAATACAGATTTTACAAAACTACCAAATAAATATAATATTTAAACCAGCAATTGAAAAAAGAATAATAAAAATATTTTTTGACAATGAATTTGTTCCACTTTGTGGTGCTTCTGTTGGAACTTCAATTGGATCTACTGCTCGAGAAGGCATATCAACACATTTAGCTGCACCGTTTGTTGTATTTGTAATCCAACCACAATATGCAGAAACACGCATAAAAGTAATTAAGTCTAAAACAAAAAAAATTTTTTTTTCTAAAACTGCGTACAGTATAATGCAATCATTTTGGCAAAAAATAAAAATAAGACAAACCTGGATTTGTTTCATCGGCAGTACCATCAAATTTTGCACCATCATGAGCAATTCCAATTTGATATAGTTTTCCATCGGTTGCATTAAAGAACAATGGACCACCAGAATCTCCATGATCTGATCGATGTGTTGAATTTCCAGCACAGATAACAGGATGTTCAGTATCATTTGATTTACAAGTTTGCAAGATTGGTAAATTAATTTGCATTGCAGTTTTTGGTAATTCTCTAGCAATTGCTAAAAATGACAAAAGGGGAATAAAATGTTAATTAAAGTACAATACCCGTCGATACTTTGGTTCCAGCGCATGCGACAATACGCAGTTGTTGAAAAAAAAAGTTGATAAATTATCACTTTGTTTAAGTTGCCCTGCATGTTGCGCGCATTTTTTAAGCGCATGCGCTGGAACCAAAGTATCGACGGGTATTGTATATACATATAAAATACTTACGATTCATATTACCATATCCAATATTAATTCCAACATCATTTTCTCGTTCTTCATAGTTTTTTGCTAATAAAACAGGCTCACCAAGTTTAACACCTTTTGGAAGATTAAATTCAATTATTGCAATATCATCTTGAAAATTTTGCCAATAAAAATTATGTGCATGAAAAGTAGTTGTAATAGCATGTTTTGAAATATTCAAAACAGGTTTCATTGAATCAAAAGTTCGATCAACTGGAACATAATCAATTACAACGCCATCTAATCTGAATATGTAAAAAAACAAATGAAGGATTTCGATAAAAAAAGCACTTACGGAATTCCTGCATCTCGAACTCTTGAATCGAATACGCAATGTGCAGCAGTTAAAATATGACGATCAGAGATAATTGTACCAGTACACTAAAAAAATACATATATTTAATATGTAGGAGCATTAGTTATGGAAAAAATTTAAACTAAAACTTACAGTTTCACAAGAAATTGGCAAAAATTTGAAATCTTTTGGAACATTTGGATTTGCTTTGAGTTCATCTAAGAAAGTAGCATTTGTTGCTTGTGCTAAAAAAGATGAATAATAAATTCTTGTATAAAATCCAAAATTTTAAAAAGAATAACACGCTGGAATCAGTTCCACTCTTTTTATTCAGTCAAAAAATGGGTTGACATTGTGTTTTTTTAGTTTTTATTTTTTTTATTGAAAAAACGAAAAAACGAGCAATATCTTTAACAACTGTGCCTGATCTTTTATTAATTTTTCACATCCTTTTTGTATTAATAATATTAATCAGCATAAAAAACTGAGTGGAATAGCAGAGAGTTTTGAAAAAAAATGTATGTAAAAACTAATATAAGATCAGGCACAGTTTTAAAAGATAATGAAAAACATGAAAATCATGCCATTCAAATGCAACCCCAACACACAAATATAAAAACTTACTTAGCATATTATAGATTGCATGAACACGAACAACATTATTGAAGACACTTGTGTCAGCTTCAAAACCATTTAAAACACGCTGCAAAAAAAAGTAAACCAATGAAAAAAACTTTGATAAAAAAAAACTCACTTGTTCATTAAAGCCATAACAGAGAATACCAAAACTGAATAAAAGCAATAAAAATCCAACCTTCATTTTTTAGCAGCAGCAGCACTTTTTTGAGATGAATGGATGAGAAAAACCAAAGCAGCGACCGATGAACGATGGCTTGAAGTTGAATGATTGAAAAAAAAATGTTGGATTTGCAAAGATATATATTCTTCGCCATTATCAAAAATGAATAATGGCGAAGAATGAAAATGAAATGAATATTCAAATTTTTAATTATAAAAAACAAAGTGTTTATTTCTGATTTGCATAAAACGTTTGAGGCTAACAAAGAATTTTTAGAAAAAAGTTTTAGCTAAATAGTAGAGAAAAATCTTTAAACTTTTAAAAAAGCTTGTTTTAACTTTTTCAAAATGGAAACTCTTCAACTTTAATCAAAAAATGGAAAAAAAAAGTATGATTTATTTTTTTTTATTTTTTCAATTTTTGATAAAAATTTGTTGTTATTTTTTGAGATGATGTTTTCTTTAATTTAAAAAAAAAAAACAGGTCTACATAAATTAATTTATAAGTTAAAAAAATTTTAAAAGGAATTTGAAAAACTGTTAAAAAAACTAGCAAATTATTGTTGAATGAAAAATGTTTATTCACCTCCTTTATGGTCATTGTACAAAAAAAAGTTATTACTTTTCTAATCAAAATTATGAAACTGATGTTTTTACGGTTTTCATATTTTTTTATCATTTGATATTTTGTGGAAGATAAGAAAAATGAAGAGATTATCAATGGTGGATAACTCTATCAATTTTTCCGCATGTAATTTGAATTATATTAAACTATCTTTTGGAATACAAATAACAATGATATACAGGGTGGTCACGCTGGACCACCCCCAAAACAAATTAAATTTATATTCCAGGGCAGCAAGTTTTAAAAAAACTACTTAGGGGGATCGATAGCCTATATCATCGGATTTTAAAATGTGGTTTTGGAATTTCTACCGTAACTCTCGAAATTTTTTGGTCTCACAACGAAAACCAGAAAAAGCCAAAATTTTCGAATTTTGATAAAATATCATTTGGGATGGCTAGAGGACCTCTTTAGAAGACTCTATGCCAAAAATCTCGAAAAAAAATTTTCTTTGAAATTTTATCAAAATTCGAAAATTTCGACTTTTTCAGGTTTTCGTTGTGTGACCAAAAAATTTCGAGGGTTACGGTAGAAATTCCAAAACCACATTTTAAAATCCGATGATATAGGCTATCGATCCCCCAAGCAGTTTTTTTAAATCTTGCAGCCCTGGAGTATAAATTTAATTTGTTTTGGGGGTGGTCCAGCGTGACCACCCTGTATTTTTTTCATCTCTCTTTGACAAATATTTTGCTTTTTCGAAAACAACAAAAATGTTAATATTTTTGGTTATTCAGTACAATATCTTTATTAATGGTTTTATGAACATTTTTTGAATATTTTAACTATTTTTAAAAGTTAATGAATCGACTTTGAAGATAGATTCAAGTCCATTAAATATTAAAAACAAGAAGAAAATCTTTACAAAAGAATAAGTTTAAAAAATTCAAAAGAAATTTTTTTATTTGAAGAAAGAAAGAAGTTTACGAGCTGTGTTATTAAAGAGTGAAAATGGATGTTGAAAAAAAAACGTCCTGCCTGTTTGGATGCGGTCAAAAGGAAGTTTTTTTTCTCAAAATTTACAACATAACGATAGACGAATGTTTTTGTGAATAAATGTTAATCTGTAAAATTTTTTAAAAATTTCAATTTCAATTTAGATTAAAGAGTGAACTGGTGCTTCTTCATTTTAAATTCATTAAACAAGAAAAACTAGAAATAAATATTTACATGAACAAATAATTAAATAATTTAGGTGCAACGTGCTTCGTAAAAAACATTTTTTAAATTTTTTACTCGATGAAAAAAATAGTGTAAACAAGGGTAATATTTGACTTTACTTTTTACTAACAGACAGTGTCTCCACCGTTCCGTTCTGGAACATCCGTTCTTCCGTTGCCGTTCCGGAAGGGACGGGAACGTATTCTTTTAAATTTAGGAACGAAACGGACGGACGAGTAATGCCAAAAAAAGGAACGGACCGGACGCGTTCTTTTTCGAGATTTCAGACGTTCCGTTCTTCAACACCTTTTTGTAACCTTATTTTAAAAATCCGTCGAAATCGGGGACACACTAAATGGTGGATGGACGGGTCCGGTGGAGTGGACGTCTAAACGGTGGATGGATTGCTAAACGGTGGACGGATTACTAAACGGTGGATGGATTTTTGAAAAATTTTTTTTACAAAAATTCAAAAAATTTAACCATGCACAAATAAGAATGTTGAAATTTTTCGAAATTTTTTTTCCAAAATTTTTTCAAAAATCCATCCAACATTTAGTAATCCGTCCACCGTTTAGCAATCCATGCACCTTTTAGACGTCCACTCCACCGGACCCGTCCATCCACAATTTAGTGTGTCCCCGAAATCGTAACTTTAAAAATTGTAAAACGGAAATTTTTTATTATTTTTTGCTGGTATATTTGCCGTAAAAACACGATTTTTTTAAAAATGCCCTATAATTTAAACAAAAAAGTTACTTTTATATTGGAATTTGAAGACTTTTTAAAAATTTACAGGAACGGGAACGTATACCCGTTCCTGACGTTCAGAACGAAAAGGACGGGAACGGGTCTTTTAAAAAGCAGGAACGGAACGGACGGAACGGGTAGTGCCCAAAAGAGGAACGGAACGGATACGTTCCAAAAAAAGTGGAATTTTGGAGACACTGCTAACAGTCAAAAGAAAAAATGTCAATTTTCAAAATATTTAAAAGTTTCAATTTTAATTTCCGAAAAAATACAGATGCAAAGTATAACATGTATATGCATGTAATAGAGGTAATTAAAAATCTTTTCAAGAGAGCTTTGAGCCTGTTTTTCGAAGAAAAATAATAATAATCATTATCCCTTTGATTAAAGTTATCTTTTCTTCTCATTAAAATCGAAAGATTTTTTCAGGTACAAATTGCAGATTTTTTTTTCATTTCACGTTTTGTAAAAAATTAGAAAATTCAAGAGATTATAAATGTCTTCTGCTTCATTATATTCTAGATTATCGTCGAAATATTCTTCCAGAAATAATTGTCGATAATATACTCTAATAACTTTTCACATGAATAACATCCACTTTTAAATATTCAAAAAAAAATTTAATTCCAAAAACGAAAGAAGTTTGTCAACTGTGATATTAAAAAGTAACAATAGATGTTGCAGCCTTTTAAGAAAACGTCTTGTCACTTTGAATGAAGACAAAAGGAAGTTTTTTTTCTTAAAATTTTCACCATTACGATGGACGAACATCGTTGCTAATGCTTTTCGTAAAAAATTTAAGCAAAAATCACAATTTTTTGCATTGCATTTTTTTGCAATCTTTCATTTTACACACCTTTTTTTGCGAAAATATCTATTTTTACAAGCATACCAGACAAAGGCAGAATGAAAGGATGAAAGAAAACTTTTTTCTTTTTTCTTTTTTCTTTCAAAAAAAACTTTCGCAAGAACGTCAAACAAAATAAAAAAAAATGTTCACATCTTTGTTTCTTTTTTTTTTCATAGTTTCTTGTCATAAAATAAAATAACAGAAAAAAAAATATTGTAATGAACGTTTTTGAATATTTTATTTTTTATAAAATTGCAAATCTATTTTTGAAAAATCGAAAAAAATAAATAAGGAAAACAGAGAGTCATAAAAATTTAATTCTTCTCAAATTAAATAGCTGAAGATATGAAACAACTAATTATTATTAAAAAAATGAACAGATTTTATAATAACAAAATTTGGATGTCCAATGAGTTTATTATTTTTTTGATGGAACGAGTGTTGAAACATTTGTATTATTTGTATTGACCTTTTTACCAACCGTAAAAAGGATAAACGTTAATCTGTAAAATATTTATAAATTTCAGTTTCAATTTTTAAAAACATACTGATTTAAAGTATGACATAATATCCATGCAAATGATGTGGTTAAAAATCCCAATAAAGGGCTTTGGACAATGCTTGAAAAAACATGAAATGAAATTATCGTAATCAAATAAAATAATGATGTCATAAATGCCTCAAAAAGTTTTTTTATTTCTTGGATTAAACGGATATTATTGGATTAAAGGAGGCGGGACTTTTGATCCATTTTAAAAAAAAAAGGATTTCGAAATATTTCTTTTTTTCCAACGCTTCGATATTCGTGTTCAGGTAAACTCTTAAAACGAAAATGCAGCTTCCTTTGTTTTTATTTTTTTAACAAAGGAGATATTTTTTCGTTTCAAGAGTCTGCCTGATCACGAATATGGAAGGGTTGGAAAAAAAGAAATATTTCGAAATCCTTTTTTCTTAAAAAATGGATCAAAAAGCCCGCCTCCTTTAAGATGGGGGCTGGGAGTTGATGTCATGAGATTGCATCATTTTTAGAAAAAATGTTTTGGCACATTTAAAAAAGACATATCCTTTTAAAAATTTTTTCTACCTGTATTAAAAATCGAATATCATTTTTTAAAGTTGAAGATTTTTTTTTCATCCCAAAATGTAAATAAACAAATGTAATAATATCACAAGTTAATGAAACAAATACAGTAATCCCAACACTTGGAATATCAATATATATTCCAATATTACATTCACCTCGAATACTCCAAATATAACTTTTACTACTGAAGAAAAAATTACAATCATAATAAAAGTATGGAATTGTGGTAATTAAACTGATAACTGATACAAAAAAATAAGAATTTTTGAAATATTGTCAGTAAAAAATATCCGATATTTTACAAAAAATACAATTGCCATAAATCTATTTATTGATTTGAGTAAATGTAAATATTGGGCATTGTAATACAAAAAGTTTACGATTAGTCCAAGGATTATTCCAGTAAGGCTGGTGTCTAATTGCTTATCGCTAAAAAAATGCAATAATATTACTATGGGTTTATATTAAAAAAAAGCGTCTTCAAATTATTTCATCATTCTGATGATTCATAATTTTTCACTGAGTTCACCGTTGTTTCTCGTTTAAATAAGATATAGGGTGTCCCAACATAATTGAGGTTTTGTTTTTGCTGTCATATTTTTATTTCTTAAGATATTCAAAAACGGACTTCACAGTTGAGTTCGATAAATCATGGGATTTTTTATGGAGTGAAAATTTTCCTTATCTGATATGCAAATTTTTCAGCAATGATAGCAGCTGAAAAGTTCATTACTATCACAAAAAACCGTCAGTTATTGGAGCGGTTTTTTTAAAAACCGCTCCAATAAAAAAAAAGTGATAGTAACTGTGAAAAATTTTTTTGAAAATTTTAATGTTATTATCAAAATCTCAATTTTTTTTTTCATGTTAAGATCCAAAATTTTTTTTAAAATATTTTTTTGAGCTTTAAAAAATTCCTAAAGCATGTTGAGTTTAATTGTGAATTCCGTTTTTGAATATCTTAAGTAATAAAAATATGACAGCAAAAACAAAACCGGCAATTATGTTGGGACACCTTGTATTACCCCGTTTTAAATTTTCACACAAAGTAAACTTACATAAAAATTATTACAGTCGTCCATAAAATAAAAATTAACAAAACCACCCCTTCAAAGATGCTACTTGCACCACAAATATAACCATATGCATTATGGAGCAATGGCTTTTTATAAATTACATACAGCGAAGTAACACTACAAATAAATCCAAAAAGGCCAACCTGAAAATGAATTTTTTTTATCAAATATTTGCATAAATCTTACTGTAAAAGTTATCACAAAAATTTCAATATCAAAAATATCTAAAATCATTCTTTAATAAAAAAAATTTAACACAAATGTAAAGTGAAAAAGTTTGCTAAAATGCTTAAATTTGAAAAAAGTCATATTCAATATTATTTTAGATTTAATTTCCAAAAATGAAAAAATTTGATTTGTTTCTAAGGAAGAAAATAGTTAAATAAATTTTGTGTTGAAAAATCAGATTATAAAGCTTTTTTTAAACATTGTTGTAAATTAAATTAAAATTGCTTAATTTTTTTAGCATGAAAAAATGAAAAATTTAATTAAAAATTTCCCCTGCTTTCGCGCTTTACCGGTTGAAAAATAAATTAACTAACTTAAAGTCAGTGGAACGTGCCCTTTGTACTAAGAAATGCAAATATTTATTTCAATATTCTGCAAATGTTGTTTCCTGGTTTTGACAAAAAACAAACTCATATGAAACTGATTCCCTTTTTGTCATAATTTTTTAAGTCTGGATTTTTAACAAGCTCTCCAGCTAAACTTTAAAATACCACCCCAAAATTAAGTGTTAGATTTTTTTCAGCAGCAGTAGAAAGTTGTTTTTTAAATGATTCCTTTTCAGCAACAGTTCCATCATTTGAAACGGCATAAGCAAAATAATTTCCAAAAATCGAAAGATTATCCTAAAAAATAGAATCAAATGTTTTTTTGATTTTAAAGGTGTAATTAAACTTTCCACAAAAAAAAGACGCATTTTCATCAATGGTAAAAGTGTTATAAAGAGCATGGTAACTGCAAGAAAGAATGTACTCCAATTTATGCTTTTAAATTTTAAAAAGCCTTTATTAAAGAATGTACTCCAATTAATGTTTTTGACAAACATTTTGGCATTAGATATATTCAATCAAAGGTTAAATTTTGGTGCCTCTTCTTTTTCTCGCATCAAGTTTTTTTTTGACATTCAGTTATTACCTTTCCTTCCTTTTTTAGATAAATACAGGGTGGTCACGCTGGACCACCCCCAAAACAAATTAAATTTATACTCCAGGGCTGCAAGTTTTAAAAAAACTGCTTAGGGGGATCGATAGCCTATATCATCGGATTTTAAAATGTGGTTTTGGAATTTCTACCGTAACTCTCGAAATTTTTTGGTCTCACAACGAAAACCTGAAAAAGCCAGAATTTTCGAACTTTGATAAAATATCATTTGGGATGGCTAGAGGACCTCTTTAGAAGACTCTATGCCAAAAATCTCGAAAAAAAATTTTCTTTGAAATTTTATCAAAATTCGAAAATTTCGACTTTTTCAGGTTTTCGTTGTGTGACCAAAAAATTTCGAGGGTTACGGTAGAAATTCCAAAACCACATTTTAAAATCCGATGATATAGGCTATCGATCCCCCCAAGCAGTTTTTTTAAATCTTGCAGCCCTGGAGTATAAATTTAATTTGTTTTGGGGGTGGTCCAGCGTGACCACCCTGTATTTTTTATTTTGGGTGGTAAAAAATAAGAATTTAATTGACGTTTTTTTTATTCTACAGTAATAAAAATTTTGACGCAAATTAAAAATAAATGAAATTTTAAATAATCAAAGAAAATACATTTGAAATCTTTAAATATTGTTTTTTAAAGTTAGATAGCCCAAAAATTTTGATGGAGAAAATAATTTATGCTACGAATATACCAAAGGTCCAAAATCATACAAATGTAATATTTGCGCATATAATCATAAACATAGCGTTTTTGCAAAGATTATCAAAAGCAGCATGGGAGAAGAAGAATATGTTGAACTTGGTCCAAATGGACACAAATGTTTCCCTATTAAATATGAATCCCCTGAAGCGTTAATCGTAAATTTACCAAACTTTAAAATTGAAACATTTACAAAAAATGGTTCACAACTAGGCATGGCATCGGGGCGACTTTTTTAATGCCCGGCCCGGCCCGGTGAAAAGAAGCCCCGGCCCGGCCCGGCCCGGCCCGGGTAAAAATTTAATTTTTAGTAATTTTGCCTTGGTCCCCCCTGTGCAATTTTTTTCAGAAATCGTGAAAATCAAGGTCCGGGCCGGGCCAGGGCCGGGGATTTCCGGGTTTACCCGACCCGGTGCCATGCCTATTCACAACGAAAATCTTTGATTATTTTTTCGTCATTAAAGAATAAGAAATTACAGTACAACTATTATTTTGACACAAAAACCCAAACGTTTGTCTGCGGAAAATGTTCAAAAAAGAATAAAAGAGTTACGGCAAAATTGTTAAAGAATAAAAATGGTGAAGATTACCTCGAATTAAATTCCAAACATCATATTTGTCAACTACATTAATCGATTACTTTTTGAATTTTTTGTAAGCGATTGAAAGATGACCAGAAAATGCTACATATTCTTCTCAGACATTTGATATTTTAAAAAGACAATAATTTTGAAAAAACCTTATTATTCGTCTTTTTTTTGATTTTTATGTTTTTTTACAATCTGTTGTTGAATTTTTAAAGAATTTTATGCTTTTTTGTAATAAAAGTAATTTTCTATTTTGACAGAGCAAATTTTTGCGGATGATTACTTAAAAACAAAATCAAATAAAACCGACACATCGTAGTAAACTTTGAAAAATTTTTATTAACAAATATTGCTTTATAAATTTTTTTAAAATAAATTTTTGGAATCTATTTTGTTGGTCTTATTCTACCGTAATCTATCCAACTTATATTTTATTTTCATGGCGACCCAATAGTAATGAAGTGATATAGTATGAACGAAAAACTTTGTATATTATTGGATTTCTATCCTATGTTTTAATGCTATTAAATACAATCTTTGAAGCTTTCATTGAAATTTGCATGATTCATTCAGCAGCAAATAAAATGAAAGATTTTTAAAAGCTCTATGATAGATAACAAATTACAGTTGTTTAAAATGTACACCATGACAAGTACAATGTACCGTATCTTTTAAATTATCAGCAGAAGAAAGATCAGTAACAATTTATCCAACACGTTTAACACCCAAAGCAACACAAAGTTCATCACTAATTTCTTCATTTTGATCAGCTTCAAAGCTTACACTATTTTCTGCAGGTTTTTGTGGTGGTGGTTCATAAATATCAAAAACATTTGCTTTAATCCCCAATGGAACTTCTCCAAAAAGATTCATATCGGCCAATAAGATATCCTGCTCGCTGATATGAGCTTCCTCTTCAAAAATCAAGGAAACGATCCGTTCATTTTCAATGGTAAGATTATCAACATATTATGCCAGTTGAATATTTATGTTAAAACATTTTTGCTTGTATACGGAAAAATTGATTATTTCAACAAAAAGTAAAACAAACAAAATTTTGTCATTAAACATGTTAATCTTTTGCTGGATTTTAAAATATAAACATCAAACAGTGAGATTTAATTAAGCGCACCAATTTAGAAAAAAATTTCCTGCAAAAATTTAACAAAAAGTCTGTTGGCGCACTATACGTTCAACATGGACCCGGCACGAAAATATTATGGCTGCTTTCAACGATGTTGTAGATATTGTGAAAACAAAGTTTTGTTAAAATTTCATAGGTTATTAATTTTTTTATGGGTTTTTATTTTTGCTTGACCTTATAAAACCTCTTAGGCAGCTTTAGAGACACTCCTGACAGGATAAGGATGTCTGGTTGCAAAGTTCTAACGTTTGCAAGATGTTGATCTATTTTGCCGAATATCTAAAAAAAGCATCAACTTTTTTTAAACACTTATTTATTTGAATAATATTATTTTTTGAATTGAGGATAAGATTTACAAGGAAACCGTCAGACATGATTATGGAATTTTTGAAAAATAGGTATTTCATCGTATTCCCCATATATTCAAACCTATTCCTGCAAATTTTCAGCGGCCCATGGGCACTTTTCTATTTTTCATATATACTACATATAGAGTTGATCGCCTGCTACTTGAAACTTAATATTTAAATTTTTTAAGGCAGATCTTTTTTTTGGTCTGGAAAACATTTCGATAAGCATTTTAAATTATCTGGGACTATTTACAATGCCAAAAGTTCAAAAATACCTTTAAAATTTAAATATTAAGTTTCAAGTAGCAGGCGATCAACTCTATATGTAGTATATATGAAAAATAGAAAAGTGCCCATGGGCCGCTGAAAATTTGCAGGAATAGGTTTGAATATATGGGGAATACGATGAAATACCTATTTTTCAAAAATTCCATAATCATGTCTGACGGTTTCCTTGTTAGAACAAAAATAGGGGCTCATATTTGATAAATGACGACAAAAATCGCGAATTTTTTCTACATTTGTTGTCTCCAGACTTGACACTGTAACAAGCAAACTAATTAAATACACGCAATAAATGAAATAACTTACAATTCAAACGTTTTAAATCCTTTTGCTGTCATTACACCATTTTTAAGTTGAAAAATAGCTTTATCAAATTCTTCACCAATTGGTCTTAAATTTTCTTCATTTTCGTCACACTGTTTTGAACTTATAATTCTTAAATTTGATGGAGATAAGGAGTTCGGTATGTCAACAATATAAAACGCTTCCTTGGAATCAGCGCCACCTTAAAGTTTTCTTATTAAATAAATAACGCAAAAAAAAACATTTCAGACCTTTATCACCAAGTTTTACGATTTCTACTTTTTCAGGTAACTCATATTTGCAGCTTTCTACAGCATTAATAATTATTGATGAAACACGATTATAAGTAGAAACTGATTTAAAGCTTTCATTAAAAATTCAAACAAACTTTTAAAAGCAATCTTTTTGTTGGACAACTTTGCATATTCTCTTCTTAACTTTAGCAGATCATTTCGTTTTTTCCTGCTATCCTTAAGCATTGATGGTTCTTTAGTAGATTTTTGAGTTACAATTGTTGGAGATGGTTCAGCTTTCTTTGGCAAAATAACAGAAGAAGTAAATGATGATGTAATGGATGTATTTCCTTGCAAAAGAGATGTTGATTTTTGACATTCCTCGATCATAAAGCTTTTTTCTTTTGTTACTGAAGACGCTACATTATTTTTAGACAAATTTAAGCGATTTTTTATTTTCTTTTTTGATACAGTCGGCATCTTTATAGAACAAATCACCTGAAATTACATGTAATTATATTGGAAAAACAAATGTAGAAAAAATTCGCGATTTTTGTCGTCATTTATCAAATATGAGCCCCTATTTTTGTTCTAAATCTTATCCTCAATTCAAAAAATAATATTATTCAAATAAATAAGTGTTTAAAAAAAAGTTGATGCTTTTTTTAGATATTCGGCAAAATAGATCAACATCTTGCAAACGTTAGAACTTTGCAACCAGACATCCTTATCCTGTCAGGAGTGTCTCTAAAGCTGCCTAAGAGGTTTTATAAGGTCAAGCAAAAATAAAAACCCATAAAAAAAATTAATAACCTATGAAATTTTAACAAAACTTTGTTTTCACAATATCTACAACATCGTTGAAAGCAGCCATAATATTTTCGTGCCGGGTCCATGTTGAACGTATAGTGTTGGCGTTATGTTCTTTCACAAAGTCAGTTTTTAAAAAAAATGTTTTTTTTGACACCTCAAAAAATTTCCTTTGTTTTTCTATTGTTTTCACAAAAGTTTGAAAAAATTGGTGAAATTTCTTGAACCACCCTGTAAATAAAAAAAATTAGCATAACGTTCTTTCTTTTTTGCTCCCAAAAAACAGATATAAAAGAAATTTGTGCGAATTTATTCGTCATTTTCAATCAACAATATTTTTTGTGTTTGCAACGATGAAACTTTTCTCCAAAATTTTTTTATTCTGCTTATTTATTTGCGTTCATGTTCGTGAAAATGGTACTCTATCTTCTGCAGCGATGTTATTATCTGATGGAACTGCAAAAGGAACAAAATATGGTGAACGAGATGTTTTATTAAGTGGATCTGGACCAATCAATCTTACATTAACTTCAACTTCGAGAGAATTGCAATTTGAAGTTTGTCACTGTGCTGGAACGTAAGTTGAATTTTTGTTTAAAGAGTTAGTTTGTATCTATGTATAATTTTTAGATCATCCGTTTGTTATAAATCTTTGGATGGCTTCGATAATCCTAAAGCTGCTGGTTCATGTTCTGATTCTACGTCTTGTGAATTGAAAGTTTATGATGATGATGGAGATGCAATATATTTTGGTAGATTACCTATTTTGAAAAATTTATTTGCTGGTTGTCTTCGAACTTCAATGAAATATCCTAATGCTAAAGTGAAAGATACTGAAGGTAAAATTGATATTGGATTTGAAAGCTGTACTCCAAAAGTGGTTGATGATGATATAATTGAACTTTATATTTTAATTGATCCATCTTGTTCTATCATTGTCGTAAGTTTTATTTTATGTAATATTTTGCATTAAATTAATTAAAATCATTGATTTTTGGATCTTTTATGCTAAAAATGGTTTACTACATACTTTCATTTTAGAAGAATGCCAAAGTCCATGTTCCAATAACTCTGCCATCAACAAACTTAACAACAAATGTGCCACCAGAATATTCTCCTAAACATCCATCTGAAGCATCATTTCCATGGTGGGGATTTCTTATTATTGGAATTGTTCTCTTGATTGTTGTAGGTGTTATTGGCTTTGTTATGTAAGTTAAAACATTTAATGGTTATTTTTAATAAGATTGTTTTTTCCAGCTATCGTCTTTATAAAAAGCATCAAACATCAAAACGTGTTCCACAAAAGGCCGATGAAACTAAACCATTGAAACGTCTTCCACAAAAGGCTGATGAAACTAAACCAAAGGCTACCGTATCCAACGCTGACATTGCAGATGTTGAAACTCCAACAAAGAAGCATGATGATTTGGAAGCTATTAAAGTTGAACCAATTCAAAAACCAAAGAAGTTGGAAGCTATTAAAGTTGAACCAATTCAAAAACCAAAGAAGAAGGAAGCTGTTAAAGTTGAAGTTGAAAATGTAACAAAAGAAGTTGCACCAAAAAAAGTTCCACCAAAAAAAGTGCAAGCTCCAGTTGAACCAACTTTGGATGATCCAACAACTGGTGCTTCAATTACTGCAACAGAAAATCAACAACCACATATACCTGTTCCAAAAATGGTAATCCATCCAGCACCATTAAATCAACCTGCTTCAAAAGCTATTACAAAGTATTCAAAGAGTTCAAGTAGAAAAGGTTCACTTTCTGCACGGCATGAAATTAAAATGCAAATAATGGTTGAAAATCCATCTGAAACCATTAAACGTCGTTTTCTCAGTTCAATTGATAATGCAACAAAGGAAAAACTTGAAAAGTATGTTTTTTGTATTTTTTTTGCAATTTTATATTTGTTTTTTAGATTTTATCCATCTGATTCTGCTCGTCCTCGTCCACTTGAAAAACGGGAAATTATGCTTTTTTGCTGCACAAAGATTAGTGTCATGTTCAAAACTATTGAACTCCTTATGTAGGTTATTTCTACTGTTAGTTTGTTTTTATTTTAATTTCTTTTTAGTGATAATGCAATTGGAAAATTAGCAGAACATGGTGCAAAATTTGGTGATAGCGAAACTGTTGTTGAATTATCTGCAGAAGGTGAAAGATATGTTCAAGCAAGTACAACTCCCGAATATGTTCGCAGTTTTGCATTTGGTGGTATCTTTCGTGAATTGATTGATGCAGATGCTGAAATCCATGAAAATTGTCCAATTCCTTTGCTTTTTGTTATTGTCCTTCAACGACGATATCCAGTTCTTAATCGTCGTCAAGCATGTACTTGGATTCGGTATGTTTTTTTTAAATTTTAAGCTATCCTAATTTAATCTCTTTTTTAGGCGTCAAATGCCTATTTTATTTGCTGAATTTTCTATGAAAGAAAGAAAAAAGCTTCCATATCCAATAACAGCATTTGAAGATGCATATAATATGGATCCAGATGGATTTAAAAATATTGCTGCATTGGATACTGAATCTGGAATGGAAGAACAACCAACTCAAGATTCAATTACTCGTGCATCAAAAAAGAATCGCAAAAAGCAATCTGGTGGTGGAAAAAAGAAACGTTCAAAGAAGCGTCATTGAAATATCTTTTGCTGCAAAAATGTCTTTTTTTAGTTTTTGCTTTTTTCTTTTTGTGCTAATTTTTAATAAATATAGTAAGAATTAAATTTTCTGTTGTTTTAAAAATCCGTTTTGTGATCCAGCTGTTAAAAAATTTATAGCGCACTAGGTTTTTTTGACTGATTTTTGTTATTGTTTTAACTAAGGATGAACGGGGGCTCAGGGGCTTTGTTTCAAGCCCCTGGGGGCTGGGGCTTGAAGATTGGGCTTTTCCTAGGAGCCCCCGAGGCCGGGCCGGCTAAACATATTTTTGGGGGCCGGGCCGGGGCCCAAAATTTGGGTCCCCGTCCATCCTTAGTTTTAACACGAGCGATAAGGTATATAACAATTTTTTTCAATATTTGATTCTAAATCAAAGTATAATAGCAGTGTTTTCAATGATAAATTCATTAAAATCTCTTTTCAAAACAGAATTGCAAATTTAAGTGTCATAGTAATTGTTAACGAAGAAATATGTAAAGTAACTGAAACATTTTTTTTGGATTTTAATTCAATCAGAATAAATAAATAATTTACTTTTTTTGCTGTTTTTTTAGCAAAAAAATGTTTATGAAAGTTCTGTAACTTTTGCTGAAACTTTATAGATGTTGTATTGCTGTATTCCAAGTTAACATTGATTAGATGTAAATATATAATCAAGAATTTATATCTTGTGGTTTTTAATACATTCATCCTCAAAAATTAAATGAGTAGCATCTTCAACCTGATTAACGCGTTTTTTGGCGATAGATATGAACAATTCTGTTATTGTTCATAGCAAAGCTAAATAAATTACAAATATTTTTCAACAAATCATTTACTAATAGATATTTTTACCAAAAGTTGGACAAATTCCAAAATAACTTTTGCTTTCACCGAATGGCGTTCGATAACCTTTTGCCAGAATGCTCGCTGATTTGACGATATCCTAATATTCTTATTGAAAAGCTGTTTTGGTAAATTTCTTTAACATGGGTATCTTTATTTACTGCAGAGAAAAAAAAAAAAAACAATTTAAATTAGCATTATTTTAAAATAAATAAATTTAAAAAAAGAAAATTGAACTTTTTTCAAAATTTTTTGTTTTGTGTTCGCAATTAATTACAAATACGATTGGGCGGCAGTTGCTGAATATTTCGTAAATGTTCCTTTTTTAATATTGCTACTTTCCCGTTTTATTTGGCATTTAAATGTGTTCGAAAGAAACTACGAATATAGTTGTTAACGTTCACAATTAATGTACATTTAAAAATTTACTTAAATGTTTTTATTAAATATTCAAAATCGAAAAAGACGATCATTCATAAAATTCATAAAACTTTAAAAAAAGTTTTACTTTTCTTTCGCTCAAAAAACGTTTTTATTTTGAATGAAATAAAACACATTAAAGCGGGGCCACAACTGCCTTAGGGACATCGGGGACATGTCCCCCCCTCAAATTTAAAATTTATAGGGAAAAAATAAATTCATACTAGGTAAAATGAGATTTTGTAGATTTTTTATATGGATGTCACCCCCCTCGCTTTGGACCTATTTGCGGCCCTGCATTAAAGCCGAAAAAAAAATGTGAAAAGAAAAGACAAAAAATTGTGAATTTTTTTTGGCAGACAAAACATTTTCTTTTTTCAAAAACCTATGGCCAAATGTTAGAATTTTTTGTGTAAAATTTCGTACAACATCCCAATTTTAAAAATAGTTCTATTTGTTGGAATATTTTATATTTATTAGTTTTATTTTAAAAAATGAAAAAAATTAACTGAACTTTTTTGGAGAAAAATGTGGTGTTTTTTTGTCACAAAATAATAATTGAACATAAATATTAATAAAATCGAATAATTTATAAATGATCATTTTTGAATGCTTTTTATATTTCCATTAATATTTTTTTTCTTTTATATATTGAAACATGTTTTAATGGAAATATAATGTTTTTATAACTTCTGTTCGATATATTGCTAGCATATACCCGCTCCCGCTCTTGAGAGCGCTCTCGGAGCGCTCCTGAAAAAACCGCTCCCGCTCCGCTCTTTGTCTTTTTTATGTAAAAAATTTTTCTTCTTTCAACCTTTTAATGATTTTTCTCATTTTTTTGCTCATATTTTCCATTTTTGGTATTTGTCTTAATTTTTAAAAAACATCTGTAATAATAAAACATAACATCTTTTAAAAAAAATTTTAATTCAAAGAAATTTGACTTTCCTGCCTTCTCAAAGTTTTTTTATGAAAAGAGCGCTCTTCAAAAACCCGCTCCGCTCCTGCCGCTCCCTAGACCCGCTCCCGCTCCCAACGGCTCCTCTTAAAAGTGAGCGCTCCCGCTCTCAGGAGCGCTCTTAGGAGCGGGAGCGGGAGTACACTGACTAATACAAATACATATTTCATTTTAAAACCAAGGTGAATCTTAAAGTCTTGCAATACTATATTTTCGAGGTTGTTCAATTCCATCAGAAACTTTTGTCGATGGCGGAGGATTCGTCGTCCATGAACGTGGAGATGCTTGAGCAGTAAAATTAAAAACCATTACAGTAATAAAAATAAAAACCGCTAAACTCCAAAATATTCGAGACCATTGCTGGGAAGAATTATCCGGAGCAAAGGTAGAAACAAATAATGGTATAATCAAAATTATTAAAGAATTAATAAAACTGCAAAAAGTCATGATAATATGGGGAAAGGACATTTGGTGGACCCACCAAGTGACCGCCCACCAAGTGTCCGGGACATTTGGTGGGAAGTCTGAGACACTTGGTGGAAAAAAAAGGACACTTGGTGACCACCAAATGTCCGTCCGCCAAGTGTCCGGCGTTCGATAATATGGGCATGATGGGCGGAGACCTAAAAGAAAAATTTTTTCGGGCAAACAATTTTTAAATACATTTAAAATCTTTAAATATTGTTTTTCAAAGTTAGATAGCCCAAAAATTTTGATGGAGAAACTAATTTATGCTACGAATATACCAAAGGTCCAAAATCATACAAATGTAATATTTGCGCATATAATCATAAAAAAACATAGCGTTTTTGCAAAGATTATCAAAAGCAGCATGGGAGAAGAAGAATATGTTGAACTTGGTCCAAATGGACACAAATGTTTCCCTATTAAATATGAATCCCCTAAAGCGTTAATCGTAAATTTACCAAACTTTAAAATTGAAACATTTACAAAAAATGGTTCACAACTAGGCATGGCATCGGGGCGACTTTTTTAATGCCCGGCCCGGCCCGGGTAAAAATTTAATTTTTAGTAATTTTGCCTTGGTCCCCCCTGTGCAATTTTTTTCAGAAATCGTGAAAATCAAGGCCCGGGCCGGGCCGGGGCCGGGGATTTCCGGGTTTACCCGACCCGGTGCCATGCCTATTCACAACGAAAATCTTTGATTATTTTTTCGTCATTAAAGAATAAGAAATTACAGTACAACTATTATTTTGACACAAAAACCCAAACGTTTGTCTGCGGAAAATGTTCAAAAAAGAATAAAAGAGTTACGGCAAAATTGTAAAAGAATGAAAATGGTGAAGATTACCTCGAATTAAATTCCAAACATCATATTTGTCAACTACATTAATCGATTACTTTTTGAATTTTTTGTAAGCGATTGAAAGATGACCAGAAAATGCTACATATTCTTCTCAGACATTTGATATTTTAAAAAGACAATAATTTTGAAAAAACCTTATTATTCGTCTTTTTTTTGATTTTTATGTTTTTTTACAATCTGTTGTTGAATTTTTAAAGAATTTTATGCTTTTTTGTAATAAAAGTAATTTTCTATTTTGACAGAGCAAATTTTTGCGGATGATTACTTAAAAACAAAATCAAATAAAACCGACACATCGTAGTAAACTTTGAAAAATTTTTATTAACAAATATTGCTTTATAAATTTTTTTAAAATAAATTTTTGGAATCTATTTTGTTGGTCTTATTCTACCGTAATCTATCCAACTTATATTTTATTTTCATGGCGACCCAATAGTAATGAAGTGATACAGTATGAACGAAAAACTTTGTATATTATTGGATTTCTATCCTATGTTTTAATGCTATTAAATACAATCTTTGAAGCTTTCATTGAAATTTGCCTGATTCATTCAGCAGCAAATAAAAGGAAAGATTTTTAAAAGCTCTATGATAGATAACAAATTACAGTTGTTTAAAATGTACACCATGACAAGTACAATGTACCGTATCTTTTAAATTATCAGCAGAAGAAAGATCAGTAACAATTTATCCAACACGTTTAACACCCAAAGCAACACAAAGTTCATCACTAATTTCTTCATTTTGATCAGCTTCAAAGCTTACACTATTTTCTGCAGGTTTTTGTGGTGGTGGTTCATAAATATCAAAAACATTTGCTTTAATCCCCAATGGAACTTCTCCAAAAAGATTCATATCGGCCAATAAGATATCCTGCTCGCTGATATGAGCTTCCTCTTCAAAAATCAAGGTAACGATCCGTTCATTTTCAATGGTAAGATTATCAACATATTATGCCAGTTGAATATTTATGTTAAAACATTTTTGCTTGTATACGGAAAAATTGATTATTTCAACAAAAAGTAAAACAAACAAAATTTTGTCATTAAACATGTTAATCTTTTGCTGGATTTTAAAATATAAACATCAAACAGTGAGATTTAATTAAGCGCACCAATTTAGAAAAAAATTTCCTGCAAAAATTTAACAAAAAGTCTGATGGCGTTATGTTCTTTCACAAAGTTTGTTTTTACAGAAAATGTTTTTTTTGACACCTCAAAAAATTTTCTTTGTTTTTCTATTATTTTCACAATAGTTTGAAAAAATTGGTGGAATTATTTGAACCATTCTGTAAATAAAAAAAATTAGCATAACGTTCTTTCTTTTTTGCTCCCAAAAAACAGATATAAAAGAAATTTGTGCGAATTTATTCGTCATTTTCAATCAACAATATTTTTTGTGTTTGCAACGATGAAACTTTTCTCCAAAATGTTTTTATTCTGCTTATTTATTTGCGTTCAATTTTTATTTTTGGATTCTGCTTCTGCTGAAAAATTGGATTCAAATAATTCTGGAATTTTGGGTGGTAATGTTCGTGAAAATGGTACTCTATCTCCTGCAGCGATGTTATTATCTGACGGAACTGCAAAAGGAACAAAATATGGTGAACGAGATGTTTTATTAAGTGGATCTGGACCAATCAATCTTACATTAACTTCAACTTCGAGAGAATTGCAATTTGAAGTTTGTCACTGTGCTGGAACGTAAGTTGAATTTTTGTTTAAAGAGCTAATTTGTATCTTTGTATAATTTTTAGATCATCCGTTTGTTATAAATCTTTGGATGGCTTCGATAATCCTAAAGCTGCTGGTTCATGTTCTGATTCTACGTCTTGTGAATTGAAAGTTTATGATGATGATGGAGATGCAATATATTTTGGTAGATTACCTATTTTGAAAACTTCATTTGCTGGTTGTCTTCGAACTTCAATGAGGTTTCCTGATGCTAAAGTGAAAGACGCTGAAGGGAATGTTGATGTCCCATTTGAAAGCTGTACTCCAAAGGTGGTTGATGATAATGTTATTGAACTTTATATTTCAATTAATCGATCTTGCTCTATCATTGTCGTAAGTTTTATATTATGTAATATTTTGCATTAAATTAATTAAAATCATTGATTTTTGGATCTTTTATGCTAAAAATGGTTTACTACATACTTTCATTTTAGAAGAATGCCAAAGTCCATGTTCCATTAACTCCACAATCAACAAATTTAGCAACAAATTTACCACCAAAACATTCTCCTGAACATCCGTCTGAAGCATCGTTTCCATGGTGGGGATTTCTTATTATTGGAATTGTTCTCTTGATTGTTGTTGCTGTTATTTGCTTTATTATGTAAGTTTAAACATTTAATTTATTTTTATCTAGATTTTTTTAGATTCCGTCTTTATAAAAAGCATCAAACACCAAAACGTGCTCCACAAAAGGCTGATGAAACTAAACCAATGGCTACGGTATCCAAGGCTAATATTGCAGCAGATGTTGAAACTCCAACAAAGAAGCATGATGATTTGAAAGCTGTTAAAGTTGAACCAACTCAAATGCCAAAGAAAGATAAAAAGAAGACAACTAAAACTGAAGAACCAAAAACAATTGAAGATCTTCCTGCACCAACTGTTAGTAATCAAGAACCATCAGCTCCAGCATCAAAAGAACCTGCTCTAACAGAACAACAACCAACTCCAACACAAAAAGCTGCACATAATCCTTTAGTAAAACGTTTGATTCCACGTGGAATGAAATCTGCTAAAACAGATTCTTTGGATGAAACTTTGAAAAAGGATAAATGTGCAATGATTGTATCACTTGTTGATTCTGCAGGAAAGAATTGTCTTAAATCTGATGAAACAGATATTTCGGATGAAATGAAATCGTAAGTTATTTTCTTGGTTTACGATAATTCAAAATCTGCTTTAGAAATTATCCAAATATTCAACATGAAGTTGTGCCATCTGAAGTTAAACTTTTATCTTTACCTGTTAGCGAAATGTATGCTGAAATGAATGTATTAGCGTAAGTCATTTTCTTTTCTTGAATTCAAATTTATATATATATTTGTTTTATTTTAGACGTGAATCAGAAGAAAAGCTTTCTTCAGCTGGTTGTGAATTTGATGGATATCATCGAATTGTTTCTGTTTCAAAACGTGCACGTCGATTATTAAAAGATAAAGCAACTAATGCAACAACTGTATATTTTGCTTTTGGTGCTGAATATCATAAATATATTACTGATGGTTCTGAAGCTTCTATTCCATTATTGTATGCTATTGCTCTACAACCAAGATTTTCTGAAGCAAGTCGAAGACGTGCATGTGCAACTTTACGGTATGTTTTTTTAAAGATTTTTTTTAACTAATATTTTATGTGATTTTTTTAGTCGTAATCTTGTAAAGGTACTTGGTTGGTATAAAGCTGCTGATCGGGCTAAAATGCCTTTTCCAATTAATATTGTTGAAAATGCTTATTGTCTTGATCCTAAATACTTTTATGATCCAGCTGGAATTAAAACTGATTCTGGAAGTGATGGAAAAAAGAAGCGAATGGATAATGAAAAAAGAAAAAAGAAATCTTCAAAAAAGCATTAATAATAAACTTGGTTGCATTTATTTTTTTTTTGTTTTTTGGGTAATTATTTTTGTTGAATAATAAATTCTTTTATAGTGTTTTTAATTGTTCATATTATCATTTATTTATTTTTGTACTTCAAAAATGGTACATAAAAAGAAACGCGAATCATAATTTGATCGAATCTTTTTTTTTCGTTCAGGGGTTCTCGATGTTGCAAGCTAAATTAGATTGAGTTGACACAACAAACATTGATGGAATATCAACATCCAAATTTTGTGCTGCACATGAAATTGCATCACCAAGGCTCATAGAATTTGCTTGTTGGACATAAAAAACATTTGATTCATCCATTTGTGGGCATTTCGAAACAACTAAAAAAGAAGGGAAAAGTTATTGGAAGCCGATAATGAAGGGGGGTATGGATTATTCTTGTGGTTTATAATGGTTGGGTTAGTTCTAAAGTATGTTAGAAATATATATTCAACCGTTTTGTTCAAATATCCCAAAAAGCTTATAAATGAAGCAACAGTCTCAAAACCAAAAAATTTATAACCTGCATAGAAAATCGGCTTGTTAAAAAAGTTTCAGAAAAAACTTTCAACATATTTACTGTTCTATTTGGTTTTACAAAAATGTGCGTAAAAGTTGTCAAAAAATGTGAATAATTTTACTTAAAATTGAATACTGTATTTTATTAATATTTATGTTTTATTTTGTGCCTTATATAAAATTTTTAAAATGACGGTCAAAAACATGTATTTTGATTATTTGGAGGTTGTTAAAAGTATTACTGTATTCAAATTGTTTTCAATGAAATTATTTTTTGTTTTATCTATGAACTATGGTTTGTAAAAATGCAAGAAACAAATTTCTATTTATATTTGTAAAAATATAATTTTATTATCCTCCCTACTAATCGAGAGTGTTTTTCCGTTTGCGAAAACATGGTGCATCTCAATTAAAAGTGGCCATGTTTTGTATTAAAATAAAGATAAAATTTTGGGCATTATGAAATGTGTATTTGCTAAGTCCGGAGGAAGAGTTGTGATAAGGTTAAGGGGCCTTAAATATCCAAAAAATGGAGAATGAAAAAAAGAAATGTAAATTGTGTTGGAGAACAAAGAAATGTGATTATGTGAATGAAAAAAAGAAAAAAAATGATGAGGAAAAATTTTTTCCCATTCGTTTGGTGATTTGCATGAGACACAGTGATTATCAAAGAAAGTGAAAAAACATTCATTTATGCATTCCAACTGCTTCTGCTGCGGTTGAAATTTCTTTTTTTTTGTTTTTGAGCTTTACGTTTTCGGCGGACGTATTGCAGTGATTTTTGCTGGAGAAAGTGATTATTAGCGTTGCTGATAGTCACTTTAAATTTTGATAAAGCGCGCTTAGGAGCGTCTATTGATTTGGTTAATCCCTTCCTTGACGCTTGACATATTTTTATTTAAACTTTTACATTTAATAACATAATATAGACTTGAACGTTTTAATATACACATTGGTAGAAAGTTACTGTAATCATGTCAGCAGATTTTAATGAAGTATTTGCAATAGATTATGAAAGTGACGACAATGATGCGAGGCTTGATGAATTTGCTAATTATAATATTCAGATACCATTAACAAAGCGCAGTTTAAAAAAGATAATTAAAAAACGATGGATCGATGATGATACAATTGATTCTGTTATTTATAAAGATATTATACAAAAACAAGAAGATGTGTTGTTGGTTAGTACAAAAATATGGAATCAAATGTTAACTGAAAATTGGGGAACTGGAAGAAGATTGCCAAATCGATTACCAGCTATCCCAAGATACAGTAGCACATTCAAAAAAGATTTGATACCATTAAATATGCTAGGCCATTGGAATGTTGCAGTTTTTGAAAAATAAACAAAAAAAATGTGTGTTTTATTGCACATTAAAATATGCACTTAAAGAACCATATTATTCAAAGTTAAAACTTTTTTGTTATGGAATTTATTAAATTACTGTCTCTTTTTTTTAACTTTAAGCAGCAAATGGAAAACACGAAGAAAATGCACTATCAAAAAACTATTTTCGAGTTCACAAAACCGCTTAACATTTTGCACAATTCTTTGATTCTTTGAATGTTTACCATTAAAAGAAGCAGCAAAATCTGTTAAAGTTATTGGTGTCTTTCCTGAAACAAAAATGTAGTAAAAATTGTTAAAAAATGTTTTAAAAAATTCTTACCAATACGAATGTATGGATATAAAATGTAAATACTATTTAATATAATCAGCAGCGGTAAATAAGGTCTCCAGTAATTATTAAAAGTTTTGAGTCAACTGCAAAAAAAAGTGGAACAACTTTTTGTAAAAAAAATTATGCAACTGTTTTTTTGCATTACTTTTTTTTATTACAAAAGAGTTTTTTTACGGATCGGTCGATCGATCGATCCGTAAAAAAGATAAGATCAGATCTGCTCTAGATATTTTTAATTTTAATATGGATGCTAAAATTATTTTAAATCAAAAGTTTTGACCATTTTTGATCTCAAAAAAGTCCAAAGCTTTGAAAAAAAAATCATCTCTTTCCTTTCTTTTGAATTAAAAATGTGAGTGGTCGCTGGGTGTTGTGGCGGGCTTGCAAAAAAATGATTACTAATGATCTTTAAAGATAAGACTTTCCACAAAGAACCGTGGTTAGTTTCCGTGTTTAGGGTTCACGGCAGTGAATTTTAATTAATTCATTTGTCCCCTAAAGATCGGTGTTCTCATAGAAAGTAAGCCCAATGCTGTGCGGTCGAAACCCGACCAGGGACGGAATCTTGAATGTTGATCGACGTAGCCTTTGACATATCGGCCCAACTGTGAGTCGGCACAGAAATTGAACGGTTCTTTCTAAGTTCTTTCAAAGCTGGCAATGACAAAATGGTGCAAAATAATCCTCCAAAGATATACGTTTGTGAAGGGTTTTCAAGTCCAACAAAGGCCCTAAATGGGAGGACTTTTTTGCATATTTTAAAAAAGTTTTGTATTTTTTCTAAAATTGGACAAGGCTGAAAATCGAATCAATTTTTCATCTACAATCATAAAAATGTTGCAAAATTATTAATCTTCACAAAAAAAACTTTAAAGCAAATTATAGCAAAGCCTGAAAAGACAAATAAACTGAATAAATTGTCGAGATTTGTCATTATGAAATAAAGCGGGGCTGGGCCGGGGGCCTAAAATTTGGACCTGTCGATCCTTATGCTAAACAGATTGTTTTTATTTAAAAAGAATAATCTTATAATTAATTTATAGACACCAAAAAGAAGTTCAAAAGAAGCCAAAAGTGGAAAACATAAAAAGCAGAAAAAATCAAAGTCAAAGTCAAATCCTCTTGAACCAGCTTGGAAACAACCTTCAAAACAACCACCAACACCTAAAAAGTCAAGAAAATTAAATGAATGGTTTTTTTTTAGTTTTTTAATTATGTAAGCTTTAATGAATTTTTAGATCCATCTCTTCTAAAAATACATCAAATGCTTCAAAAGATAGTATTGTAAAAGCATACAAAAGTGAAATTAATGTTGATCGTTCTGGAAAAAATTCAAAAGATACAAATTTTGACATTTTCAATGATGAAAATGATAAATCAAAATCAAATCATTGAAAACTTTGTATTTCACGTTGATTTGTAAAAAATAAATTTGATGTTAAATTTAAGGTTGTAAAAAGCAACATTTTTTGTGTAATAATAATAAATTAACATTTTATAGATTGTTACGCTTTTTCACAATAGATCTTCTTCCGGCTAAAATGTTAATAAATTTATGAAAACAAAATACAAACTTAATAATAATCAAGTAATCATAACTCTTTTTTTCTAAATATTTCTTTCATTTGTTTATTTAACAATGGAATAAAAATTGTAAAACTGCATGAAAAAATTAATTTAATGTATTTTATTTATTAATGTCTATTTGCTTTTCTTTTTTGAGAATGTTGCGTTTCTTCTTATCGATTAAATATTTTTTGTACTGTTTTTTAAGGACAAAAGAACATAAAATATTCAAATAAATAAAAATTAAGAAAAAAGCGATTTTTTAATTTTTTTTGCGTCAAAAAACAAAAAATTTTGAAATACGTTGTCTGAGCGCTCACTGATGTTGAAACATTAAATATCGTTTTTTTCAACATCCACAGCGGAATTTTTTGAAAATAGAAATGAAAAAAGGGGCGGAGTCTTGATTTTTTTGAAATACGCATGCGCTTATTCATAAAACGCCAAAACATTTATTTTCAAAAAAGATTAGAGAAAATTTAAAAAAAAACTAGTTTTTGCTCAAATCAGTAAATGCTATGTGTTTATTTAAATATGGTTTTAAACATTGTTTATTTCAAAAATAGATAAAAAAAACAACAAGAATAATAGCTAAACGAGACCAATTAAAAGCATTTATTAAAATATCGAATATAACAATATAGTCTTATGAGCAGAAGGATATAAAAGCTGGTTAAGAATTCTGAATGTCGATTTTCTTTGAAAATAAGTAGAAAATTCTTCTGCAGAAATATCACCAATGATTGTATGCTTCGCTAATGTTTATCATATGATTTTTTCTTTTGTCCTTCAAGTAGTTGTGCATAATCATATTCATCAATCGGATCCTAAAAGAAATTAAAAAGGTTACGGTAACTATAAAAAAAACTTACAGGAAAATCATCAAGAGCATCAGCCCCACGAGATTTTTTACGATTTTCTGCAGCAACAATTGTTTGTGATCCATTAATTAAAAGATTTTGAAGTTCAATTAAATCTGAATTCGATACAAGTCCCCGATCAGATACTTTGAGATGATGTTGTTGTTTATATAAATCTGAACGTTATTTAACGCTTTCTTGTAAAATATATCCACGACGAAATACTGCTGCATGCTTTAGCACCTTTTTCTTTTGAATACTTAAGGACATGTCCTTTATCAGCATAGTAATAAATGGCGTTTTTTTGGGAATTGAAAAGTTGATTGGATGCAGGGTGGTGATACATTTTTTATATTTCTCGGTACAAATCTAAAAATTTATATATAAAATAAAAGCTATAACGAAAAAATCTTACATTTGTATACAATTTCTGGGTTATCACATCATCTGATATATATGTGATACTTGAACAAAAAGCAGGCTTCCTTCATACAGAACATTTTTGAGATTGATTCCTATATCCAAAACTCTTTTTCAGCAATTTGTGATCGCTGAAAAACATTAATGATTAATCACTATAACTTATATTGAACAAAAACATACCAGACATATGATGCTAAACTTTCATGTTGGAATCGAATACAAACAGCTTTAAAAGTTGAATTTGTTGAAGAATGACATCGAGCAGAGGAAGATGATCCAATAACATTAAAAGAACAATTTCCAAGTTGAAAAACAGACAAAATATTTGATACTAAAAAATTGGAGAAAAAATAAAGTAAAGAGATTATGAGCGCGCAAATCTTTAGAGAAATAAGTTGCAAGAAAAAAAAGAAAAAAAGCAAATTTGAATGCCAACTTTGCTAGCATTTTGTCAAATCTTCATATTTTTACATAAAACCTTTTTCAGGAGCTACTCCTAATACTTATCTACACTTTTAGTTTGACTCATGTCATTTGGATCAACCATTAAAAAGTTCTGGTTTTTTAGAGATGATCGATAGCGTTTTTTAAGGAAAAAAAAGACAAAAACGAATGCCAACTTTGCTAGCATTTTGTTGAATCTGCATGAATCTTTATGAAACTTTCACAGATGCTTCTAGTGGGGCTTATCTACACTTTTAGTTTGACTCAAGTCATTTGGTTTTAATTGAGCTATTTATCAACCATTAACAGATGCTTCACCAAGAAAAAACATAGATTTTTAACATTTTTAATGTTTAACACAAATTCTCGCAACGAAAATGTCCGTCACCTCGGGCAAAAAAAAGGAAAGACAGCTGTGCATATCTTTTTCTTTTGATTTCATTTCTATTTTCAATTTGTAGGGTGTCGATTCCGCTGTGCATCCTTCTTCTTTTTTTTACAAAATATAAATTTTGTCGAAAAGCATTTTTTTCTGGTTTTAAATATTTTAAAAATATTTTCACAAAATGTTGGAAACAAGTAAGGGTAATTAACATCATGACTGATATCAGTATTAATAAAGTATGTTATCAACATCTTATTAAGAAAAAGTATGCCTTTGGACCAATATATATTTATATTTTATAAAAATTTTATAATTACAAAGCTCTAAAAATTTTGTTAAAAACACTTTGAATGTTTTACTTGAATACGTTGCTGTTAATTATTTCGCATTTTAAAATTTAGTTGAATTTTATGATAAAAACAAAACAAAACTTTTGTTACAAAAGTCACAAAATTATATTTCGTTATATTTTATTAATGTAAATTAAATTATCACTGAGATGCAATTAAAAAGCAGAAATGAATTTTTTTCAAATTTTTAATTACTAAAAATTTTCTAAGCTATTTTTTGAGATTTAAAAAATTCAAAACGAATAAAGGAAAAAATGGCAGTCACAAAATTTTACGACATCTTTTTTTCAGCATTTGTATTTTGCGCATAACCTTTTTCCAATTTTTTAAAAAAGCGCTAAACAAAAAAAATATTTTATTTGTCTCGTACAAAATGTGTTGGCTTTCTTCAACAAAAAAACATTCAATAATGTTCTTTCTTTACAAAATTTTTACAAAGATTTTGATTTTTTTTGAATATTTAATAAATTTTTTTAAATGAGATTAATGCTATAAATTTTTTTATGTTTAAAGTGGATCAGTGTATGTTTTAAACATTTATTTTATGGACGAAACTGATAAAAAAAACATTATTTTATAACGCTGTTTTTTTCAACTTCGAGGACCCCTGTCCATTTTGGACTTGCACCCCACTTAGATTGATTTTTAAGGGTTTATGATGTGTATTTATATACCCAAAAGTGCATCAGATTTAAAAATTCGCCAGGCGTAACTTGAAATTAATTGTGAAATCAAAAAAAAAGCCAAAAATCGGCATTTTTTCCAAAATTTGATATTTTCAAGCTCGTGTTCCAGAGTTTTCAGGTTTGATATGGGTCCAAAAACCTTTCCATTATTATTTTTTAACACATATTTATATGTGTGCAAAGTTTCAAGTAGATACGATTAATTTTAATTTTTGTCGTAGGACAGATTTTTGATTTTTGCTCGATTTTGAAAAAAACAGCGTTTTATTTAAAGTTAACAATAGATTTACCAAATAGCTAATGTTAAAAAAAAGTTAACTTTAATTCAATAACAAATTTCTGGATTAAGAAAAAAGCAATTTTTTTAAACAATAGTTTTTTAAAATGTTCGCAACAATTTGAAACATTTTGATTCTCCTTTATGTTTTGTTCAGTTTATTCACTTTCGATTATGCAAATTAGAATTTGCATTATTGTGTTTCTGTTTTTTTGTCTATAAATTCTATCTTTTTGTTTTTTTTTTATTGAACGGAAGTATTTTTTTAAATGATATAAAACAGTTTCTTTTTTTCCATTTTTTTGTTGCGATTTTTGAAAAAATGGAAGAAAAAAATGAAATAAAATTTAATTTAAGTTATTGTGGAAATTCGACAAGATATGTTATTTTAACTGTGTCTATTCTTGCTTTAAGTTTTGTTTTGGCAAATTCTTTAGCACTCAATTTTACAGGTAATTTTATGCATTCTTTTATGATAAAAAATCTAAAAATTTAATTTATTGCAGTAATTTGCATGTACAAAGACATTCCATCTTTGATATCCAGCAACTCCACTGATCCACTAAAAACTGATCAAAAACTTTTATATTCTGTACCTCAACAGAGTTGGCTATTTTCTGCCATAGCCATTGGAAATATTTTGGGTAATTTTTATGAATTTACTTCATTTTTTTATTACACTTTTTCCAGGCACCCTTCCCCTTCCATATACAATAAATAGTTTTGGAGTTCAAAAAACTTTTACATTTTATGGTTTTATTTCTGGAATTGCAACATTACTTTTGCCATTTTTTGTACCATTTGGTTTTACATTTGTATTTTTAATTCGAGTTATTCAAGGTTTTGGAGTTGCAATCTCTTTTACTTCCCTCGGTGCAATAGTTTCATCATGGTCATCAATAAAAGAATCTGGAACATATATTGCAATTTTATCATGCCATTTTCAAACTGGTGCAATTTTGGCAATGGTACTTGGAGGAGAATTTTGTTCAAATTCTTATGGTTGGACAAAAACATATTATATTTTAGGTGAGAATTTTAGTTTGAGATTTTCGTGTTAAAAGTTTTGTTCTTGCCACGAAAATTCACCCAGTTTTGTCCTTATATCTAGGATCAAATTTAAGGTAAATTTGATCTTCGGTAAATTTGCCTAAAATGCAAAAAATGTTTCCAGCCTCCAGACTCGACCCAATTTAGCTTGGAAATGACTTTAAAAGTCAAAGGCGTGCTTAATAATTGAATTTTAAGTGAAAATAACTTATTTTTGGCCAAAAAGATCATTTTTTGATTTTTCATTGTCGCTATCAGAATACAATTTCGATCTTCAAAAACGCAAAAAACTCGATTTTTAAGAAAGAAGAGCTAAATTTTTAGTATATCCGCCTCTGAAAAAATTTTTATGAAAATCAATTTTGGAAAATTTTCATCATTTTTCAAAAAATTTTCTTATTTGTCCTGCACACAAATGTTTTCAATTTACCGGAAAATCAGCCCTCAGTAAATTCACCACCCACCAACCCTATTTATATCCCCTTTTCAGGTGTTGGAACACTTTTATCATTTATCCTCTTTTTTATCGTTTACCGTGATACTCCATCGCTTCACAAAAATGTTTCTGAAAAAGAACTAAATAAAATTTCACATGGAAAAGTTCCGCTTATAAAAAACCAAAATAAAGTTCCATACAAAGAAATGTTAGCCGATTTAACAGTAATTGGAATTCTGATTTCTGCATTCGGATATTGTTTGGGAGTTGGAATCCTTTTTCAATATGGTCCAATTTATTTAAATAAAGTTTTGGGATTTGATGCCAAAGAAACTGGCATTGCTGCTGCTCTACCTTATATTCTTTCAATTGTTGTAAAATTTATTGCCGGACCATTTTCACATTTGATAACATTTTTAAATGAACGTGGAAAACTAATATTTTTTAATTGTTTATCACAAATTCCAGTTTGTTTATGCTTTTTATTAATGGCAATTTTACCTTTAAAAATGATTTGGCTAATTCAAATTGCATATACTTTGGTCAATGCTTTTGCAGGGCTTTCAGCATTTGGAACTTCAAAGAGTATTTATTTGGTAAGTTTTTGGGATTTAACCAAAATTTTATTAAACTTTAGCACGAATTTAAATCCGGGATGTGTGGGAGTACTTCCGGGAAACACTTTTCCGCAAATTTTTTCTCAATATTGAAAAAATAATTTTTTATTTTTAAATAATACATTTCTGATCTACTTTTTTATCATAGCTTATATCTGTTTAAACAAAATTTAAATATACGATTTTATTACAAAAATAGAGCTCATTTTCGCTCCCGTTTTGGCGGAAGCGTTAAACGGAATTTCGCTTTAAAAAATTAGAGCGGAAGTAAGAATAAAATTTTTTAATGAAAGCATATATTTAAATTCTGTTTGCACAGATATAAGCTATAATAAAAAGTAGATCAGAAATGTATTATTTTAAAAAAAAACAATTATTTTTCCCACATTAAGAAAAAATTTTTGCAGAAAAGTGTTTCCTGGAAGAACTTCCGCACATCCTTGATTAAAATGCAAATTTTTTGTAGAGCCTGAAAAACATTTTCTTTTTGAATGTGGGCATCAGTGATAATTTCAACAGTGACGCAAACGTTTAAAAATGGAGCTTCAACATTTATCGTTTTTGTTTGATTGTAACATTAAAATCTTTTCAAGGATGTTTTTGATTACTATCTTTTTGATAGTAACATTAATAAGCAAAAAATAAATGTTGAGGATATTATACTTTTTAAAAACAATATTTAAAGATTTTAAATGTATTTAAAAATTGTATATCGCAAAAAATCCTTTTCTTTCAGGTCTCCGCCCATCATGCCCATATTATCATGACTTTTTGCAGTTTTATTAATTCTTTAGTAATTTTGATTTTACCATTATTTGTTTCCACCTTTGCTCCGGATAATTCTTCCCAGCAATGGTCTCGAATATTTTGGAGTTTAGCGGTTTTTATTTTTATTACTGTAATGGTTTTTAATTTTACTGCTCAAGCATCTCCACGTTCATGGACGACGAATCCTCCGCCATCGACAAAAGTTTCTGATGGAATTGAACAACCTCGAAAATATAGTATTGATGGTTTTATTGCAAAACTTTAAGATTCATAAAAGACCACTTTTTCGTTTTTTAAAATAAAATATGTATTTGTTTTAGTATATTTGGAATGCTAGCAGTTTATTGAACAAAACAGTAATACTCAAAAAAAAGTTTTAATAGGGTAAACTGAAATGCTCCAACTTCAAACACATTTTTGACACGTAAAAAGTTGTCATAGACATATAAACGCTTATGAAAAAAGTTGTATCTCATCAAGACGCGTCGAATGATATATTACTTGTAGCAAAAAAAATTTTTTTTTGATTTTTTGGGATTTTAGGGGTACCACCTATGCAAGATGAAAAATTTGCATAAAAATGAGAAATTTGGAATTTAAGTTCGTGATCAGCGACCTCGAATTAGTCTACCCACCAATTTTCAGCCTCAAAGGTCGATTTTTATTTTTTTGAAATCCGACGGGAAAGTTGAAAATTACAAAAAATGGCTTTTACACTTTTTTGTCTTTTCTTTTCACATTTTTTTTGGCTTTAATGTGTTTTATTTCATTGAAAATAAAAATGTTTTTGAAGCGAAAAAAAAGTAAAACAGCAGTTTCACTTTTTAAAAGTTTTATAATTGATTGTCTTTTTCGATTTTGAATATTTAATAAAAACATTTTAAGTAAATTTTAAAATGTACATTAATTGTGAACGTTAACAACTATATTCGTAGTTTCTTTCGAACACATTTAAATGCCAAATAAAATGGGAAAGTAGCAATATTAAAAACGGAACATTTACGAAATATTCAGCAACTGCCGCCCAATCGTATTTGTAATTAATTGCGAACACAAAACAAAAAAGTTTGAAAAAAGTTCAATTTTCTTTTTTTTAATTAATTTTAAAATACTGATGATTTAAATTGTTTTTTTTTTCATTTTTTCTCCGAAGCAAATAAAGATACCCATGTTAAAGAAATTTACCAAAACAGCTTTTGAATAAGAATATTAGGATATCGTCAAATCAGCGAGCATTCTGGCAAAAGGTTATCGAACGCCATTCGGTGAAAGCAAAAATTATTTTGGAATTTGTCCAACTTTTGGTAAAAATATCTATTAGTAAATGATTTGTTGAAAAATATTTGTAATTTATTTAGCTTTGCTATGAACAATAACAGAATTGTTCATATCTATCGCCAAAAAACGCGTTAATCAGGTTGAAGATGCTACTCATTTAATTTTTGAGGATGAATGTATTAAAAACCACAAGATATAAATTCTTGATTATATATTTACATCTAATCAATGTTAACTTGGAATACAGCAATACAACATCTATAAAGTTTCAGCAAAAATTTAGCAAAAAAATACATTTTTTTGCTAAAAAAACAGCAAAAAAAGAAATACAAATAATTTATTTATTGCTATCAAGATAAAGCTGATTGAATTAAAATCCAAAAAAAATGTTACAGTTACTTTACATATTTCTTCGTTAACAATTACTATGAGGTTTTAATTTGCAATTCTGTTTTGAAAAAAGATTTTAATGAATTTATCATTGAAAACACTGCTATTATAATTTGATTTAAAATCAAATATTGAAAAAAAAATTGTTATATACTTTATCGCTCGTGTTAAAACAATAACAAAAATCAGTCAAAAAACCTAAAGTGCCATAAATTTTTTAACAACTGGAGTAACCACAAAACGGATTTTTAAAACAAAAAACAGTATATAATTTAATTTTTACTATATTTATTAAAAATTAGCACAAAAAGAAAAAAGCAAAACTAAAAAAAGACATTTTTGCAGCAAAAGATATTTCAATGACGCTTCTTTGAACGTTTCTTTTTTCCACCACCAGATTGCTTTTTGCGATTCTTTTTTGATGCACGAGTAATTGAATCTTGAGTTGGTTGTTCTTCCATTCCAGATTCAGTATCCAATGCAGCAATATTTTTAAATCCATCTGGATCCATATTATATGCATCTTCAAATGCTGTTATTGGATATGGAAGCTTTTTTCTTTCTTTCATAGAAAATTCAGCAAATAAAATAGGCATCTGACGCCTAAAAAAGAGATTAAATTAAGAAAGCTTAAAATTTAAAAAAACATACCGAATCCAAGTACATGCTTGACGACGATTAAGAACTGGATATCGTCGTTGAAGGACAATAACAAAAAGCAAAGGAATTGGACAATTTTCATGGATTTCAGCATCTGCATCAATCAATTCACGAAAGATACCACCAAATGCAAAACTGCGAACATATTCGGGAGTTGTACTTGCTTGAACATATCTTTCACCTTCTGCAGATAATTCAACAACAGTTTCGCTATCACCAAATTTTGCACCATGTTTTGCTAATTTTCCAATTGCATTATCACTAAAAAGAAATTAAAATAAAAACAAACTAACAGTAGAAATAACCTACATAAGGAGTTCAATAGTTTTGAACATGACACTAATCTTTGTGCAGCAAAAAAGCATAATTTCCCGTTTTTCAAGTGGACGAGGACGAGCAGAATCAGATGGATAAAATCTAAAAAACAAATATAAAATTGCAAAAAAAAATACAAAAAACATACTTTTCAAGTTTTTCCTTTGTTGCATTATCAACTGAACCGAGAAAACGACGTTTAATGGTTTCAGATGGATTTTCAACCATTATTTGCATTTTAATTTCATGCCTGCAGAAAGTGAACCTTTTCTACTTGAACTCTTTGAATACTTTGTAATAGCTTTTGAAGCAGGTTGATTTAATGGTGCTGGATAAATTACCATTTTTGGAACAGGTATATGTGGTTGTTGATTTTCTGTTGCAGTAATTGAAGCACCAGTAGTTGGATCATCCAAAGTTGGTTCAACTGGAGCTTGCACTTTTTTTGGTGGAACTTTTTTTGGTGGAACTTCTTTTGTTACATTTTCTTGTGTTACTTCTTTTGAAGGTTGTAGTTGGATTTTTTGCACTAATTTCTTTTCCTTCTTTGCTGCTTTTGGCTTCTTTTCTTCTTCATTAGCTTTCTTCTTTTCTACCGTTTCTTCTTTTGGTTTTACAGGTTCTTTTTTCTCTTGTACAAAATCAGCTTCAGCGGTATTTATTGGAGTTTCATGAAATGCTGCAGCATTAATCTTTTTTTTATCAACAGCTTTACTTTGCTTTCGAATACAAAAGTACCATACACTAAAAAGGATGATGTAATAATACATGTTTGGTAAAGCTATAACTTACGCAAAAGCAATAACAGCAATAAAAATAATAAAAAGTATACCACCAACAATTGCCCATATAATTGTTGCATTTGATGTTTCTTCTTTTGAACCTTCAGCAGATGTTAAAGTTGATGAAGTCGGTGGAAGTCGAGTTGTTGTTGGAGTCCAAATTTTTGCATTTTTCTACAATCAAACAATGTTTAAAAAGAAACGATGAAAGATAGAAAAAACTTACGACTGTCAAAAAACATTCAGTTGTTGCTATTTTAACAGACAATTTAATCTTTCCATTGGTAATTAAAGGTTTACAACTTGGAAACGGAGGTATCCGAGTTACTTCTGCTGTTGGTGATTGCATAATTGCTGTTGGACAAATATCTTCATCATAAGCAAATTGTGTTGCTAAAAGTAAAACTGTAGAAGAAACTCATAAAAAAAGTGATTACTATGTGTAGGCAACATAAACCATAAAGCATTTTGTCTCATTCCTGGAGAAATACCAGCTTCAAATCTGCATTGATTTGGTCCACAGTCACCTCGTAAATCAGCAGCAGGGCTTTCAGCACCATAACAGATAGAAACCCTAAAAAGTGATGATCGTAAAAATAAAACGTAACATTCAAAAGCTTACTTTTGATTCATACAAGCTTGTTTATTTTGAGCAATACGTTTGGAACAATATTCAAACTTTAATTCATTGCCTTTCAATTCAAGTTCTGTTTCTTCTGCATATCCAGTTAATTTCACATCATCACCATTTTGTTGAGCCATCAGAAGAAAGAAGCGTGTCATCAGAATCTTTTCCATCAAACAAAGCATCATCATTATTTGAATTTCGAAGGAAACGTTGACCAAAAGATCCAAAAAGTACAAGAGTAAAAATAAGCAAAAGTTTGAAAAAATTCATGTTGTTGCGCGTTGTCGACGTTGAAAAATAAAGTGAAATGGGAACATTATGAGAAATTTGTCTATATATAGTCAAAAATGGGATGCAAAGGTTTTGAACGACGTCTTGCTATTGTTAAACATTAGCATATTTATGCAAATTAATAATTTAGAGTCGACGTTGTGGGTTCAGCCGATCAAACAAAAGTATTTGCTACAAAAAAATTTTTCGACAAAATATTTTGCAACGTGCAGACTTTTTTTTCACTCTTTTTCTGTTATTTTATTTCCCTTCTTTTTTAGTTGTTTCGAAATTAGCTACGTGCGCAGCAATGTGCGACGCCAGTGTTCCCCTTAATTTTTTTTCAGTAAAAAAAAAATGAAAGAGAGAGCTCCTTAGGTATACGGTAAAAAATAAAACTTTTTTTTAAAAATTTAATTTTTATCCACCTAGATGTAAAATTTTACGGAGATTCCAAAAATCCAACTTTTGACTATTACTTTAATACAAAAAATTAGAGAAAATCGGTTTTTTTGGCCTGTATTCTGTCTTCCACCTTCTTCCTTTTTAAAACCAGGCCTATTCGACTCAGAATTTTTTTCTGCATCGAACAGTATTTTTAAAATTATCGCACAAGGCCGCACCGCGAAATATGCGTCTATGGCCTAGTGGGAGAGGCGCTGCGCGACAGTTTACAGTCGTTTGGGTCACTGGTTCGAATCTGAACGACTGTAAACTTTTTTTTAAAAAAAACTGCATTTATTTTTGGATTCTCCATAGTCAA
Organism: Panagrolaimus sp. PS1159; assembly: GCA_963922195.1. Lineage (NCBI taxonomy): Eukaryota > Metazoa > Nematoda > Chromadorea > Rhabditida > Panagrolaimidae > Panagrolaimus > Panagrolaimus sp. PS1159. The sequence goes on from CAWUHW010000006.1 coordinate 4,222,718, forward strand.
AAGCATATATGTACCAAAAATAAGCTTAATCGGAGATAAAAAATATTTTTGTGTTTTCCATGGGGTTTGAACCGGTGAAAAACAAATCTTTTTTTGCTGCAAAAAAATGTTGTTTTTCACAAACGACACTTTTTTTTGCAGCAGTTTGCAAACGCGACACGAAAATTTGTATAAAGAAAATGTGTTCCCCGATTGAAAAAAAATTGTTTTTTCTATTTTTTAACAGTAATATTAAGCAGTAATATTACTTTTTTTTACTCATTTCTTTTTTTCTTTCTATCAATATTTATACTGCGCATCTAATGATACCAAATTTATTGCATTTAGAGAACTTTGAAAAACCTGCGCACGTAGCTATTCGAAATGCCCACAAATGGATGAATCAATTGTTTTTTATGTCCAACAAGCAAATTCTATGAGTCTTGGTGATGCAATTTCATGTGCAGCACAAAATTTGGATGTTGATATTCCTTTAATGTTTGTTGTGTCAACTAGTGAACGGTAATCCGATCCGAAAACCAAAAAGTCGGATCACGGATCAATCCGTCAAATATCGGATCGGATTGACGGATTGATAATGGATTGGGAATTTTGACGGATCGGATTGACGGATTGATCCGTCGGATTGTTAGGAAATATAGAACAAATTTTTCAAACTTTTTTTTATTTTTTTTAAAACATTTGTTGAGAAATGAGATAAATAAACGATAAATGAATAAAAAGTTATTTAATCCCAATTTTCAATATCATTACAATGTGCGGCGATACTTTGATTCCAAGCGCATGCGATTTTCGTGGGAGAATTTTTTTCAGTCGCAAATCTTTTCGCGAGAAGAGCGCACATAAAAAGCGCATGCGCTGGAATCAAAGTATCGACGGGTATTGTATTATCAAATGGTTCAACAAGTGTACAATCTTATACATTTATTATAAAACATGTCTTATCTACAATGGTTTTAGACGTAAAATATCTAATGTCATTACAAAAATACGAATAAACAACAACAGAAATAAGTAAAAAAAAAGAAAAAAATTACGGAACAGAATATTCAACGGATCGGATTGACGGATTGTTAACGGATTGGGAATTTTGACGGATCGGATTGACGGATCAATCCGTCGGATCGGATTACCGTTCACTAGTGTCAACTCAATCTAATTTAGCTTGCAACATCGAGAACCCCTGAACGAAAAAAAAAGATTCGATCAATTAATGATTCGCGTTTCTTTTTATGTATCATTTTTGAAGTACAAAAATAAATAAATGAAAATATAAGCAATAAAAACACTGTAAAAGAATTTATTATTCAAAAAAAATATTTACCAAAAACAAAAAAAAATAAATGCAACCAAGTTTATTATTAATGCTTTTTTGAAGATTTCTTTTTTCTTTTTTCATCATTCATTCGCTTCTTTTTTCCATCACTTCCAGAATCAGTTTTAATTCCAGCTGGATCATAAAAGTATTTAGGATCAAGACAATAAGCATTTTCAACAATATTAATTGGAAAAGGCATTTTAGCCCGATCAGCAGCTTTATACCAACCAAGTACCTTTACAAGATTACGACTAAAAAAATCACATAAAATATTAGTAAAAAAAAATCTTAAAAAAACATACCGTAAAGTTGCACATGCACGTCTTCGACTTGCTTCAGAAAATCTTGGTTGTAGAGCAATAGCATACAATAATGGAATAGAAGCTTCAGAACCATCAGTAATATATTTATGATATTCAGCACCAAAAGCAAAATATACAGTTGTTGCATTAGTTGCTTTATCTTTTAATAATCGACGTGCACGTTTTGAAACAGAAACAATTCGATGATATCCATCAAATTCACAACCAGCTGAAGAAAGCTTTTCTTCTGATTCACGTCTAAAATAAAACAAATATATATATAAATTTGAATTCAAGAAAAGAAAATGACTTACGCTAATACATTCATTTCAGCATACATTTCGCTAACAGGTAAAGATAGAAGTTTAACTTCAGATGGCACAACTTCATGTTGAATATTTGGATAATTTCTAAAGCAGATTTTGAATTATCGTAAACCAAGAAAATAACTTACGATTTCATTTCATCCGAAATATCTGTTTCATCAGATTTAAGACAATTCTTTCCTGCAGAATCAACAAGTGATATAACCATTGCACATTTATCTTTTTTCAAAGTTTCATCCAAAGAATCTGTTTTAGCAGATTTCATTCCACGTGGAATCAAACGTTTTACTAAAGGATTATGTGCAGCTCGTGGTGTTGGAGTTGGTTGTTGTTCTGTTGGTGCAGGTTCTTTGGATGGTGGAGTTGATGGTTCTTGCCTACTAACAGTTGGTGCAGGAAGATCTTCAACTGTTTTTGGTTCTTCAGTTTTAGATATCTTCTTTTTATCTTTCTTTGGCTTTTGAGTTGGTTCAACTTTAATAGCTTTCAAATCATCATGCTTCTTTGTTGGAGTTTCAACATCTGCTGCAATATCAGCCTTGGATACCGTAGCCTTTGGTTTTGTTTCATCAGCCTTTTGTGGAGCACGTTTTGGTGTTTGATGCTTTTTATAAAGACGGAATCTAAAAAAATCTTGATAAAAATAAATTAAATGTTTAAACTTACATAATAAAGCAAATAACACCAACAACAATCAAGAGAACAATTCCAATAATAAGAAATCCCCACCATGGAAACGATGCTTCAGACGGATGTTCAGGAGAATGTTTTGGTGGTAAATTTGTTGCTAAATTTGTTGATTGTGGAGTTATTGGAACATGGACTTTTGCATTCTTCTAAAATGACAACATGTAGTAAAACATTTTTAGCATAAAAGATCCAAAAATCAATGATTTCAATCAATTTCATGCAAAATAGTACAGAGAATAAAACTAACGACAATGATAGAACAAGATGGATCAATTGAAATATAAAGTTCAATAACATTATCATCAACCACTTTTGGAGTACAGCTTTCAAATATTCCCAAATGTTTCGCGTTTTCTTTCACGTCAGCACTGGGATATCTCATTGAAGTTTGAAGACAACCAGTAATATCAGTTTCTGGTACTCGTGCTTTACCAAAATATATTCCAGCTCCATCATCATAAACTTTCAATTCACAAGACGTAGAATCAGAACATGAACCAGCTCTAATAGAATTACCCCATCCATCCAAAGATTTATAACAAACGGATGATCTAAAAATTATACATAGATATAAATGAGCTCTTTTACAAAAATTCAACTTACGTTCCTTCACAGTTACAAACTTCAAATTTCAATTCTCTCGAAGTTAATGTAAGATTGACTGGTCCATTTCCACTTAATAAAACATCATGTACACCATATTTTGTTCCTTTTGCAGTTCCGTCAGATAATAACATCGCAGCAGAAGATAGAGTACTCTTTTCACGAACATTACCACCCAAAATTCCAGAATTATTTGAATCAAATTTTTCAGCAGAAGCAGAATCCAAAAATAAAACTTGAATGCCAATAAATAAGCAGAATAAAAACATTTTGGAGAAAAGTTTCATCGTTGCAAACACAAAAAATATTGTTGATTGAAAATGACGAATAAATTCGCACAAATTTCTTTTATATCTGTTTTTTGGGAGCAAAAAAGAAAGAACGTTATGCTAATTTTTTTTATTTACAGAGTGGTTCAAATAATTCCACCAATTTTTTCAAACTTTTGTGAAAACAATAGAAAAACAAAGGAAATTTTTTGAGGTGTCAAAAAAAATATTTTCTGTAAAAACAAACTTTGTGAAAGAACATAACGCCAACAGACTTTTTGTTAAATTTTTGCAGGAAATTTTTTTCTAAATTGGTGCGCTTAATTAAATCTCACTGTTTGATGTTTATATTTTAAAATCCAGCAAAAGATTAACATGTTTAATGACAAAATTTTGTTTGTTTTACTTTTTGTTGAAATAATCAATTTTTCCGTATACAAGCAAAAATGTTTTAACATAAATATTCAACTGGCATAATATGTTGATAATCTTACCATTGAAAATGAACGGATCGTTTCCTTGATTTTTGAAGAGGAAGCTCATATCAGCGAGCAGGATATCTTATTGGCCGATATGAATCTTTTTGGAGAAGTTCCATTGGGGATTAAAGCAAATGTTTTTGATATTTATGAACCACCACCACAAAAACCTGCAGAAAATAGTGTAAGCTTTGAAGCTGATCAAAATGAAGAAATTAATTAAAAATTAGAAGATATTGATAAATATTTACGTCTAATCAATGTTAACTTGGAAGACAGCAATACAACATCTATAAAGTTTCAGCAAAAGTTACAGAACTTTCATAAACCTTTTTTTGCTAAAAAAACAGCAAAAAAAGTAAATTATTTATTTATTCTGATTGAATTAAAATCCAAAAAAAATGTTTCAGTTACTTTACATATTTCTTCGTTAACAATTACTATGAGGTTTTAATTTGCAATTCTGTTTTGAAAAAAGATTTTAATGAATTTATCATTGAAAACACTGCTATTATACTTTGATTTAGAATCAAATATTGAAAAAAATTGTTATATACCTTATCGCTCGTGTTAAAACTAAGGATGGACGGGGACCCAAATTTTGGGCCCCGGCCCGGCCCCAGCCCCCAAAAATATGTTTGGCAAGCCCGGCGTCGGGGGCTCCTAGGAAAAGCCCAATCTTCAAGCCCCAGCCCCCAGGGGCTTGAAACAAAGCCCCTTAGCCCCCGTCCATCCTTAGTTAAAACAATAACAAAAATCAGTCAAAAAAACCTAGTGCGCTATAAATTGTTTAACAACTGGATCACAAAACGGATTTTTAAAACAACAGAAAATTTAATTTTTACTATATTTATTAAAAATTAGCACAAAAAGAAAAAAGCAAAACTAAAAAAAGACATTTTTGCAGCAAAAGATATTTCAATGACGCTTCTTTGAACGTTTCTTTTTTCCACCACCAGATTGCTTTTTGCGATTCTTTTTTGATGCACGAGTAATTGAATCTTGAGTTGGTTGTTCTTCCATTCCAGATTCAGTATCCAATGCAGCAATATTTTTAAATCCATCTGGATCCATATTATATGCATCTTCAAATGCTGTTATTGGATATGGAAGCTTTTTTCTTTCTTTCATAGAAAATTCAGCAAATAAAATAGGCATCTGACGCCTAAAAAAGAGATTAAATTAAGAAAGCTTAAAATTTAAAAAAACATACCGAATCCAAGTACATGCTTGACGACGATTAAGAACTGGATATCGTCGTTGAAGGACAATAACAAAAAGCAAAGGAATTGGACAATTTTCATGGATTTCAGCATCTGCATCAATCAATTCACGAAAGATACCACCAAATGCAAAACTGCGAACATATTCGGGAGTTGTACTTGCTTGAACATATCTTTCACCTTCTGCAGATAATTCAACAACAGTTTCGCTATCACCAAATTTTGCACCATGTTTTGCTAATTTTCCAATTGCATTATCACTAAAAAGAAATTAAAATAAAAACAAACTAACAGTAGAAATAACCTACATAAGGAGTTCAATAGTTTTGAACATGACACTAATCTTTGTGCAGCAAAAAAGCATAATTTCCCGTTTTTCAAGTGGACGAGGACGAGCAGAATCAGATGGATAAAATCTAAAAAACAAATATAAAATTGCAAAAAAAATACAAAAAACATACTTTTCAAGTTTTTCCTTTGTTGCATTATCAATTGAACTGAGAAAACGACGTTTAATGGTTTCAGATGGATTTTCAACCATTATTTGCATTTTAATTTCATGCCGTGCAGAAAGTGAACCTTTTCTACTTGAACTCTTTGAATACTTTGTAATAGCTTTTGAAGCAGGTTGATTTAATGGTGCTGGATGGATTACCATTTTTGGAACAGGTATATGTGGTTGTTGATTTTCTGTTGCAGTAATTGAAGCACCAGTTGTTGGATCATCCAAAGTTGGTTCAACTGGAGCTTGCACTTTTTTTGGTGGAACTTTTTTTGGTGCAACTTCTTTTGTTACATTTTCAACTTCAGCTTTAACAGCTTCCTTCTTCTTTGGTTTTTGAATTGGTTCAACTTTAATAGCTTCCAACTTCTTTGGTTTTTGAATCGATTCAACTTTAACAGCTTCCAAATCATCATGCTTCTTTGTTGGAGTTTCAACATCTGCAATGTCAACGTTGGATACGGTAGCCTTTGGTTTAGTTTTATCAGCCTTTTGTGGAAGACGTTTCAATGGTTTAGTTTCATCAGCCTTTTGTGGAACACGTTTCGATGTTTGATGCTTTTTATAAAGACGATAGCTGGAAAAAACAATCTTATTAAAAATAACCATTAAATGTTTTAACTTACATAATAAAGCAAATAACACCAACAACAATCAAGAGAACAATTCCAATAATGAGAAATCCCCACCATGGAAATGATGCTTCAGATGGATTTTCAGGAGAATGTTCTGGTGGTACTTTTGTTGTTAAATTTGTTGATGGTGGAGTTAATGGAACATGGACTTTTGCATTCTTCTAAAATGACAACATGTAGTAAAACATTTTTAGCATAAAAGATCCAAAAATCAATGATTTTAATCAATTTAATGCAAAATAGTACAGAGAATAAAACTTACGACAATGACAGAGCAAGATCGATCAATTGAAATATAAAGCTCAATAACATTATCATCAACCACTTTTGGAGTACAGCTTTCAAATGGGACATCAACATTCCCTTCAGCGTCTTTCACTTTAGCATCAGGATACCTCATTGAAGTTCGAAGACAACCAGCAAATGAAGTTTTGGTAGTTCGTGCTTTACCAAAATATATTCCAGCTCCATCATCATCATAAACTTTCAATTCACAAGACGTAGAATCAGAACATGAACCAGCAGCTTTAGGATTATCGAAGCCATCCAAAGATTTATAACAAACATATGATCTAAAAATTATACATAGATACAAACTAACTCTTTAAACAAAAATGCAACTTACGTTCCAGCACAGTGACAAACTTCAAATTGCAATTCTCTCGAAGTTGAAGTTAATGTAAGATTTATTGGTCCATTTCCACTTAATAAAACATCTCGTTCACCATATTTTGTTCCTTTTGCAGTTCCATCAGATAATAACAGCGCAGCAGAAGATAGAGTACTCTTTTCACGAGCATTACCACCCAAAATTCCAGAATTATTTGAATCCAATTTTTCAGCAGAAGCAGAATCCAAAAATAAAACTTGAATGCCAATAAATAAGCAGAATAAAAACATTTTGGAGAAAAGTTTCATCGTTGCAAACACAAAAAATATTGTTGATTGAAAATGACGAATAAATTCGCACAAATTTCTTTTATATCTGTTTTTTGGGAGCAAAAAAGAAAGAACATAATGCTAATTTTTTTTATTTACAGAGTGGTTCATATAATTCCACCAATTTTTTCAAACTTTTGTGAAAACAATAGAAAAACAAAGGAAATTTTTTGAGGTGTCAAAAAAAACATTTTCTGTAAAAACAAACTTTGTGAAAGAACATAACGCCAACAGATTTGTTAAATTTTTGCAGGAAATTTTTTTCTAAATTGGTGCGCTTAATTAAATCTCACTGTTTGATGTTTATATTTTAAAATCCAGCAAAAGATTAACATGTTTAATGACAAAATTTTGTTTGTTTTACTTTTTGTTGAAATAATCAATTTTTCCGTATACAAGCAAAAATGTTTTAACATAAATATTCAACTGGCATAATATGTTGATAATCTTACCATTGAAAATGAACGGATCGTTTCCTTGATTTTTGAAGAGGAAGCTCATATCAGCGAGCAGGATATCTTATTGGCCGATATGAATCTTTTTGGAGAAGTTCCATTGGGGATTAAAGCAAATGTTTTTGATATTTATGAACCACCACCACAAAAACCTGCAGAAAATAGTGTAAGCTTTGAAGCTGATCAAAATGAAGAAATTAATTAAAAATTAGAAGATATTGATAAATATTTACGTCTAATCAATGTTAACTTGGAAGACAGCAATACAACATCTATAAAGTTTCAGCAAAAGTTACAGAACTTTCATAAACCTTTTTTTGCTAAAAAAACAGCAAAAAAAGTAAATTATTTATTTATTCTGATTGAATTAAAATCCAAAAAAAATGTTTCAGTTACTTTACATATTTCTTCGTTAACAATTACTATGAGGTTTTAATTTGCAATTCTGTTTTGAAAAAAGATTTTAATGAATTTATCATTGAAAACACTGCTATTATACTTTGATTTAGAATCAAATATTGAAAAAAATTGTTATATACCTTATCGCTCGTGTTAAAACTAAGGATGGACGGGGACCCAAATTTTGGGCCCCGGCCCGGCCCCAGCCCCCAAAAATATGTTTGGCAAGCCCGGCGTCGGGGGCTCCTAGGAAAAGCCCAATCTTCAAGCCCCAGCCCCCAGGGGCTTGAAACAAAGCCCCTTAGCCCCCGTCCATCCTTAGTTAAAACAATAACAAAAATCAGTCAAAAAAACCTAGTGCGCTATAAATTGTTTAACAACTGGATCACAAAACGGATTTTTAAAACAACAGAAAATTTAATTTTTACTATATTTATTAAAAATTAGCACAAAAAGAAAAAAGCAAAACTAAAAAAAGACATTTTTGCAGCAAAAGATATTTCAATGACGCTTCTTTGAACGTTTCTTTTTTCCACCACCAGATTGCTTTTTGCGATTCTTTTTTGATGCACGAGTAATTGAATCTTGAGTTGGTTGTTCTTCCATTCCAGATTCAGTATCCAATGCAGCAATATTTTTAAATCCATCTGGATCCATATTATATGCATCTTCAAATGCTGTTATTGGATATGGAAGCTTTTTTCTTTCTTTCATAGAAAATTCAGCAAATAAAATAGGCATCTGACGCCTAAAAAAGAGATTAAATTAAGAAAGCTTAAAATTTAAAAAAACATACCGAATCCAAGTACATGCTTGACGACGATTAAGAACTGGATATCGTCGTTGAAGGACAATAACAAAAAGCAAAGGAATTGGACAATTTTCATGGATTTCAGCATCTGCATCAATCAATTCACGAAAGATACCACCAAATGCAAAACTGCGAACATATTCGGGAGTTGTACTTGCTTGAACATATCTTTCACCTTCTGCAGATAATTCAACAACAGTTTCGCTATCACCAAATTTTGCACCATGTTTTGCTAATTTTCCAATTGCATTATCACTAAAAAGAAATTAAAATAAAAACAAACTAACAGTAGAAATAACCTACATAAGGAGTTCAATAGTTTTGAACATGACACTAATCTTTGTGCAGCAAAAAAGCATAATTTCCCGTTTTTCAAGTGGACGAGGACGAGCAGAATCAGATGGATAAAATCTAAAAAACAAATATAAAATTGCAAAAAAAATACAAAAAACATACTTTTCAAGTTTTTCCTTTGTTGCATTATCAATTGAACTGAGAAAACGACGTTTAATGGTTTCAGATGGATTTTCAACCATTATTTGCATTTTAATTTCATGCCGTGCAGAAAGTGAACCTTTTCTACTTGAACTCTTTGAATACTTTGTAATAGCTTTTGAAGCAGGTTGATTTAATGGTGCTGGATGGATTACCATTTTTGGAACAGGTATATGTGGTTGTTGATTTTCTGTTGCAGTAATTGAAGCACCAGTTGTTGGATCATCCAAAGTTGGTTCAACTGGAGCTTGCACTTTTTTTGGTGGAACTTTTTTTGGTGCAACTTCTTTTGTTACATTTTCAACTTCAGCTTTAACAGCTTCCTTCTTCTTTGGTTTTTGAATTGGTTCAACTTTAATAGCTTCCAACTTCTTTGGTTTTTGAATCGATTCAACTTTAACAGCTTCCAAATCATCATGCTTCTTTGTTGGAGTTTCAACATCTGCAATGTCAACGTTGGATACGGTAGCCTTTGGTTTAGTTTTATCAGCCTTTTGTGGAAGACGTTTCAATGGTTTAGTTTCATCAGCCTTTTGTGGAACACGTTTCGATGTTTGATGCTTTTTATAAAGACGATAGCTGGAAAAAACAATCTTATTAAAAATAACCATTAAATGTTTTAACTTACATAATAAAGCAAATAACACCAACAACAATCAAGAGAACAATTCCAATAATGAGAAATCCCCACCATGGAAATGATGCTTCAGATGGATTTTCAGGAGAATGTTCTGGTGGTACTTTTGTTGTTAAATTTGTTGATGGTGGAGTTAATGGAACATGGACTTTTGCATTCTTCTAAAATGACAACATGTAGTAAAACATTTTTAGCATAAAAGATCCAAAAATCAATGATTTTAATCAATTTAATGCAAAATAGTACAGAGAATAAAACTTACGACAATGACAGAGCAAGATCGATCAATTGAAATATAAAGCTCAATAACATTATCATCAACCACTTTTGGAGTACAGCTTTCAAATGGGACATCAACATTCCCTTCAGCGTCTTTTACTTTAGCATCAGGATACCTCATTGAAGTTCGAAGACAACCAGCAAATGAAGTTTTCAAAATAGGTAATCTACCAAAATATATTGCATCTCCATCATCATCATAAACTTTCAATTCACAAGACGTAGAATCAGAACATGAACCAGCAGCTTTTGGATTATCGAAGCCATCCAAAGATTTATAACAAACGGATGATCTAAAAATTATACAAAGATACAAATTAGCTCTTTAAACAAAAATTCAACTTACGTTCCAGCACAGTGACAAACTTCAAATTGCAATTCTCTCGAAGTTGAAGTTAATGTAAGATTGATTGGTCCGGATCCAATTAATAAAACATCTCGTTCACCATATTTTGTTCCTTTTGCAGTTCCATCAGATAATAACATCGCTGCAGAAGATAGAGTACCATTTTCACGAACATTACCATCCAAAATTCCAGAATTATTTGAATCAAATTTTTCAGCAGAAGCAGAATCCAAAAATAAAAGTTGAATGCCAATAAATAAGCAGAATAAAAACATTTTGGAGAAAAGTTTCATCTTTGCAAACACAAAAAATATTGTTGATTAACAGTGTTCTGCGGTGCTGGCGCGACGCGCCGCGCCGCAGTCGCGCCGGCTACATTTAAACTTCTATTAGATTACAGATTTTCCTACAACTTTGGTAAAAGATATTCAGCTATAAAGGCTATCACGTGGAATTATTACTTTAAGTTTAAACTTAATTTCTAGTAGCCGGCGCGACTGCGGCGCGGCGCGTCGCGCCAGCACCGCAGAACACTGTTGATTAAAAATGAGGAATAAATTCGCACAAATTTCTTTTATATCTGTTTTTTGGGAGCAAAAAAGAAAGAACGTTATGCTAATTTTTTTTATTTACAGAGTGGTTCAATTAATTCCACCAATTTTTTCAAACTATTGTGAAAACAATAGAAAAACAAAGAAAATTTTTTGAGGTGTCAAAAAAAACATTTTCTGTAAAAACAAACTTTGTGAAAGAACATAACGCCAACAGACTTTTTGTTAAATTTTTGCAGGAAATTTTTTTCTAAATTGGTGCGCTTAATTAAATCTCACTGTCACGTTTGAATCAGATGTTCATTCAAACAATGGCTTGGCATTGTGTTCTTTTTCTTTTTGTCTTTTTTTTGTTTAAAAAATTTTTTAAAAACGAAAAAGTGAGCATCATCTTTGATTATTGGTTTTGTTTTTCAGATACTTTTAAAAAAAAAAGCTCGCTGCTATCCGACTTAGTTTTTTTCCCTGATTATTTTTACGTATATAATAAAAGCATAAAAAATTAATACAAGATCAGGCTCAGTCGTCAAAGATAATGCTCATTTTTTCGTTAATAAAAATTTTTTAAACAAAAACAAAAAGAACACAATGCCAAGCCATTTTTTGAATGAACAAAAAGAGTGGGCTTGATTCAAACGTGCTGTTTACACAGCAGGTTCAACTTTTTTTTGTGACCGAATGCCAACGCCATGTTTTTTGATGTTGAACATGTTGGTTTTATACATTAAACACGAATTATTATCAATAAATTGAATCATTGTATGTTTTTTGAATATTAATAAATCATGAGAAATATATGACAAAACTATTATAAATCACCGTTTGCATTCAAATGCAATAGCGGTGAAATGCTATCGATTTTTCGTTTTTGCTCATTTTGGAGTAATAGTTTATTTTTTACATCAGATTTTTCTGAACATCAGTTAAATTGTTTTAGTATTTAATTCATATTAGTATGGTCCTAAAGATATACAACTATGTGTTTTTGAGAATTATCTTCGATCCGTTCCTGAAATATCGAGTGATTTATGTAAAAAATCACGTTTTTTCACTTTTTCAAAGGGGGGACCAAGGCAAAATCATAAAATTTTCAAAAAAATTTTTTTTCTTAAGCTAGTTGGAATATGTTTATAAACACCTAAAAACATCATTCTGATACTTTATTTTTGGTAAAAAGTTGTTAAAATGTCATACAATTAAACTTACAGTATGCTCCATCTTGAAACATATTTGCTCTACTTTAATAATTTTTATAACAAAAATAAAGTATCAGAATGATGTTTTTAGGTGTTTATAAACATATTCCAACCAGCTTTAGATTCCAAAAATTTATTTTAAAAAAATTTATAAAGCAATATTTGTTAATAAAAATTTTTCAAAGTTTACTACGATGTGTCGTTTTCATTTGATTTTGTTTTTAAGTAATCATCCGCAAAAATTTGCTCTGTCAAAATAGAAAATTACTTTTATTACAAAAAAGCATAAAAATTCTTTAAAAATTCAACAACAGATTGTATAAAAACACAAAAATCAAAAAAAAGACGAATAATAATGTTTTTTCAAAATTATTGTCTTTTTAAAATATCAAATGTCTGAGAAGAATATGTAGCATTTTTTTGGTCATCTTTCAATCGCTTACAAAAAATTCAAAAAGTAATCGATTAATGTGGTTGACAAATATGATGTTTGGAATTTAATTCGAGGTAATCTTCACCATTTTTATTCTTTAACAATTTTGCCGTAACTCTTTTATTCTTTTTTGAACATTTTCCGCAGACAAACGTTTGGGTTTTTGTGTCAAAATAATAGTTGTACTGTAATTTCTTATTCTTTAATGACGAAAAAATAATCAAAGATTTTCGTTGTGAATAGGCATGGCACCGGGTCGGGTAAACCCGGAAATCCCCGGCCCCGGCCCGGCCCGGACCTTGATTTTCACGATTTCTGAAAAAAATTGCACAGGGGGGACCAAGGCAAAATTACTAAAAATTAAATTTTTACCCGGGCCGGGCCGGGCCGGGGCTTCTTTTCACCGGGCCGGGCCGGGCCGGGCCGGGCATTAAAAAAGTCGCCCCGATGCCATGCCTAGTTGTGAACCATTTTTTGTAAATGTTTCAATTTTAAAGTTTGGTAAATTTACGATTCACGCTTCAGGGGATTCATATTTAATAGGGAAACATTTGTGTCCATTTGGACCAAGTTCAACATATTCTTCTTCTCCCATGCTGCTTTTGATAATCTTTGCAAAAACGCTATGTTTATGATTATATGCGCAAATATTACATTTGTATGATTTTGGACCTTTGGTATATTTGTCGCGACGGTTGGCACCATCGTCGCGCTTTCCACCACTTTCAAAACACCTGCACCTTTAAAGGGTAGCAGACAAAGAAGAAAAAGGCGCCAACGCATCCTTTTTCTCCTTCTTTTCGTTTTCTCTTTTTCTATCTTTTTGATAGTTGAATATTTCCAAGCTTGCGGTCGGCCGACCAAGACTTTATGGAAAGAATAAATATATTTAAACCAAATAAAAGTAATCTACAGTTACTATAAACGATATGGTGCATCGACCAGTTCATTATTGAACGACGAATCTTGGCCAACTTTATTATTGTTATTTTTTTTTACAAAATATTTTTATTAATCGGTTAATACCTTCTTATACTTTGTAATTTTTAATCAAACCCGCGTGGCAGCATTTAGAAGCAAGCTCAAACAAATTCCATTTGTTTATATTTTATTATTCGTGTTAGTGTTAAAACAATTATTTTATTGATCATATGGCAACAGTATTAAAATTATTATGCTGAACAAGCTAATTGATCAAAAACAAAAATCTCAAAAACAGAATTATCATGGATCAAATTTCTATTGGCGTTTAACAACACCACAACAACCATATATTGTTGCAGAAAATCCATTAATTCAATAGCAAAGAGATATTTATTTGGCGGGGAGGGCTGCTAATTGGCATTAGCATTCCTTCAAAATACATATTTTCAAAAATATTAATGGCAACTTATTATGTACAGGTGAACCATCAAACGACGCAATTTAACAGTTCAAAGAAAAGTTATTTCTCAGTAGCAACTAATCCTGGATACCCCGAGAATTTCCAACGAGTGGTTAGCTCTGCAAAAAGAGTTATAACATCAGAACAAAGGCAGCGTCAATGAATCAAGTGTTCACATTCTACTAACAAAATGCATGGCAAGAAACTTGGATAAACAAGGCTGAATCATTATGGATTGTAAGTCATATAAGTTGTCAATGAACACTTCCCTGTGCATGCATTTTCATATTATCAGACCTTCACAAAATAGTTTATACCATTGCATGTTTTTTCTTTTGTAATTTATACTAACCCCTTAGTTGTCATTATTGTAAATTTATATGTAAAACTTTAAGCCAAAACTTAAAATTGTTACTAACTTTAAAAGCTTCTCTTTTCGGCGGGAGTGTCGCGACGGTTGGCACCATCGTCGCGCTTTCCACCACTTACAAAACACCTGCACCTTTAAATGGTAGCAGACAAAGAAGAAAAAGGCGCCAACGCATCCTTTTTCTCCTTCTTTTCGATTTCTCTTTTTCTATCTTTTTGATAGTTGAATATTTCCAAGCTTGCGGTCGGCCGACCAAGACTTTATGGAAAGAATAAATATATTTAAACCAAATAAAAGTAATCTACAGTTACTATAAACGATAATATTCGTAGCATAAATTATTTTCTCCATCAAAATTTTTGGGCTATCTAACTTTAAAAAACAATATTTAAAGATTTTAAATGTATTTAAAAATTGTTTGCCCGAAAAAATTTTTCTTTCAGGTCTCCGCCCATCATGCCCATATTATCGAACGCCGGACACTTGGTGGACGGACATTTGGTGGCCACCAAGTGTCCTTTTTTTTCCACCAAGTGTCTCAGACTTCCCACCAAATGTCCCGGACACTTGGTGGGCGGTCACTTGGTGGGTCCACCAAATGTCCTTTCCCCATATTATCATGACTTTTTGCAGTTTTATTAATTCTTTAGTAATTTTGATTTTATTAATGGAAATATAAAAAGCATTCAAAAATGATCATTTAAAAATTATTCGATTTTATTAATATTGATGTTCAATTATTATTTTGTGACAAAAAAACACCACATTTTTCTCCAAAAAAGTTCAGTTAATTTTTTTCATTTTTTAAATTAAAACTAATAAATATAAAATATTCCAACAAATAGAACTATTTTTAAAATTGGGATGTTGTACGAAATTTTACACAAAAAATTCTAACATTTGGCCATAGGTTTTTGAAAAAAGAAAATGTTTTGCCTGCCAAAAAAATTCACAATTTTTTGTCTTTTCTTTTCACATTTTTTTTTCGGCTTTAATGCAGGGCCGCAAATAGGTCCAAAGCGAGGGGGGTGACATCCATATAAAAAATCTCATTTTACCTAGTATGAATTTATTTTTTCCCTATAAATTTGAAATTTGAGGGGGGGACATGTCCCCGATGTCCCTAAGGCAGTTGTGGCCCCGCTTTAATGTGTTTTATTTCATTCAAAATAAAAACGTTTTTTGAGCGAAAGAAAAGTAAAACTTTTTTTAAAGTTTTATGAATTTTATGAATGATCGTCTTTTTCGATTTTGAATATTTAATAAAAACATTTAAGTAAATTTTTAAATGTACATTAATTGTGAACGTTAACAACTATATTCGTAGTTTCTTTCGAACACATTTAAATGCCAAATAAAACGGGAAAGTAGCAATATTAAAAAAGGAACATTTACGAAATATTCAGCAACTGCCGTCCAATCGTATTTAGAATTAATTGCGAACACAAAACAAAAAATTTTGAAAAAAGTTCAATTTTCTTTTTTTAAATTTATTTATTTTAAAATAATGCTAATTTAAATTGTTTTTTTTTCATTTTTTCTACGAAGCAAATAAAGATACCCATGTTAAAGAAATTTACCAAAACAGCTTTTGAATAAGAATATTAGGATATCGTCAAATCAGCGAGCATTCTGGCAAAAGGTTATCGAACGCCATTCGGTGAAAGCAAAAATTATTTTGGAATTTGTCCAACTTTTGGTAAAAATATCTATTAGTCAATGATTTGTTGAAAAATATTTGTAATTTATTTAGCTTTGCTATAAACAATATCAGAATTGTTTATATCAATAACAATAAAACGTGTTTAAAAGGTTGAGGATGCTAATCATTTAATTTTTGAGGATGAATGTATTAAAAATTAGAAGATATTGATAAATATTTACGTCTAATCAATGTTAACTTGGAATACAGCAATACAACATCTATAAAGTTTCAGCAAAAGTTACAGAACTTTCATAAACATTTTTTTGCTAAAAAAACAGCAAAAAAAGTAAATTATTTATTTATTCTGATTGAATTAAAATCCAAAAAAAATGTTTCAGTTACTTTACATATTTCTTCGTTAACAATTACTATGACACTTAAATTTGCAATTCTGTTTTGAAAAGAGATTTTAATGAATTTATCATTGAAAACACTGCTATTATACTTTGATTTAGAATCAAATATAGAAAAAAATTGTTATATACCTTATCGCTCGTGTTAAAACTAAGGATGGACGGGGACCCAAATTTTGGGCCCCGGCCCGGCCCCAGCCCCCAAAAATATGTTTGGCCAGCCCGGCCTCGGGAGCTCCTAGGAAAAGCCCAATCTTCAAGCCCCAGCCCCCAGGGGCTTGAAACAAAGCCCCTGAGCCCCCGTCCATCCTTAGTTAAAACAATAACAAAAATCAGTCAAAAAAACCTAGTGCGCTATAAATTTTTTAACAACTGGATCACAAAACGGATTTTTAAAACAACAGAAAATTTAATTCTTACTATATTTATTAAAAATTAGCACAAAAAGAAAAAAGCAAAAACTAAAAAAAGACATTTTTGCAGCAAAAGATATTTCAATGACGCTTCTTTGAACGTTTCTTTTTTCCACCACCAGATTGCTTTTTGCGATTCTTTTTTGATGCACGAGTAATTGAATCTTGAGTTGGTTGTTCTTCCATTCCAGATTCAGTATCCAATGCAGCAATATTTTTAAATCCATCTGGATCCATATTATATGCATCTTCAAATGCTGTTATTGGATATGGAAGCTTTTTTCTTTCTTTCATAGAAAATTCAGCAAATAAAATAGGCATTTGACGCCTAAAAAAGAGATTAAATTAGGATAGCTTAAAATTTAAAAAAACATACCGAATCCAAGTACATGCTTGACGACGATTAAGAACTGGATATCGTCGTTGAAGGACAATAACAAAAAGCAAAGGAATTGGACAATTTTCATGGATTTCAGCATCTGCATCAATCAATTCACGAAAGATACCACCAAATGCAAAACTGCGAACATATTCGGGAGTTGTACTTGCTTGAACATATCTTTCACCTTCTGCAGATAATTCAACAACAGTTTCGCTATCACCAAATTTTGCACCATGTTTTGCTAATTTTCCAATTGCATTATCACTAAAAAGAAATTAAAATAAAAACAAACTAACAGTAGAAATAACCTACATAAGGAGTTCAATAGTTTTGAACATGACACTAATCTTTGTGCAGCAAAAAAGCATAATTTCCCGTTTTTCAAGTGGACGAGGACGAGCAGAATCAGATGGATAAAATCTAAAAAACAAATATAAAATTGCAAAAAAAATACAAAAAACATACTTTTCAAGTTTTTCCTTTGTTGCATTATCAATTGAACTGAGAAAACGACGTTTAATGGTTTCAGATGGATTTTCAACCATTATTTGCATTTTAATTTCATGCCGTGCAGAAAGTGAACCTTTTCTACTTGAACTCTTTGAATACTTTGTAATAGCTTTTGAAGCAGGTTGATTTAATGGTGCTGGATGAATTACATGTTTTGGAACAGGTATATGTGGTTGTTGATTTTCTGTTGCAGTAATTGAAGCACCAGTAGTTGGATCATCCAAAGTTGGTTCAACTGGAGCTTGCACTTTTTTTGGTGGAACTTTTTTTGGTGCAACTTCTTTTGTTACATTTTCTTGTGTTACTTCTTTTGAAGGTTGTAGTTGGATTTTTTGCACTAATTTCTTTTCCTTCTTTGCTGCTTTTGGCTTCTTTTCTTCTTCATTAGCTTTCTTCTTTTCTACCGTTTCTTCTTTTGGTTTTACAGGTTCTTTTTTCTCTTGTACAAAATCAGCTTCAGCGGTATTTATTGGAGTTTCATGAAATGCTGCAGCATTAATCTTCTTTTTATCAACAGCTTTACTTTGCTTTCGAATACAAAAGTACCATACACTAAAAAGGATGATGTAATAATACATGTTTGGTAAAGCTATAACTTACGCAAGAGCAATAACAGCAATAAAAATAATAAAAAGTATACCACCAACAATTGCCCATATAATTGTTGCATTTGATGTTTCTTCTTTTGAACCTTCAGCAGATGTTAAAGTTGATGAAGTCGGTGGAAGTCGAGTTGTTGTTGGAGTCCAAATTTTTGCATTTTTCTACAATCAAACAATGTTTAAAAAGAAACGATGAAAGATAGAAAAAACTTACGACTGTCAAAAAACATTCAGTTGTTGCTATTTTAACAGACAATTTAATCTTTCCATTGGTAATTAAAGGTTTACAACTTGGAAACGGAGGTATCCGAGTTACTTCTGCTGTTGGTGATTGCATAATTGCTGTTGGACAAATATCTTCATCATAAGCAAATTGTGTTGCTAAAAGTAAAACTGTAGAAGAAACTCATAAAAAAAGTGATTACTATGTGTAGGCAACATAAACCATAAAGCATTTTGTCTCATTCCTGGAGAAATACCAGCTTCAAATCTGCATTGATTTGGTCCACAGTCACCTCGTAAATCGGCAGCAGGGCTTTCAGCACCATAACAGATAGAAACTCTAAAAAATGATGATTGTAAAAATAAAACGTAACATTCAAAAGCTTACTTTTGATTCATACAAGCTTGTTTATTTTGAGCAATACGTTTGGAACAATATTCAAACTTTAATTCATTGCCTTTCATTTCAAGTTCTGTTTCTACTGCATATCCAGTTAATTTCACATCATCACCATTTTGTTGAGCATTTAATCCATCAGAAGAAAGAAGCGTGTCATCAGAATCTTTTCCATCAAACAAAGCATCATCATTATTTGAATGTCGAAGGAAACGTTGACCAAAAGATCCAAAAGGTACAAGAGTAAAAATAAGCAAAAGTTTGAAAAAATTCATGTTGTTGCGCGCTGCTGCAAACCACCGTTGTCGACGTTGAAAAATAAAGTGAAATGGGAAAAATTGTGAGAAATTTGTCTATATATAGTCAAAAATGGGATGCAAAGGTTTTGAACGACGTCTTGCTATTGTTAAACATTAGCATATATATGCAAATTAATAATTTAGAGTCGACGTTGTGGGTTCAGCCGATCAAACAAAAGTATTTGCTACAAAAAAATTTTTCGACAAAATATTTTGCAACGTGCAGACTTTTTTTTCACTCTCTTTCTGTCATTTTTTCTCGCTTCTAAGAAATAATTTTATGAAATCGATTTTTGAATCAATTTGGACGAAAGATCAAATAATAATAACTAGAGGACCCCACCGTCTGCGGCGGTGTCGTCCAATGATTTCTTGCACCTCAAATTGCTTTTAAAAACAACAACATCAAACGCAAGTCTTCGAACTGCACGATTTCGGTCATTATCACGTTCAGGCAAAACATGCTAAAAAAGAGATCACATATTTAAATAAAAGAAATAAAAAGACTTACAGATTCAGTATTTAAATGTTGTAAAGATGTAGCATTAAAGACATCACTTATAAATTGGTGAGGAGCTCTTGAACCAATCCAAATAAAACTAATAATACCATTTTCAATAAAATATACTTCATTTGAATCCATATAATCATATGAAGCTCGAACTGGAGTTGGCATATTCAATTGTGAAGTATTTTCACCAATTTCCAAATGTGTAATAGGAAGAATTTGTGGATAAAGCGTTCGCATACAAATATCTGGACGCAGAGATTCTTCTCTCTGTGATTTTGTTTTTATTTTTTGATATATATTATATAACGTTACTATTTTTTTTATGATTGTTGAAAAAATCTGTTAATGAGGATATATTGTTTTTTTGATTATCTTTTAAAAGTTTTATGTGAACAATAAATAAATTTAAAACCTGAAATTTCGGGTACTGTAATATTTTATTTTTGTTGAAAACTTTTTGCATCTCATTTTTTAAAGGCAGTGCCGTGTTCTGCTCTATAAATTTAATATGAATAAATAAAAATTATGTAGAAAAATGTGTGAAATAAATTTATAAGTATAAGTGGTATGATTTATTCAATCTTTGAAACGAGAGCGGATCGGCCGATCGCTAGGTTACATTCTTTAGCAAGTGAAATGTTAAAGAAAGAAAAAGCTTTTTTTTCTTTAAAAGATAACAAAAACAAACATCGGGATATGACAAATCTCGACAATTTATTCAGTTTATTCGTCTTTTCAGGCTTTGCTATAATTTGCTTTAAAGTTTTTTTTGTGAAGATTAATAATTTTGCAACATTTTTATGATTGTAGATGAAAAATTGATTCGATTTTCAGCCTTGTCCAATTTTAGAAAAAATAAAAAACTTATTTAAAATATGCAAAAAAGTCCTCCCATTTGGAATGTAATACTGTATTAAAGCGAACTATTAAAGCGGGCGAACTGTATTAAAAAGATATGATTTGCCACATCCTCCAGGTCCATCAGCAAAAATACAACATTTTTCAACTATTTGTTCTGGACTTTGAATTTTTTTAATTATTGGATCAACAATAGCTTTTTGTTTTTCATTCATAATACCATAATCAGCCCATCCTTCATCTAACAAAGCTTTTAAGTCAACTGTTTCTTCATTTTCATATCCTATTTCATTCATATATGCTTCAAGTTGGGGATAATCTGATAATTGTTTTTCTTGATTAATCATACTTTTAACAATTTTTCTCCATGCAACTTTTTTTGCATCATCCTTTTGCCATTTTTTAAGTAAATCTGATGTTAAATGATCTTCAAATTGATCAAAAAGTTCCAAAGGATTACCCAAATCACAATGAGCTAATAATCTTGCAAAAAGATATCTGAATTGATTAGGAGAAGTATGATTTAAAGCTTCATATAGTGTATCTTCATATAGTTTATCATTTAATACTAATCCTAATGCAACACATGCGTCTCGATTACTTTCATAAGTTTTACCTTCAACTGTTCGAATATTTTCAAAAGACGTTGGTCCAGGAACTGCCATTAATAATCTTCGAAGATAGAAACAATTTGTTCTTTTTGGATTTACATTATAAAGTCGGCAAAGTTTTGGTTTTGTCATTTTCTTTCGAGGATTCCATTGTCCAGCTTTTCCATCCCAAACATGTGTAATTCCAATTTTACTGTATAATAATTTTTCTGGAACTTTAATATGATTAACATTTTTTCCTTCTGTTTTTAATTGTTCAATTTGTGCTTTTACTTTTTCAATTTCTTTTTCCTTTTCTTGATTAACTTTAAAGAAAGCCATAAGTTTGGAATCTTTATTTTTTGCATTATCCATTTCTGTTTCATCTGGATTTTCTCCCATATATACAGTTTGTTCATTTTCCAAATGCACTGGTAATCGATCAACTGAATGACTTAGTCGATACATCCAAAAATCGGATAATCTCCAATGAGCTTCACATGCACTGATGTATCTGAAATCTTCATAAGAATTTATTTCATCATAATTAAGTGAATTTACCATTTCACTATCCAAAAATTCATTCATTTCAACAAAAGCTTTATCATCACCTTTAAACACGTATTTAAAAACATAAAATACTGTAGCAATTGTATTTATTGCTTCAACATTTATATGACATTGCATAAGTTTCAATAAATATGGATTATGTGGAACAACCCATCGATTATCAACATCAATTTCCTTGCCATTTACTTTCATTTTAAAAGATCTTTTATTATCAGGACGTTTTGGACGTGTAAATCCGTTATCATCCATAATTGTTTCTTCCAAAAAAGGCCTTGGAAAATTTCTTTTGCATTTACCATTAACCATGCAAGGTGCATTAGGGTTATATTTTCCACATGGACGATGAATACAAAATTTTTTAATGAGTTCCAACAATTCTTCATCAAATTCTTCACCACATTCACATGCTTCTTCTTCACTCATTGGTGGAAAATATGCTCTTACATATGCATTGACTTTTTCTGGTGTATCCCATTTTTCCTTTAATGTAAAAACACAATGGCAATGTGGAAGTCCACGCTTTTGGAACTCAATAACTACTACTGAGCATATAACTTCACCAAAAATTTGATCTTTTTCTATTACTCGAATAAGTTCATGCAATTTTTGATAAAAGCAACTGTTTATTACATCAGGTCTTTCCCATGCTTTTTGATCCTCATAAAGATTATTTATAATATCTTCATCTTCAGGATTTACTGTCATTGTTATCATTGTTGTTGGTTTACCATATTCATCAACCATTGTAATTGCATCTGAACATAATTCTCTAAGATATCGAGGTCCACCATAAAATGTACTTGGCAAAATTTTTACTGTTCCAGGAGCTTTTCCAAATTCTTGGGCTTTTTTATTTAATGCTTCATGGATATCCAAATAACTTGCTGCACGAATTTGTTTTTGGTTACTTTTATACCATTGCAATCTTCCATTTTCAACTCTTGCCCATGCATCACAAAGATATTGTAAAAATAATTTACCACCATATAAAAATGGATTAAAACCATATTTTTCTTCATCTCTGTCTTGGAATTTAAAATTAAAATATTCTCTTTCTGTTAGTTTACCACTTTTTGGATTTTTTGGATCACGCTTTTGTTGATCATAAGTTGTTTCTTTTCCTGTAGGATAAAATAATGGATAAGTCAAAGGTTCAACTCTTGGATCCCATGATCTTAAATATTCGGTAACACCATTTCCATTTTCATTATCATAAATTAAAATATCATCTCGTGGTACTTCACCATCTGGTCCAGGAGTATAAACTAATGCAATTTCATTTTCTGCTTCAACTTTATCGTAATTTCTTGCAGCATTTGGATTTCCTTTAAAAACTAATCTTAATTCACGTGGCTTTTCACCTTTTGCTTCTTGATTTGCTTTTTCTTTTTGTACCGTATCCTTCAACATTGTGTAAGATTTTGCAAAAATATTTACTTGTCGCATTGTTTGATCCAAATCTTTCATCAAATCAATTGAAAATCTTTTATTCATTTTTGTGCAAGCATCAATTCTTGAAGAAGTTGCTGTCCCACTATCCACAACATAATTTTGTCCTCCAAAGGTTGCAGTATTTCCTTTTGGCAAATAAGTTTTTGGCATTTTATGCATTACTTTTCCTTGAATTTTTAAACATGGAACACCTGGTGCCATTTTTACATTTTTTGCAAACATATGTGCACAGCTTAAACTTGAATTAATTGTTCGTTTTTCCAAATCAAATACTCTTGCATATTCCCTATTTTCATGCTTTTTAGTCATCAAATCTTTAAAAAGTTTTGGATAATCAAAAACTCCAACTTGCATTTTAACTTTTCCTTGTTGACAACAATTTGTAAAAGTCCCATCTTTTTGTCTTTTTTCTGCTCTGTAATGTTTTGCCCCACATCCATTACAAATAACATCTCTTTTTCCTAATCTAAATGGTTTAACACCTTTATAATTTGCTGCTTTTTGCGGAGTAAAAGATGATTTTGTTTTTGCATTTTTAAGCCTTTCCGCTCTTTCTTGTTTCAACTTTTCTTGCTTTTCAATTCTTGTTATTGCACGTTTTATAGCTTTTTCATTTTTATCATTATTTAACCTTTGTTGTTTTTCTTCTTCAGTTTCATTTTCACGTTTAATTTGTTTTGATTCTGCATCTTTCTTTAATCTTTCTTGTTTTTGTACTTCATTTTCCATAGCTCTTTTTTCAGCTTCAGAAACTGATTTTTTCTTTTTCAAAGCTTTTGTTAATTTTTTTGAAACACCTTCCTTGGCAATTTGTGAAATTTTGTTTGATTCATTTTTTTGTTCGATAGAAACTGAACCCCTTTTGTTTTGCATATATTCCTTTTTTCTGGTATTTTCTTTTAAAATTTGATCTGCTGTGCTAATTGATTTTTGATATGCATTTTTGGATTTTGGAGCTTTTTTATTAATGCGTTTTCTTCTGCAAAATTCTTCAAAAGATTCATTTTTATCTTTTTGTGCTTGTGTCTCTTCTTTTGCTGTCATCAATGTTTCATCAACTTCCATTGCATCGTCAGCTTTATCATCAGTTTTTATCTTTTTAATTTCTTGATCATTTTTATCTTCTTGTAATGCTCTTTTTATACCCTTTTTAGATTCAACAAATTCATCATCATCCATTTTTTCCTTTTTAATATTGTTTTTTAAAACCACTTTATTTCCATTTATAGCAACAAAAATTTCTTCTTGAATTTCCCTTGAATCATCAATACACATTTTTTCAATTGGATCATTTAAGCATCCCATACTTTCATCACAAATATTTGTTTCATCTTTTTTCTCATCATCCGCTGTTTTATCATTTTTTGATACAGAATCTTGTATAGTTTTTTTTTCCTCTAAGATTTCAATATCAGGATCTGAACTTTTTGCTTCATCTTCTTTTTCTGGTTCAACTGTTGGTTTATTTAAATTTGTATAATGTGTTGGAGTTGCAACATGAGGAACCCATTCATCTGTAATTTCTTTATTCTTTAATCTTCTTAAAATTTCACGTGCCCGAGCTCTTTCTGCTTCTGGATAATAAGGAACAAAAAGATTGCATTTGCCATGGAAACAAATTTCTTCTCCATTTCGAAAACAATTAACTCCACAATCATATCCATTTTGTTGTTTTGTTACTGTATAATTTCTATTTTTCAGAGTAAATTGTATACGTAAAGCAGATTCAATACATTTTTTTAAACGTGGAAAAATTGATGGCACAGGCCAATGCAAACTATCATAGACAACAACAATTTTTGTATCTATATAAAATGCTGCAAGATACCAATGTCCTCCTGAAGCAATTGGTGCTAATAAAATGTCAAAATTTGATTTGTATATTGCCAAAGAATTTATCGGATTGGCATCACTATGCATAGAGAGATAATTACAAAAAGTTGATGGTAAAACTGCAACTTTTCTGATACCTTTTCTACCAACAAATGCAGCAACACCACAAATTAAAGCATCAACTTGATCGTCATTCAAATATAAATCTTGAACTGTTTTATGTTTATCTTCAGAAAAAAGTAAAATTTGACGATAAGTTTGTAAATGAGCTAATGGTGGATCTTCATAAGAATCTGATACTTCCTTATCACCATCATGTTTTCTTTTTCCACCTCCGATAATACTGTATTTTTTTTCTTGTGCAATTTCATCAATCTTTGTAAAATTTACCATTTTTGTTCAATTTCAACAATATATGCTTTAATTATGACAGCTTATGCGTTTCAAATTTGATTTTTATCTTTAACTTTTTATATACTTTTAATGCTTTTATTACGATTATTCGATTTTTACAATATCCTTTTTTTACGGTTTTTTTTATTTCTGATCTCTATTATTTACGGTTTCTTTTATTTCAGTTTCTTTTATTTCAGTTTCTTTTATATAGGCTTCTTTTATTTTATGCTTCTTTTATTACGGGCTTCTATTATTTGACTTCTATTATTTGGCTTCTTTTTTGGCTTCTTTTTGGCTTCTTTTTTGGCTTCTTTTTGGCTTCTAAAGTGAAACAACAATGTGCCCTAACGACACAATTTGTTGTTTCACTAAAGTTTATTGAGATTAATTTATTTTTCAAGTAAACTTGAAAAAAAGGTGCTATTGGCAAACTTTATAACCAATAGTCACCTGAAAAAAAATAGCTAAAGTTTATTGAAATTAATTTATTTTTCAAGTAAACTTGAAAAAAAGGTGCTATTGGCAAACTTTATAACCAATAGTCACCTGAAAAAAAAAATAGTATGAAAGCAGCCGATATACGACAGAATTTCAAAGCTCAAATGAGAGAAATGTTTTGCAAAGCTCATTGAAACATTTTTTATTCAAATTACAAAACCGTAGAATGCAAATTACTCAATTTTTTTCTTTCACATGTTTTTTTTCATTTTTTCATTGTCTTTCTTTTGTCTTTAAAAATTTGCATTCTTCTTTTTCATTCTTCTGTGAATCTCACATTCAGATGCCATAAAGTATTCTGTAAATCTCGCTCCGGAACTAACGGCCATCCATTTCATTGTCCTCACAACTTAACCTTTATTTTAATACTAAACACACTACAAAAAAAATGAGATGCAACATTCCACAGACAGACACATTCTCAAATAAAACATAGTGATGATGACAAGCTAAGCCCCGGCTGAAGCCGGGGCAATAGCTTGCAAAAAATAGATTCAGCAAACAAAAACATTCAGTAATGAAATAAAAACCGGCGACAAATTCAAAAAACAAATTGTTAAACAACAAAAATAGATTGCAGAAAATATCTAATTTCTAATTGTATTGCAAAAATGTGAAATGAGTCAAAATATAAGCATCAAAAAATTTATTTTTCATATTTGTTTAATTGCAGTTATAATAATAAAACAAATAAATAAAAATAAATTTTTTATATTTAATTTTAAAATAAAGAATTGGATAATGTTCTGATGGTTAAGCAAACTTTGAAGATTCAGCAACATCCATCAATAAAACACCACCTAAAAAAATGTATAATTAACGTTAGAATCCTCAAAAACTTGCCTTCAAGTTTTATTTTTCCTGAAAATTTCCAAGTTGAACCTTCTTTTGATTCAATTTTTGTTGTGCTCCATAATTCGATAAAGATGGTATTAAAATCTTTTCCCAAAATAATAAACTTTCCATTAATAGGTTCGCTTTCGCGATCAATTTGAACGATCACAGTTGCTTTATCAAGTGGTCCTGTAATAAGTTGCAAATCATGAATTGGATCTTTTTTAAGTGAAGAAAGAACAGAATAAGCTGAATTCAATGTAAAAAAGAGATCAAGTTGAAGATCATTAGATTTTGGGACATATTCTCTCTTTGTTGATGTTGATGGCGTTGAAGGTGTTGATTTAGGCTTTGAAATTGGTGTTGAAGAATTTGATTTGCTTGGTTTGAACAAACGTTCAAAAGTAACAACGTCACCAGTATCAACTTTAAGTTTGTCCAAAGAATCTGTCCATGCTTTAATGCCAAAAATTTTTGTTCGTTCAGTTTCGTCCAATGATTTGACAGAACATGTAAGGAACTTGTAACCTGCACTGAAGTTACAACGAATAACATGAGTTGTTATTGAAACACGACTAAAAAAATAAATCAGATAATATATGTTAATGTTAATGAAGAAAAAAACTTACTGGAATCGATCGCCAGCTCTTATCATTTTCAAATCATCTTCTGTGGAAAGTTGATCCAAAACGCTTTCCATATTTAATGGTCGACGACTGGAGCCCATAATATCTTGAGATGATTTATAATTACTAACTTCTGGAATTTTCGGTCGATCACCATTTTGCTGTCTTGGAAATTCAAAATAATTCTGGAATAAATGAGATAAATTTAAAATTATTTTTTGTTTATTATTATATTACTGGAAATTTGGCAACATTCTTTTCAACATGTTTATTAAGAAATAAACACAATGCAGAAGATTCCATTGAATTTTCATAAGCTGCAATATGAAGAGAAAGGGTGCTATTATTGCTTGTATTTGAAATTTTTTCTTTTTTCCATCGTTTGATGTCATGATTGTGTTCATTAGGAGTTGTAAATGTTGAGATTTTGGAAGATTTTATCCATGAATGCTGTTTTTCTGCATAATTGACAGAAACTTTTAAATTTGTTGCTGCAGACCAACGTAAAAATTCATAATATTAACTATACATTAAAAGCCATGTGATTTAAGAGATAAAGAAATCAGCTTTTTATATGAGTAAATGTAAATTGTTTTACTAATTTACAAAAAAATGCCAACATAAAAATAATGTTGCTGAATTTTATTTGTTAGAACTGCAGCAGCAGTGTTTTAAACCACAGTATTTACCATCATTTGATTTGCTTTTAAAATGAACAGGAATTAATGTTGCACAATTTTCGCTTTGATTCAAATTGAGGTTGGAATATTGATTTTCAGAGGTGGTAATGATTTGTTCAACAAATGAACATTTATCATTTTTTGTTGCCATATGAAACAAAAATTGTTGAATTATGAAATTTATATGCAACTACACTAAAAAATGTTGAAACAAAAATAATAAAAATGAGCAAAAAATAGCAAAAAAGAACAGCACTATGAAAATGGTGAAAACTGAATGATTTAGTCGAGAGTAGTCTGCTATTTATGAGCAGACGATGTCGATGTCAAAAATGTGCTGTAGGCGGAGCATAGCGTGCTGAGTATCCCCAATCTTAGAAGATATAACATAGTGAGAGATGATAGATGCATCATTTTTTTTCAAAAGTAAAAAGCATGTGATGATTTTTAGACAAAGACAGAAAAAAATCGATTTGAATAAAATAATAAAAAAGAGTTTAAAAAAGCATCTTATAATAATATTTAATTTAATGCCATTTTTTTAAAAGTTTTACCTAAATTAATTTGCACTTTTCTATTAAAAAAATTTGAAAAAATTATTGCAAAAAAACACAAATTAAATTTTATAAAAAAATATCACAAAAATCTTACATAGAAATTATTACGTTTTTTCTTGCAACTTGAGAATTTGAAAAAAAGCCACAGTTATGTTTTTTGAAAAACACTTTATGCTTTTTTATGTTTTATACGGTAATGTTGTAATGTTCCAGTTTTCCCCCTTCTTAATTTTTCATATTAATCTTATTTTTTTTATAGGCTCAAATTTGTATTGAAATCAATAAAAAGAAATGTCAAAATTTTTGATAATTTTATGGGTATATTATTTCGTCGACTCCGCGACGTAAAATTATCGGACTAACTGCTGGGGAGCGATGGTAATTTGCTGCATGCAAACCGAGATGCATGCAGGGTAATTTGCTGCAAATGCAGGGTAATTTATTGCATGCAGGGTATTTTATTGCATGCAGGGTAATTTGCTGCATGCAAAATTTTTTTACGGAGACAAAATTCATTTGCATATCTTTTACAAAAAAATGTATTCAAAATCCCTTTAAAAGGGATTTCAGAATCCTTAGATTTTGAAGTCATCCAAAACTTCAAAATCCAAAGGATTCTGATTTACAAAAATTTTTGCAAAAATAAATTTTGCAAAGTTTTTTTCAAACCAAAAAATGGTTTAGAAAAAAAATTTTTTAAAAAATAAACAAGTCAAAGCTTTTATGTTTTTTGAAAAACGTACACAAAAAGCGTTGCACTTTTTTTAAAAAAAAGAACAGAGAAAAAAAGAAATGCACTCTTTTCGTGCAAAAGACTGTCGTTTTTTGACGTTTTTTTTTCATTTTTTTTGCAGTAATTTTTTTTGTGCATTAATATTAAGATTTAAATTTGTATTAATACAAAAATTAAGAAAAATTTGTTCTTCTTAAAGACCAAGTATAACATAAATAAAAAAACAAATCTTTGTTTTTTTGTTTGGACATTGTAAAATAAAATCAGCTTATGGATGATCTAAGTCATGCTGTTACGTTTAAAATTCTTTTTTTACATGTTTTTCAGGTGTATTTTTTTATAATTTTTTCAGTATTTGTTAAAATTTGTTATATTGTTGAAACTAATAAATGTTTTTATTTTTCGAAATTTTTTGTTCGAAATTGATATTTAAATTTAATTAACAGCAGAATAATTCTGATATGGATAAAAATGTTCGTGGATTAGAACTCGCACATAATGAACAGTTGCTGTTCTTAGAGTTTTGCATATTTAAAAAATAATTTTTAAAAAAATTTGTAAGCAGTGTTGCATATTTAAATAAACTTTGTTTTAAAAAAAATTTTTTTTATTAAAATGCTTAAATATTACACATTTAAAAAAAAGTACAATTCATTTTTTTTTCACAAATGTTACATAAACAAAAAATTTTCAAATTGCGATATACCACGTTTTTTATTCCTTTTTATGGCGCTTGATTTCTTTTCATTTGAAAAAAAACTTTTTAAGATCCAGAGTATATTCCTCCGCAGCCATAATTTATTGTGCTGTAAAAGAAACTAATCTACATATGGCATCACTTTTAGTGTTATTGTTGGGAAAAAATGAACGTTTTGGAAAAAGAACCAACTAACAGCTTCACTTTTTTGATCTATTGTAAATTTTCCCACTCTTTTCTTTGTTTATGTTATTAATTACTTTTTCTCATTTTCTTTTGTAAAAAATTAATTTGTTTCTTTTCGGCGTTTAGAGGTTGCGGATAGAAAGTGAATGGCGTATAGGCGCTAATCACTTCGACACTCTTTTGTGTTTGTTTGTTTTTGAATTTTGTTTTCCTTGCATTTCCCCAAAAGTAGGTTGATGTGATTCAACTCACTTTTGGGACAGTATTCAATTGTTTCGATTCATTTTAAATCTTTTGGAAATAGTACTTTATTGTAGAATTTTATATTTCTGGTAATTTTATAAGAATTTGTTGATTTTTTTATGCCTTTGTTTTCCTTTTTTGCGTCTTTGTTACTGCCTTTTTGAGAACTGAATGCATTCCTTTTTTTTAAATGTGTTCCTGTTTTTGCGCAGCATTGTAATGCCTTTCCTTTTTTTCGATTTGATGATATCATCTGTCTAAAATAAACTATCTCTGGCAATTTTTTGCAATTCTCTGCGGCTATCTTTCCCTTTTCCGCGTCTTTTTTTTGTCTTTTGAGAAAACTCATTGAATTCTTTTTTTACTGTGTTACTTTTTTTGGGCAACATTTTTCGTAAATAGTGTTCCCGTCCCGTTTTCGGAAAATCACGGGAACGTGAATTCCCGTGTTTTTAGAAATAGCCACGGGACGGGATCACGGGATTCCCGTGGTCCCGTCCCGTGATTCCGTCAAAAATAATCTACCCAAAAAGAGGGCAGAAAAAATTTTTTTTTACATTTTAAATGTAATATAAAAAAAATTTTTCTGCTCATAATAACAAATTACGTAAAAAAAGGAGGAAAACAATCAAAATAGCTCAAACAATTTTTTTATAAAAATAGTTAAGGTATTTTTATAGACCTGCACATTTTTTAGTAAACGAAATGCTAAAATGCATTGAAAATGCAACTCTGTTTGGCGCGGGAATTTTTCAGTCATTTTTTGCGGGAATTTAAGACCACGGGACGGGATTACGGGATTTTCACGGGACCGAAATGGCTACGGGACGGGAAAACGGGAAAGTCCCGTCCCGTTCCCCGCGGAAATCCCGTCGGGACGGAACGGGAACACTATTTATAAAAGCATTTCTTTTTTTTCCGATTGGATGATATCTGTTTATTGAGAAAGCTATCTGTGGCAAGTTTAACTATTTTGGAAACATTGTTTTCTAATCCTCTTCTCATTTTTATTGTTTTTAAAATTGTTTTAAACTTTGGATAGAACAGAACCTGGAAAAATTATCCCGGAACTTTGCACAAAAAAATTGGCTCTAGTTATTTATCTTTTTAAAAGTTATTTCTTAAATTCATTTTTTCCGTAAATTTGTTCATCTTGTTTAGTTTTTCTGTAGATTATATATTATTAATTATGCATTTATAAATCAAATTACACTCACATTGCGTTTTTTAAGACTTTTTTTGCTTTTCTCACATGTAACTAAAAATTTAAAATACAATGCTCAGCGCCTTTTAGAATTATTATAATATGTCTGAAACTGCCGATTTTAAACGGTTAAAATTGTTTGATCCAGTTGATGGTTCAAAGAATATTATTAATTCAAATTTTCTTAGTTGTAATAATGATAAAGAAAAAGATTACATGGATGATAAAAAAGATATGCAAAGCCTCAATATTGATGATTATATTTCTCTGAAATATGGTCCTTCAGAAAAAAAAGTTATTGTTCCACATAAAACACCTCATAAAATCAAAAATGTTATTTATTTGAAACAAACTTATTCAACAAAGGCAAATAATTCACATAAAGCTGTTGTGGGATTATCAAGTAAGTTCATGCCTTTTAGCGAAGACGTCAGCAGGGTTTTATTCCAAATGGGGCACAACTAGGATTGTCTATTTTCCCGAGAAATCAGAAAATGCCCGGAAACTTCCCGATGTATAAATTTTACGTTTTCAGGCATTCTTTTACCCAAAAATGCTTAAAATCCTAATTTTGCTTAATTTTGCCTAAAATAAAGTTTTTTTTTTTCATTTTAGTGCAAAAAATAACAGCATTTTATAAAAGATTTTTTCAAAAATGCTTGGTCCCGTTTAAATTTTTTTATTTCAAAAAACAAGCACTTTTTTACAGAGATGAGAAATGCGGTCGGCCGGCTGGAATTTTTTCGGCCGCGGCCGGCCGCAATATTTCAACAGTAACAAAACAGCAAAGAGGGGAGGGGCCCTTTGAAAAAACAAAAATCCCAAAAAAATCACAAAGAGATTTAAGGGAAAAAACGGGGAAAATTTATTTAAAATTTCCTAAATAAATAAATAAATATATTAATAAAAATAAATAAATTGATTTTTTTGGCCGGATTTCCTATTGCTGCTTTTTTATTAAATTTTTTTAAAAGTGATTGGTACTCCCTTTGATTTATTTATTCAAAAAAAAACAAAAGGGAGCATTTGTTTGAATTGATTTTCAAACTTATACCCCAAAAAAATGCGTTTTTTTAAAAGATTTCTAAAAAAATGCTTGATCCCCCTTTGATTTTTTTAATTACAAAAAAGAACCACTTTTGTATCAAATTTTTCAAAAGTGCTTGGATAAAGTAAATAAGTGCCCAAAAAATAAACAAAACATTAAAAATATGAACATTCGGTGAATAAATTTTTAAAAATATTTTGAGGGGAATTAAACTTCACTTGGGACACACCCTATTGACGTCCGTGCCTTTCATATAACACGTGAAAAACAAAAACTTTTTTGAACTTGTCAAAAAAACGTCGATGAATGCTTAAATTGGAAATTTCCATTTGCAAAAACAGCATTGTCTTAAAAAAAGACCAAAAAGTGGAAAAATGTTTTCCAATTTAAGCATTCAAAAATAAAAAGACCAAAAAGTGGAAAAATGTTTTCCAATTTAAGCATTCAAAAATAAAAAGATAAAAACGTGGAAAAATGTTTTCCAATT
Organism: Panagrolaimus sp. PS1159; assembly: GCA_963922195.1. NCBI lineage: Eukaryota > Metazoa > Nematoda > Chromadorea > Rhabditida > Panagrolaimidae > Panagrolaimus > Panagrolaimus sp. PS1159. The sequence continues at coordinate 4,256,246 of CAWUHW010000006.1, forward strand.
TAAGCATTCATTTAAAAAAAGACAAAAAGGTGGAAAAATGTTTTCCAATTTAAGCATTCATTTAAAAAAAGACAAAAAGGTGGAAAAAACTTTTCCATTTTAAGCATTGGTTGAAAAAAAGACCAAAAAGTGGAAAAAACTTTTCCATTTTAAGCATTCATCAGAGAAAAAACAAAAAAACACAAACATTTCCAAAAATGCATCATCAAAAAATGGAAATGACCATTTCCAAAAATGCATCATCAAAAAATGGAAATGCACATTTCCAAAAAAGCATCATCAAAAAATGGAAATGACCATTTCCAAAAATGCATCATCAAAAAATGGAAATGAGCATTTCCAAAAATGCATCATCAAAAAATGGAAATGACCATTTCCAAAAATGCATCATCAAAAAATGGAAATGACCATTTCCAAAAATGAATCATCAAAAAATGGAAATCGAAAAAGATTAACTATTGTTTTAACGTTAAAAAATAAACAAACTAGCAACTAATTTAACAACAAAAAAATTTAGATTCATTTACGAATTGTACAAGTTCTTTTTGGTCTATCTGTTGTAATTGGATTTTCAGACGGAACCTAAAAGATGTGTAAAAATATATGTGAAAAAAAGAACGTTTACCTTTCGTTTACGAGTTTTCTTTGGTTTAGAAGCTGAAGGTTGTTCAAGAGCTTCCACTCTAACGATTCCATGAGAATTTTCTGCTGCATCATCTATCAAACTTGCATCTTCTGTGACGCCTACAGCAACACGATTAACAGAAGTAGGTTCTTGAGTCGAAGCAGGAGACCTTGCAACATTATGAAAATCAGAAATTAACTGTGTTTCTGGACTAATAATCTAAAAATAAATATATAAATGTTAAAAACAAGTTCGAGTCACATACCCAATAGTAAAAATTTTAATCTAGCAACAGGTTGTAATGGTACTCCATCAGAAGCTGGATCACGAACTGGACGATCATCAATAACATTCATAGCAATTCTGTCCCATGGACGTGCAGAAAATTTATTCCATGTTGGTTGTGCAAACGTAACATTGATATCATCCTACAAATTGTAATTAAATCTGAACAATCTTAAATGTTAACGAAAAGTAATACCATAAAAAATAAATGAAAATCCGTTGCAACTTCGTAAAACAATCTTGCAACGTCACTTGGACGACTAATAGGGCTGACACCTAATAAACCATCAATTCGATGAATAAATCCTTGGATGTTTGGATGATAATTTTGAAAATTAAACCATCCTAAACGAATTGTATTAAATTATATTACGATTGTATTAAAACTTACAAAATAAACTAGCAAATCACGAAGGTTCTTCAACAAAGCACCCAAACTTCTATTTAAAATTGAACGACGGTCTTCATTTCTGCTACTCATCTAAAAAATCAGGGATAAATTTATATATAAATTAACAAGCTAAACTGACCTTTACAAACTAGCAACGATGATTGAACGACAATAAAGAAGAGCAAAATGTTTAGAAGCAAAAGTGAACCTGAAAAAACAACGCAATATTTGATACAGAAAAACGTATGAAGCAAAACAGAAATCACGAGTAAAAATAATAAAAAAAATTAAAAATAATACTGAAACTTAACAACAGATTAAATAATTGCTGCAAAAAAAAGGGAAGAAAATCGACTAAGTTTTTTTACCGCCAAAAAAAAGAAGAAAAAAATTTAACGAAAAAAATCGTTTAAGTTTTTTATACCGCTAAAAAATAGAAAGAAAAAAATTTGGTTATTAATTCTTGAAACGAAAATGTTTCTCAATTTTTATATCTTTCAAAGCAAAAAATACACACGAAAGTACCTCTCATTTTTATATAAAAAAAAGTAATAATTCCGCGATATTACTTTAATTTTATATTTTTTGTTGTTAATAATTTACCAAGCTTGTTTTTGTACTAATTACAGCACTTTTTTAGCTGTTTAATAATAAAACATTTTTCTTTCAAGAAGTTCTTTTATTCTTTATAAATTCGTTGCTAGATTGTTGTTTTTCATCAGCGGTTTGTTTTTTATATTACTTTATCTTTACTTTAATGATTACTTTTTTAGATGGCTGATCAAAGACTCCATCAGTTTAACACTGGTGTACAACTTATTTATGAATCTTGCGAAAGTTCATACTGGTTTTTATATGAACAAATCAGAAATGTCGCAGAAGGTTGGAAAAATCTTCCGTTGCCAGGTGGTGATGATATTGAACATCCCGATCCTCACAATGATACCACAGTAAGCATTTACATTTTTTAATAATTTTTTGATGATGCATTTTTGGAAATGGTCATTTCCATTTTTTGATGATGCATTTTTGGAAATGGTCATTTCCATTTTTTGATGATGCATTTTTGGAAATGTGCATTTCCATTTTTTGATCATGCTTTTTTGGAAATGTGCATTTCCATTTTTTGATGATGCATTTTTGGAAATGGTCATTTCCATTTTTTGATGATGCATTTTTGGAAATGTGCATTTCCATTTTTTGATCATGCTTTTTTGGAAATGTGCATTTCCATTTTTTGATGATGCATTTTTGGAAATGGTCATTTCCATTTTTTGATGATGCATTTTTGGAAATGGTCATTTCCATTTTTTGATGATGCATTTTTGGAAATGGTCATTTCCATTTTTTGATGATGCATTTTTGGAAATGTGCATTTCCATTTTTTGATCATGCTTTTTTGGAAATGTGCATTTCCATTTTTTGATGATGCATTTTTGGAAATGGTCATTTCCATTTTTTGATGATGCATTTTTGGAAATGGTCATTTCCATTTTTTGATGATGCATTTTTGGAAATGGTCATTTCCATTTTAAGCATTCAAAAATAAAAAGACCAAAAAGTGGAAAAATGTTTTCCAATTTAAGCATTGGTTGAAAAAAAGATAAAAAAGTGGAAAAAACTTTTCCATTTTAAGCATTGGTTGAAAAAAAGATAAAAAAGTGGAAAAAACTTTTCCATTTTAAGCATTGGTTGAAAAAAAGACAAAAAGGTGGAAAAAACTTTTCCAATTTAAGCATTCAAAAATAAAAAGACCAAAAAGTGGAAAAATGTTTTCCAATTTAAGCATTCATTTAAAAAAAGACAAAAAGGAGGAAAAAACTTTTCCATTTTAAGCATTATTAAAAAATTTTTTTCAATTTCCAATTTAAGCATTCATCGACGTTATTTTGACAAGTTCAAAATAGTTTTTGTTTTTCACGTGTTATATGCATAAAAAAATGATATTGCAGAATATATTGGTTTGGCAAAACCACGGAATCGAGAATCTAAATTTAAAACACATCCCCTTTGTCATGGTTCTTCTACTGTAGGAAAAGTAGGATTTACAAAAATTTTAATTCCAAAATTTCCAATTCCACCAACAAGTGATAGAACGTATCCAGTAATTGATAAAAAAAGAAATCATGGTGAATCTCGACGTGCAATAATAAAAAGGGCACAACGACGAAAAATTCGATACAAATCTTTCAAGAAAAACAATCAAAAACGTGTTCGAGTTTTTGCTACAGCAACACCAAAGACAAAAAAGAAACAACTTTTCAATGGAAAATTAGTTCGTGGGCCTAAAAAACCTGAACAGAAAAATTCATCTGATTTTCGAAAGTCAAAAGAAAAACCAAAAAAGAAAGTCAACATTCGATCATTTCAAGAATGGAGCTGTCGCAGTCCTTCGGAAAGTTTTATTTATCGACGAACTTTAATGAGAAGAAAGGATAAAACAGTAAAGAAAATGGATGAAGCTTGTAATTTTTGTGGTATATTTTTCATTTTATTACTTGCAATTGTTACTCGTTTCAATGTATTATCATCGATAATGCCATTATTTAAAAATAATACTACTGCAGAATTTACACATTATATGGCTCCTTATTCCACATCAGTAGACTTTTATGATATAAAATATGGGAACACTGACATCTTTGAAAATATTGGCAACGGATTACTGCGCTTTGATATTTTGTATTTTTACTTTCATATATTATTAATCACTGCATTTGGGTTAACATGTTGGTTTCTGTTGGATGATTTTTGTAGTTATTCTGATGGAGAATATGTTTTTTTCCAAAACAATGGCATAAAAATTTATTACACTTTATCGTACAAAAATGAAATTATTGAAGATTCAAATTTAAAAGGTGGCGGCATTGTGGAAGTTTCAAAAGATTCATATAAAAGAAAACAAAACGACAGATCTTGTGATAAATCTTCGTCTTCCAATGATTACTCAAATCTCAACTTAAACCAAAATAATAAATGTCCCCAAATTTCAATGGTTTCCACTCCTAACAAATTGTACAACAGTAACAATAGCGATGGTTCTACAGTATCCGACATTAATGAAAAACAAAAGTTACAAGATTGGAATAAACCATCTGAACCTGCATGTCGTTCAACTTTTTCCGATTCTTTAACCATGAATGGCAATGTTGAAGCAGGACCAAAGACGTATTTGAACAATGATAAGCTTTCAGAAGATACAATCAACCAGAAGATGCTTTCACTGCATATCGGAGTAGTTGAAAATGAACCATATCCTGCAGCATCGAATTCATTTGGAAAATCAGAAAAACGTGTTGATTTGAAAAGGTTTGCAATTCGAGTAAGAAAAAAAACGAGATAAATACCAATTTTAAAAAAAATTATTTATAGAATTCTTTTGAATTTCGAAGACAGCAGAATGATAAAGCAAAAGAATCTGAAATTTCACATTTTAAAGCTTCACAAAAATTAATTTTTGACGATCCTCTGCCTCAATCAACGCGGTCTTCTTCAGAGGGCGAAGAAAGTGAGGATGAATCGGATGAACCTGTTAATTTTTTTAATCATTCGGATGGTGAAGAAAATGATAGCGACAACAATCAAAATTCACAAAATGAAAGTGACGACGAAACAAAACAGAACAATGCTTCAATGGATGTCGATGAAAGTGATGACGATTCTCTGAATGATGATGGTAAAAGTGATGATTCAATGAATGGTCGTGAAAGTGATAATGAAGACGAGCAATTGGATGATACCGAAGTAGAAGAATTTAATTACGATTCTCCTCAGAAAACAAGTAACAAAATTGGAATAATAGCTGAAAACGCACATGAAAAACTTAGTTATTTTGCAGCTAGAAAACTTATTAGTAAGAACTCTTTCTTAAATTCAAAGCTGAAATCTTTGATTTTTTATAGAACTTGCGGTAAACAATGCTGAATATTTCTATGGTTCAGTTCCCATGGTATTTCCTGAAGCAGGTGTTATTATTGCCGTTAACCTTGCAGATGTACAAGAAAAGTATGGATTGAAAACAGAGTCTGATGCAATGTCTGAAATGCGAACAGATGGCTATTGTTGGCATTTTCAAGGCAAATATACAAATCAAGATACAAAAATTACCAGATCATATTAGTATGCAAAAGATGATAAAGGTGATCCAACAAAATCATTTCAGTAAGTTATTCACTTTTTTATTTATCAGTTATGCCGACCAGACAAATTTTTCATGTATGTGTTCGGCATTCATGTAAAGGATAGCGGGCAAGCTTTTTTTCCCATTTTTGTCGAAAATGCTTAGTTCCAACATTTTTTCTTTTTTCTAAAAAAGCAAAAATCTTTGCGCAGTATTAAGAAATAATTCAACCACTTGGACTGGAAAAACATTATCATACATTCTAAATTTTTTTAGAAGATATCAATTCGTTTACAAAAACAGATATATGCTTCTACATTATATTGGTAATGAACTTTATGCATCTGATGGATTACCCCATGGAAATGCTGTAAGAAAAACGAATGCATATCGTAAAACAAGAAAGTCCAGCCTTTTAAAAATGCTGAAAGCTTCAAAGAAAACCTTGCCAAATCGAACGTGGGAACTGTGGAAAAAATCTGGAGGTGATCTCGGATTAGTGACTGATCCGAGAGATAAAGAACAACTCAAAAATCGCCGGCGGCTTGTTCAACGCATCAGTCGGTTTGGAAAAAATACATTATTCAATCTAAGCATTTTGGGATCTGAATTGCTCATAAATTACGTGATTTTATTAAAAAATAAAAATGAGAGTTTTTTTAGTATATAATTAACAACCAAACTTATTACTTTGTCACATACTTAAATTTAGCAGAATTTAATGTATGCTTACATGTTGTGGCTGCTCCATTGATAGAAGAAATGTGTAAAACAATGTCCACTTCTGATGTTGTTTCACAAATCTATTATGACACGGGTTTCGAATTTGGTAATATCATATTTTTGGAATGCTCTAAAAACAGTTTTACCATTTCAGGTCCCTATTATCTCTCAACGTTATCTTGGAAACATCCTTATTTTAATGTATGTTTTTAAATATAAACTTTTATTTTTATATTCCTTTTTTTTAAGAAACCTGTAATTTTGGCAGCTTATTTACATGACCGCAAAGCTCGCCCGGGACATCGATTCTTTTTCGATGAAATCTACAGAAATTATGAAAGGTTTTTCAAAAAAATTAAAGGCCGTTTCCTCCTAGTAACCGATGCAGAATTTAATTTCCTCCATTGTTGGATTTACTTAAATCATGTCCATTGTTATCGTCATCAAAAAGTAAGTTCATTTCATAGATCTCTGACTTTGCAAAAAAAAAAACTAGCATACTAGCAAAGTAATAGACTGTGTGTTATAAGACAAAAATAGTAAACTTATATCTACGTTTTAAGAAAAACCTCGAATGGAATTTAAAGCAGGCAAAATGTAAACAAATTGTCAAATGCTTGAAACTGCTTGATGATGTACAAGATCAAGAAACAACAGAAGAATGTGATGAAGCTATCGCAAAAGCAATGGCGGAAATTCCATCTGGAGAAGATAGATTAATCTTTGCAAAAATTGCAAATAAAGTAAAGGAATCCTCTCGTGCTGGACTTCTTCGACAATATGGGTCTACTGAAAGAAAACTTACAAGTAATATTGCTGAAATTGTAAATTCTTTAATTAAAAGCAAAAAGAAGAAGAAAAGCGTTGAAGCAGATGAAATGGTTTGTTTGTTATTCTATACAACAAACAATTACCACCGTGATATTCTCCGTGGATATTATGGTGAAGGTGATTTTTCACTTCTCCCCGCTTTTGGAAATAAAAAGCTTGGATCGCCTAAAATGGTAGGCCTTGTTTACATATTTTATACAAAAGCTTAATTTATACTTTTTAGCTCAAGGAAATTCAGCTGCCATGGGCGCCATCACCTGATGGAATTTGTGATTTTTTGAGAAATGAATCGCAACTCCCTTGGGATAATTCTATGAAAATGGAACGCCCTTTAACCCTTAAAGATGATCAAAGGAAAAGCTCAATTACCACCATTGTTGCTCAAGATATTGTGGAAACGGGGGATGTGCATAATCCGGCACCAGGTTATTTTTTGGTGATTGACAAAGCAAGAAAATGTCATGCTGTAAAATTGAATTCAAAAAATTTGGATGATTACAAGTATTACTGCAGTTGTAATCCCGACAGAACCTGTATTCACATTAAAGCGGCACTGTAATATTTTTTTTAAAAAATCACTGCAACCTTTAATTTTTTAGTCTCTACTTAAAACTTGATCCTACCGTAATACCTGATTTTGGTGAAGGTGATGCTGTAGAAGACAGAAGAAAGCGTCGCCCTTCCACACAAGGTGGACCTGGCTTTAAACAACCCCGTCTGGTAGATAAAAAAGATGAAAGAGATGCAGAAAAGGAAGATGATAATAATAATGAAGATGATAAAAATGGTCATAAAAAGGATAGCAAAAGTGGCAAAAAAGTTAAATCAAAAGCACAAGAAGAAGAAAATAGAAGAAAAGCAGCTGCACTGATAGATGATGAAAATGAACAAACTGAAAAAGCTGTAAAGACGAAGTAAACTTTTTTTGAATAATTCCCTTATCGCACCCATTTTATTATTTTTAGTTATCTGGCTGATAAATTTCCTCCGCCGCCCCAATTACCTGAATCATCATATCCTTCTTGGTGGAATCGACTAGCTGTAACAGTTGAAAATATTTTATTTCATTTTGAAATTTTTCTTCCCACTTTTGAACGTCCTCTGAAAAATCTTCCCGTTGGAAAAGCCTGTATTTTTCAAAGCCATAAAGAAAAATTTGTCTTGATTTATCGAAAAGGAAATGATGAAATTACAGCATATGTAGCTTCTCATCTTTTGGATCCGGATAGCGTAAAAGAGATTGCGTTTACTGCTGCTCAGTGTTTTCGAGATGCTTCAAGTTCGACTGTAAATGTTCGTGGATTTTACGCTGATAACAGCGAGCAAAATGACAATCCGCTTTTCCTATTATTACTCAAATTACATGTTCTCAAAGAAAATGAAAACCCTGAAGAATATGCATTTAATTTTACATATTTTGACGACGAATTTACAGAAGAAAGTATAAACCAAGTGAGTACAATTTACATAAACTGTAAAGGCAATCGTAAAAAAAAATTTTAGTTGTTAAACAACAAAAAATCGGTTAATCCCGCCATAAATGAATTTGAAAAAATTGAAAAAGTTGAATTACTTTGTTGCTGCAAAAGAGCATATTTTCGATGTTCTGAACTCAGAAGCAAAGCATTAAAACTACAACAAACAATTAAATGTGACACATGCAACAAAGAATATTTTCAAAGGTGCGTTAATGCATCAGAAAGAGCTTCTACATTTTGGTCTTGTTATTCATGTTCTGTTGCTCCAGTATTACCAAAATGGGGAGGAAAAAGAGTAACCAATACTTGCCCTGTCGACAATTTTCTTGCTGCCTTTATTATTATGCAAACAAAGTTCCCCAAATTTACAGAGTAAGTGCCAAAATTTTGCGACAATATTTAACAATTGTGACTTTTAGTGTTATCAGAAACAGAAAAAGCTGCAACAATTATGAGGATGAAATTTGTTATTTCTTGGATGATTGTTTGACAGCCTCGAATGCAAAAGATTTGACAAACAAAAAGGAAGAATTTATCTTGCGCAATTACAGTACCAGAACAAAGGACAAAAACAAGATCAATCTTTGGGGTTCTGAACATTCAGTATTTTTTGAAAATTTGTTATCAACATGTGGGGTCATCGTCGATTTTGAATGTGATGAATGTGGGAACAAGGTTACAAATGAAAGTCCTCGATTTCACACTTATTTTAAGTAAGCTTGAACCATTCAAATGCAAAAAAAAACCCCAAAATATTCTAGTGATTTCACAGTTATTTTGCATCCTGCCGATGCTGTCCAATCCGTCTTTAATTTGCAATATTGTACTGGAGTAAAAACTTGCCCTAATTGTTTAACAGATATGCGATTGGTAGCAGGAAGATTTGCTAAACCAGCACCATGGATTTTACCTATTAAATTAGAATCTATTCAAACCGGGTTATCATTTGGGTTAAATCAATTGGCGTCTTTACCACTAACAGTAATCGTAAGGGAGAAAAAAAAAGTATTTGGAATAAAATATCCATAAATTTTAGCATGAAGGATTTACTTACCTCCTTGCAGGAATTACTTTTTACAAAAATCATCATTTCCGATCAATTCTTGCTGTTCCCGGTGGATATATTGTATATGACGGCATGGAAGATGATGCTCCTCCAGTTGTTTCCTTTAATGAAGCCGTCGAAAACATGGCAGAAATCGGCGGATTAATCCAAACAATTTTATATCTTAAAACTACAAAACCCAAAAAAAAATCACAACAATCAACTCAGTAATATAACACCAGCAACATCTTTTATCAAAATTTCATTTTTATTGAAAATTTTTCGTTTACTTCATTTTTCTTGTATAACAAAAACTGTAATGATATATGTTTGTTTTATTAAGATTTTAGCTTTATATTTGTTTCTAATCTTTTGCAAACTATTATCAATTTTAGTAAAAAAATTATCGTAACAATTTTATTTTTTGTATGATTGTTTTTTTTTTGTTTTTTTTTTATTTTTTTATTTTGTTAAAATTATAATATCATTAGAAGCTCCCGCATATCTATAACCATTCATCTTCTATGCACACGTTTTAATTAATTAAATGTTTTCCTTGAAACTGTATCTCATACCATAAAACAACAAATTTTTCTTAATTTTTGTATTAATACAAATTTAAATCTTAATATTAATGCACAAAAAAAATTACTGCAAAAAAAATGAAAAAAAAACGTCAAAAAACGACAGTCTTTTGCACGAAAAGAGTGCATTTCTTTTTTTCTCTGTTCTTTTTTTTAAAAAAAGTGCAACGCTTTTTGTGTACGTTTTTCAAAAAACATAAAAGCTTTGACTTGTTTATTTTTTAAAAAATTTTTTTTCTAAACCATTTTTTGGTTTGAAAAAAACTTTGCAAAATTTATTTTTGCAAAAATTTTTGTAAATCAGAATCCTTTGGATTTTGAAGTTTTGGATGACTTCAAAATCTAAGGATTCTGAAATCCCTTTTAAAGGGATTTTGAATACATTTTTTTGTAAAAGATATGCAAATGAATTTTGTCTCCGTAAAAAAATTTTGCATGCAGCAAATTACCCTGCATTGCAGCAAATTACCATGCATGCAGCAAATTACCCTGCATGCAACAAATTACCCTGCATGCATCCCGGTTTGCATTGCAGCAAATTACCATCGCTCACTGCTGGGCGAGACTGATCCCAGGATAATAAAATAGGCCTATCCGAAAGTGAGCTGGTTACGGTATGTATTTATTTTTATTTATATTTTTTTCTCTGTAGTAATCCCTTTTCTTTATCTATTTCTTTTCTCTCTCACATTTCTCTATGTTTCTTTATTGCATTATTAGAAATATTTTTCATATGAGTGTTTGTTAGATAAATTTGGATCTGTTCTTTTTTTCAATTTACTTGAAGGTGATCCTGTTAAAAGCCCAGGAATCTTCAAGTTAGATAGAAGTTGGAACAAATACAAAATTTATTTTGTTAGAAATTATTTCTCTTTAGTTACAGTATTTTTATGATTTTGCTATAACTCTTTATTTATCTCTCATATGTCTCTCTTTTTTGATTTGTTAGATTTTTTCCAAATGTTTTACAAAAAGTTAGTAGGCATCCAATTTAACAAATATGGTTGCCAAAACCTTTTATTGTTTTTTTCTAAAAAAGTTTGCTGAGTATTTGTTTGGTGGTAGCAATGTTGTTGCAATTTCGGGGTAATTGCCACTGGAAAATAAACAGCACAACACTGCTAGTGAAGGTCTAACATTAAGCTCCCTAACCACTTTACAATTCTCAGCATTCTGGGGAGTATGGTATTTTTTAAGGGAAACTGTAAAACATGTACAAAAAATCTAACAAAATTTTTAATTTTCTTGTTCTGCTAATGCTTCCATTTGTTCATAAGAGATTTCACAATCTTCTGCTTCATTAATAAGATTTGCACCAGCTAAAAGCTGTTGAATTTGCAAATCAGTTTCTTCATCATCTTTTTTTCTTTTGCTCAAAACTGTTGAGTACAGTAATCTTTTAACTTTTATTTGTTTATTTCTTATTTCTGTTATCAATATGTTTATTTCTCTGATCTACCTAACTTATTCTAATGCACATAAAATAAAATATGAATTAAAACACAAAATTTATAATTAACAAAAAAAATAGATAATAAAAATGGATAACAACATAAAATTATTGGAGATTCATCTCTTTGAATAAAATAAAATACAATTTTCTGGTAGATAGTTAATGATTCTTTTAAGTGATGTTCTATCATTTATATCAGAGTTGAATTGAAGATTAGTTAAATGAATGAATTTTTCGTTATCTGAGATAATTCTGAAATGTTCGCTATTATTACCCCGATTTGTTTTATAAAATGTACTTACTTTTTTATTGATCAAAGTGATATCATCAGAATATTGTTGTGAATCAGTAATTGAGGTCGGAGATTACCTAAAGTTTAGGAATTATTATTGCTATTAAGTTTTATATTATTTTTAGTTGCAGCTTGTACTCTTGCAATTGTTGCCTCAGCACTATCAACAATATAATTTTGTCCTCCAAAAGTTGCATTATTATTTGTTGGCAAATAAGTCCTGCTCATTTTATGTAAAACTTTTCCTTGAATTTTAAGATACGGTACTCCTGGAGCTAAATTCACATTTTTGGCATACATATGAGCACAGCTTAAACTTGAATTAATCATTCTTGTATTCATATTAAATACTTTTGTATATTCTTTATTTGCATGCGTTTTTGTCATCAAATCTTTTAAGTTTTGTGGAAAATCGGCTACTCCAGCTTCCATCTTTATTTTACCTTGTTTGCAACAGCTTGTATACGTTCCATCTTTTTGTCTTTTTTCTGTTCGATAATGCTTAGCTCCACATCCTTTACAAATTTTATCTCTTTTACCTAATTTAAAAGGTTCAACATTTGTATATTCCCCTGCTTTTCTTAAAACAAATGGCAATAATTCTTTAATTTTTGCAATTCTTTCAGCTCTATCTTTTTTTAACTTTTCTTGTTTTTCAATCTTATTTATTGTTCTTTTAATAGATTTTTGAGTTTTATCATGAATTAATCTTTGAGATGTTTCTGCTTCAGTTTCATTATCTCGAAGAGTTTGCATTGATTCTGCAACTTTTCGCAATCTTTGAGATTTTTCTTCTTTAATTTCATTATCTCGATTTATTTGTTTTGCTTTTGCATCTTTTTGCAATCTTTCTTGTTTCTCTTCTTCAGTTTCATTATTTCGAAGAGCTTTTTTTGCTTCTGCATCGTTTTCCAATCTTTCCTTTTTTTCTTCAACAGATTCTGTCAGTCTTTTATTCATTTTACATTCTTTAAGTCTTTCATTTTCTGCTAATTTATCTTGAGCACTTTTTATTGCTGCATTATATTTGTTTCTTGATGTTTTTGTTGATATTTTTAAACGCTTACAGAAAGCAGCAAAAGTCTCATTTGCATCATTTTGTACTTTTATTTCTTCAGCATTTGTCATAAGTTTTAAATCTTGTGAAAAACTTTCATCAACTTCCATATAATCAGTTACAGTATCTGAGCAACCATCTTCAGTTTTTATTTTATCCTTTGCTTTTTCATTTTTTTCTAACTTTTCTTTTGCATTTTTTACTGATTGTTTATGCTTTGCTTTTCCTTTTGTATCATTTTTAATTCTCTTTCGGCTACAAAATTCAGCAACGGTTTCCAAAGCTTCCTTATTTAAACCTATTTCTTCATCGACAGAAAGAATTTCATATTCTTTATCATCTTTTTCTGATTTATCATCTGCTGCTTTCATTTTATCTGTTTCACATTTAGAACCTTTTTTCTTTTCATTTTGTGCTAATTTAGATTTGGCTGCATTTTTTTCGGCATTATATTCTTTTCTTGCATCACTATCTTTTCTAATCCTTTTTCGATTACAGTAATCGATAAAATTTTCATCAATTTTTTGTTGAGTTTCATTTTCTTCATCATTAGTTAAAACTTTTTTATCTTCTTTAATTTCAGTTGAATCGTCAATACCCATTTTTTGAATTGGATCATTTAAACATCCAATACTGTCATCACAAATATTTGTTTCATCTTTTTTTTCGTCATCAGCTTTTTTATCAGTTTTTGATGATATATCTTTTTTTTCATCTAAGATTTCAACATCGGAATCTGAACTTTTTGCATTAACTATTTTTTCTGGTTCATCTGTTGGTCTATTTAAAGTTGTATAATGTGTTGGAGTTACAACATGAGGAACCCAATCATCTTTAATTTCTTTATTTTGTAATCTTCTCAAAATTTCACGAGCTCTTGCTCTTTCTGCTTCTGGATAATAAGGAATAAAGAGATTGCATTTCTCATGAAAGCAGATTTCTTCTGCATTTCGAAAACAATTAACTCCGCAATCATATCCATTTTTTTGTTTTGTTATATTTTTATTATCATTTTTCAGAGTAAATTGTAAATGTAAAACAGATTCAATGCATTTTTTTAAACGTGGAAAAATTGATGGTACAGGCCAATGTAAACTATCATAAACAGTTACAATTTTTGTATCAACATAAAAAGCTGCAACATACCAATGTTCTTCTTCAACAATTGGTGCCAATAAAATATCAAAATTTGATTTATAAATATGCATATATGTAATCGGATCTGTGTCAGGATCAGCTGCAAGCTTTGTGCAAAAAATTGATGTTAAAACTGAAACTTTTCTAATACCTTTTCTGCCAACAAAAGCAGCAACACCACAAATTAAAGCATCAACTTGATCGTCATTCAAATATAAATCTCGAGCTGTTTTATGTTTTTTTTCAGATAAAAGAAGAATTTTACGATTTTTATTTAAATAACCAAAGCTTGGTTCTTCAAAAGCATCTGAAGGTTCATCATCACGATTACGTCTTCGTTTTCCACCTCCAATATTTAAGATACAGTAATGTTTTCCTTTTACAATTTCATTTGCATTGTTATAAAAAGTCAAAGAAAAGAACAAAAAAACTGCAACATTAAATAAACCACGTAATATATTTTTTATCCATTTAACCAAATTATTCGTTTTTAAACTATTAACAAATTCATCAATCTTTATAAAATTTACCATTTTTTTAACGTTAATAACAGAATAAAAGCTTTATAAATTAAGTATTATGAGATTTCAGTGTGCAATTATGTGTATGTTATATGATATATTAAAGTATGATTATATGCAATTATGTTCAAATGATAAATGTGTAAAATGTATAAATGTCAGTGTTAACTCCCCAAAAGGAAGACGCCACAGCGCGCAACAAAATTTATTATAGCTAAAAAAAGCTATAAATCAGAATAGTTAACTCCAAATGGAGGCGTCTAAACAACGCAACAAAATTTATTATAGCTTATAAAGCTAAAAAAGGCTGCAATTTTTCAAAAAAATTGCAAAAAATATATATAATAATATTTTAAACAGCTAAAAAGCAACAAAAAATTTAATAAAATGCAATAAATTTGCTAAAATATGTTTTTCAAAAACAACAACCAAAAAAAATTTGCAACAAAAATGATGCTCCATAAACATCTTTTAAATACTAAAAAAATTCCTATAAAACAAAATGCAAAAATTTTCAAATCAAAAAATTTGCAATCAGAAAAAACACACACAAACAAACGTACAATCACTTTTCATTTTTCTTCATTGTCATTTTTTCATTCTTACAAAAATTAGAATCCTTTTTTTTCCTTTTTTTCATTCCCCCCTTAAAAGCTATTAAACTCAATGTTCCGGCAGCCTCCGGAGCACCGGACAAAATTTGCCATATTTCTCATAAAATTTCCAACATTTTGATATCAAATAAAGCATAGAACTTTCAAAATGTGACAGACAGACAAACAGACACATTTTCAATTAGAAGAAAAGGATAATAAAATTATATTTTTACAAATATAAATAGAAATTTGTTTCTTGCATTTTTACAAACCAGAACTCATAGATAAAACAAAAAATAATTTCATTGAAAACAATTTGAATACAGTAATACTTTTAACAACCTCCAAATAATTAAAATACATGTTTTTGACCGTCATTTTAAAAATTTTATATAAGGCACAAAATAAAACATAAATATTAATAAAATACAGTATTCAATTTTAAGTAAAATTATTCACATTTTTTGACAACTTTTACGCACATTTTTGTAAAACCAAATAGAACAATAAATATGTTGAAAGTTTTTTCTGAAACTTTTTTAACAAACCGTTTTTCTGTGCAGGTTATAAATTTTTTGGTTTTGAGACTGTTGCTTCATTTATAAGCTTTTTGGGATATTTGAACATAACAGTTGAATATATATTTCTAACATACTTTAGAACTAACCCAACCATTATAAACCACAAGAATAATCCATACCCCCCTTCATTATCGGCTTCCAATAACTTTTCCCTTCTTTTTTAGTTGTTTCGAAATGCCCACAAATGGATGAATCAAATGTTTTTTATGTCCAACAAGCAAATTCTATGAGCCTTGGTGATGCAAATTCATGTGCAGCACAAAATTTGGATGTTGATATTCCTTCAATGTTTGTTGTGTCAACTCAATCTAATTTAGCTTGCAACATCGAGAACCCCTGAACGAAAAAAAAAGATTCGATCAAATAATGATTCGCGTTTCTTTTTATGTATCATTTTTGAAGTACAAAAATAAATAAATGAAAATATAAGCAATAAAAACACTGTAAAAGAATTTATTATTCAAAAAAAATATTTACCAAAAACAAAAAAAAATAAATGCAACCAAGTTTATTATTAATGCTTTTTTGAAGATTTCTTTTTTCTTTTTTCATCATTCATTCGCTTCTTTTTTCCATCACTTCCAGAATCAGTTTTAATTCCAGCTGGATCATAAAAGTATTTAGGATCAAGACAATAAGCATTTTCAACAATATTAATTGGAAAAGGCATTTTAGCCCGATCAGCAGCTTTATACCAACCAAGTACCTTTACAAGATTACGACTAAAAAAATCACATAAAATATTAGTCAAAAAAAATCTTAAAAAAAACATACCGTAAAGTTGCACATGCACGTCTTCGACTTGCTTCAGAAAATCTTGGTTGTAGAGCAATAGCATACAATAATGGAATAGAAGCTTCAGAACCATCAGTAATATATTTATGATATTCAGCACCAAAAGCAAAATATACAGTTGTTGCATTAGTTGCTTTATCTTTTAATAATCGACGTGCACGTTTTGAAACAGAAACAATTCGATGATATCCATCAAATTCACAACCAGCTGAAGAAAGCTTTTCTTCTGATTCACGTCTAAAATAAAACAAATATATATATAAATTTGAATTCAAGAAAAGAAAATGACTTACGCTAATACATTCATTTCAGCATACATTTCGCTAACAGGTAAAGATAGAAGTTTAACTTCAGATGGCACAACTTCATGTTGAATATTTGGATAATTTCTAAAGCAGATTTTGAATTATCGTAAACCAAGAAAATAACTTACGATTTCATTTCATCCGAAATATCTGTTTCATCAGATTTAAGACAATTCTTTCCTGCAGAATCAACAAGTGATACAATCATTGCACATTTATCCTTTTTCAAAGTTTCATCCAAAGAATCTGTTTTAGCAGATTTCATTCCACGTGGAATCAAACGTTTTACTAAAGGATTATGTGCAGCTTTTTGTGTTGGAGTTGGTTGTTGTTCTGTTAGAGCAGGTTCTTTTGATGCTGGAGCTGATGGTTCTTGCTTACTAACAGTTGGTGCAGGAAGATCTTCAATTGTTTTTGGTTCTTCAGTTTTAGTTGTCTTCTTTTTATCTTTCTTTGGCATTTGAGTTGGTTCAACTTTAACAGCTTTCAAATCATATTGCTTCTTTGTTGGAGTTTCAACATCTGCTGCAATATCAGCCTTGGATACCGTTGCCTTTGGTTTTGTTTCATCAGCCTTTTGTGGAGCACGTTTTGGTGTTTGATGCTTTTTATAAAGACGGAATCTAAAAAAATCTAGATAAAAATAAATTAAATGTTTAAACTTACATAATAAAGCAAATAACACCAACAACAATCAAGAGAACAATTCCAATAATAAGAAATCCCCACCATGGAAATGATGCTTCAGATGGATGTTTAGGAGAATATTCTGGTGGCACATTTGTTGTTAAGTTTGTTGATGGCAGAGTTATTGGAACATGGACTTTGGCATTCTTCTAAAATGAAAGTATGTAGTAAACCATTTTTAGCATAAAAGATCCAAAAATCAATGATTTTAATCAATTTGCTGCGAAAATGTACATAATATAAAACTTACGACAATGATAGAACAAGATGGATCAATTAAAATATAAAGTTCAATTATATTATCATCAACCACTTTTGGAGTACAGCTTTCAAATGGGACATCAACATTCCCTTCAGCGTCTTTCACTTTAGCATCAGGATACCTCATTGAAGTTCGAAGACAACCAGCAAATGAAGTTTTGGTAGTTCGTGCTTTACCAAAATATATTCCAGCTCCATCATCATCATAAACTTTCAATTCACAAGACGTAGAATCAGAACATGAACCAGCAGCTTTAGGATTATCGAAGCCATCCAAAGATTTATAACAAACATATGATCTAAAAATTATACATAGATACAAACTAACTCTTTAAACAAAAATGCAACTTACGTTCCAGCACAGTGACAAACTTCAAATTGCAATTCTCTCGAAGTTGAAGTTAATGTAAGATTTATTGGTCCATTTCCACTTAATAAAACATCTCGTTCACCATATTTTGTTCCTTTTGCAGTTCCATCAGATAATAACAGCGCAGCAGAAGATAGAGTACTCTTTTCACGAGCATTACCACCCAAAATTCCAGAATTATTTGAATCCAATTTTTCAGCAGAAGCAGAATCCAAAAATAAAACTTGAATGCCAATAAATAAGCAGAATAAAAACATTTTGGAGAAAAGTTTCATCGTTGCAAACACAAAAAATATTGTTGATTGAAAATGACGAATAAATTCGCACAAATTTCTTTTATATCTGTTTTTTGGGAGCAAAAAAGAAAGAACGTTATGCTAATTTTTTTTATTTACAGAGTGGTTCAAGAAATTCCCCCAATTTTTTCAAATTTTTTTGGGAACAATACAAAAACAAAGGTAATTTTTTGAGGTGTCAAAAAAAACATTTTCTGTAAAAACTAAATTAGCGATGTGCAAGAACAATTTTGAAATATAAAGTTCAATAACTTTATCATCCATTTTTGGAGTACAGCTTTCAACAGACTTTTTGTTAAATTTTTATAAGAATTTTTATGCTTTTTTAAAATAAAAATAATTTCCTTTTTTGACAGAGCAAATTTTTGTGGATGAATAATATTTTTTAAAAACAAAATCACATGAATTTTCGTCGAATACGATTTAAATTGCAATGAAAAATTTTTAAAAACACAATAAGGTTTTGAACAGTGTTTTCCTGATTCCATTTTTTCCGATTCCGATACGGAATCGATTCCATTTTGCTTTTCCGATCCCGATTCCGATTCCATCGATCCTCGTTCCGATTCCGATTCCTCAAAAATTTTTTTGCTCAAAATGCTTCAAAAATGATGTTTTATAATGTTTTTTGGCAGAAACACACATAATTAAGTAGTAATAGATATATTTCTATCATCTGCAATCAAAAAACTGAAAAAATTTTTTTTCGATTTATCAGCTTTTTCACGTGGTCCCCCTGTACGATATAACTTAAAAAAATATTTTTTTGATTTTTGCGTTAAAACTGTCCAAAATTGATCAAAAACTATAAAAATTATGTTTTAAAATAAATTAGGGAATAAAAAATCCTTAGACAAGTTTTCACATGACCGAAAATGCATTTTTCTAAAAAAGGACGAAACATCGATGTTACTGGTTAATAAAACATTTCCATCGTGGTCCAAAACATTTAACTGTATTTGCTAAAAGAACTAAATTTTTTCACGAAATAGTATGATCAAATGGAAAAAAAATATTTCAGCACATGTGATGTTTTTTAAAATCACATTTAAATGTAATTACAACAGTGGGAATCGATTCCATTTTTCCGATCCGATTCCATCGATTCTCGTTCCGATTCTTTCCGATCCCCTTATGAGGAATCGGAATCGAGAATCGGGATCGGGAAAACACTGGTTTTGAAATGGAATGGTTTTTTTTGATTTTGAATATTTAATTAAAAAATATTTTATCGTATTCAGCTCAAAAGGGTTTTATTTATTCAAAAATATGTTTCAAAACAAAAAATGAAACATGTCTTTGACAAGTGATTTTAAAAAAATGATTATATTGATGGATTAACAAAATTATTGTTCCATCGTAATACATTACAGTGGATTGAAAAAACAATTGAAAACATTAATTTTAACTTCCCCTAAAACTACAAAAATACAGTATTCTTCCATTGGTACTTATTTTTTCGTTTGCAATAAATTAAATTTATGAAATACAGTATTTCAAAGATACTGCGACACTCCTTTTGTTCAACAAAAAAATAATACTTTAAAAGTACCGTTATCATCAAAAACCACATAATAAATTAAAAAAATTTTTTTTTTCACAGATAGAAAAAAATAAACCAAAAAACAAATAATAAAAATAATAGAGAGATTAAATAAGTTTTAATTCTTCTTCGTACATTTTCAACGCAGAGGAGATTCCATGAATTTCTTCCACATTTAATTGAAGTGCAGAAATAAGTGATAAACATTTTTCTTTTAAAACAGATCTAAAAATAAGAAAGATATATTTTTATAATACACTTAAAACCATTACCGATCAGAATGATTCATTCTATTTTGATCATTCCTAAAATCTTCAAAAATAAATTTTGCCATATTAAAAATGTATTGAAGTTGACGAGGTGAACGCCAAAATGGATCTTGACGAAATTCTGCTTGCATATGATGTAATAATGCTGCAAGTGATATACCAGAATCTTTACAAATCATTGGAAGCCATTCAGCAGCAATTTTTTCACTCATTTTTGAGCCTTTTAAAAGTAATTCATGAATAATAAATTCAATTGGTATATAATGTTTTGATGAAGAACCATAAAGTCGATAAAGTTTTGATAAAGTTGCTGTCAGTTTTGCACGCAATGTTATCATATCATTATTACAAGATTCATATTCTTGCTTTAAAATTTCTTTCCAAATTTCTTCAATTGTTTCAGGATCATAATGATTTGCACATTTAACAATACCAAGTTTAATTATTGGAAGATTAAATTGATCTGCAAATGATGAAAAGAGTTCTGTCAAAGTAAACAACTTTGAATTTAGTTGTTCCAAAGCAGCTTTTGATTCATTTTCAGAAATTTTAATACCAGAAATTTTTGAAATTTCATCAAAAGTTTGTTGTTGAATTTGTGTAACATCAAGAAATTCTTGAATTCGTTGTTTAAGTTCTTGATTTGGACGATTTTCTGTTGCAGATTGAATGCATAGAAGGGCATGCGAAAGATATGTAATACGACCTTTCAAATCTATTTTTCTAAAAAAAATAATAAAAAGGTTTAAAAACTACTGTAAATAAAGACATACGGTGAATTTCCAGCAAAATCTAATAAAAGTTTTGCAGCTGAAACGTAATTTTCATTCTTTTCATAATATTTCCATAGAAGTTTAAGATAATTTTCTCCACCACCTTCTTTAATTTCATGAATAAGATATTGTTCAAAGAATCTTTGTTGTTTCTAAAACGTAAAAAATATGTAAAATTTATAAATACATAATATTCTTCTTTTTTCTTACCTTTAATAAACGATCTTCCATACCATTTTTTAACATCCATTGAAATAAATGAATATGTGCAAGTTCATCATCTGATTCAAGAACCTTTTGAATAATTCCATCGCGTTGAGAAAGTGCCAATGGAATAGATATTTCAGTTGAAGAACCATTAAGAATTTCTTGTTGTAAATAATCCAATGCATTTGTAATATGTTTATAGCATTCACCCCGTTTTAAAACAGCATCACGAACTTTTGAATCAATTTGTGATGAAATTGATTCACGATATGCAATTAAAGCGATCTTTGATGGATCTTCATCAAATGCTCGTTGAAGTGCTAAATCTGCAATTGAATCATATGCATGAATTTGTTTGAGTAAATCACATATCAATCCCATATTAACTCTTTGAACACATTTCCGTAAAAATTCTACTGCAGCTTGAATTGCTCTTTGTCGTTCAAGACCCATTGGAAGAGATTTTGCAATTGCAATATTTTCTGATGCTTTAAGAATATGTGCATCTTGTGAAGTAAAAAGTGTTGGACATTCTTCTGTTAAACGTTGTGAAATTATTGCAGTTGTTGCTTCATCACCAATATAATGTTTTACAAGAGCTGTAACGAATTCTGCAGCCGTTTCTTTACATGTTAAAATTGCTTGTGCAAATGTAATATTTCCTAATCCCGAAAACATATCATCTGGTAAGAGTTGTGTTAAAACATGAAATTGATGTTCATCCAAAATTTTCCATAAATTTAAAAATTCATGTGTTGCCGTTACCATTCTTTCATATTCTTGTAGAGATCGAAGTTCTGCATCATATGCTCGAACATTTTCTTGATCATAAATCTTTGTTTCTGTATTATATGTTAAAAGATTATATCTTCGTATTGCAGCTAATAATGCACCAGTATACTGTATAACATTTTCAACTTCTTTCATTGGTAAAGCATTAAAAGCAAGATTATTTTGACGAAAACATATTCTTGTATTCCATAAATTTGCAACAATTCTAAAAAAGATAAAAGAGTATTACGGCACAAAATATGTTAAAGCAAACCTTGAAAAATATGTATAAAATGCATCATGACGAAATGAAGGTGTAATATTTTCAAGTGGAACCATATTTTCATCATTATTTTGATAATTTTGTGGAGTAGATGAACGAAGAGGTGTTGCTTGAAGTGCAGAAAGATTTGCAATTGATTGATTATTTGTTGGTGAATAGAAAGATGATCCATTATCATGAGAAATTGTAATAGTTGGAGAACCACCAAATTCCATTAAAACACGAACAGCAGAATTTTCAATTTGTGCATCATCAGCTAAATTTGTTGCAAGAATTGTTAAAGCCATTACACAAATTTCTTGTGGACCATGAAAATTTGAATATGTTAAAAATTGTCGAGAATCACAATCATAAAGGGATAAAAGACGACGAAAAATTTCAAGTGGTGAAATTTTTTGAAAAATGTATACACCTTCTGATGATAAAATATAAAGTTTATGAGTAAGTTCAGCATGTTGTCGAACAATCCATGGTGTATCAATTATTGGAACAATATTTGGTGGAGTTGATGATGTTGCAGTAGATTCAGGTAATAATGCCATTGCCCATACAGAACCATCAAAAGGAAATACAGCAAAAGATTCAATAAATGTTAAAGCATATTGAAATGTTGAAGAAGAGAATGCTGTCATAGATGTTTCATTTTCATCAATCATATGTCCCAAAATAAATGATTCTAAAAAAAAATTTTGGTAAAAACTATAAGCAACAATAAAAGTGACTTACCATTTTCTCTTTGACTACAATAAATATTAACACCACAATTTAAACCATATATTTCATTTGGAGGATATCGGATATGTATAACTCGAAAAGTTGTTGGTCGAGCATCAGATTGTTCAATAGGATAATTTGGAGTAAAAGCTGTTGGATATACGGTAAAGTAGATTCTCATTCCTTTTGATGTTACTGCTTCAAGGCATGCATATTGTGAACGAGTTGATGGTATTGCATTTATTGTAACAATTGAAGCAAGAAAATCAACTTCAACACCACAGCAACTACGAATTTCTTTCTAAAAATGAAAAATATAGAAGAAATAATAAATATATTTATGTTTACTTGAATATCCAATAATGAACAAGATGTTTTTCTTCCTAACGATAAACCATCAGAACCCAAATCAAAAACTTGAATTGTACTTTTGTCTCCCAAAGTATAAAGGATATGTCGAGTATCATCTACCGTAATCAAACGAATTTCTTCAGCAGCTGATAAAAATGATATTGCAGGAATAAATGTTGAAATATAATTCTTTGTATGATTATATTTATCACATTTTGGTCCACGAAACCATGTTCCTGTTTGGTAATAAAGTTCATAAAGAGAATCTTGCCCAGCAAAAAAGATACGTCCTTCTTTTGTTCCAATAACATTTTGTATTGGTGTATCATTCGTAATCTATAAATGAAAAAATATTACAAAGAAAGATTTGTAAAACAAAAAAAAAACAAACTCTGTATAAAGGTTCAGAAAAGATAAGCATTTCACAATTTTGATAATCAATTGAATAAGAAGCTTCGCGCATAAGTGGAATTCGTTCATGATCATTAAAGCCTAATCCAAAAAGTAAGATTTCAGCACTTGTTACAACAACAACAATAAAATGTATCTTTGAATCTGTATATTGTCGCTTTGGATGTACAAGTTGAACATGAGTAATTGTATCTTTAATACTATCAAAATATGCCAAATCAGAACTAAAAAAACAATAGCATTAAGTATTAATAAACATGATGATGATATGGGGACTGGCTAAACGCTGGACAGGACTGATAAATGCTGGACCATCAGGATAAACCTTGGACTACAGTATGACCATAGTGTTGGCCGAGTTCAGGGTTTAGTAGTCCAGGATTTAGTGCAGCACTCGTACTGTATTCCAGGGTTATCCTAACGTTTCGGCGTTTATCAGTCCAGCCCAGCGTTATCCAGTCTCGATGATATGTAACTCACTTTGTATCAAATTTCCAAAAAAATAAATCTCCATCAACACTCATCCATGCTCGACCAATTGTTGAAAATAAACCCATAGAAATATGTGATTGTGATTCTAAAAAACAATATAATAGTAAAAGAAGCTGAAGCATAAGAAAAAAACTCACTGTTAAGTTGATGTCGTAGTTCTTGTGGAAATTCATAATATCGAAATGGTTCAAATTCTGATAATCTTTCATTACCAAATACACCTTTAAAATCAACATATTCATTTTCTTGAACACCGGAAGAAGTTATAGCTGCTAAAAAAGAAAAAGAAAGGTTTACAAAGTGTCTTAGGTTAGAGAAAAACAAAATGAAACTTACGGCTATTCTTCTTTAACATTTTTATAGCCAAATCTTGATCATTGATATCATTTTCATAATATTCATTTACCCGTGAAACCATTTTGTATGCCACCTATAAAAATTTATATACCTTTTAAATTTGTAAAATAATGAAGTAAGAAAAAGTAACGAGAAAAAACGAAAAAATTTTTTGAAAAAAAAAGAAGGATCAAAAAATGGCATTGACGGGCATAAAACCAAAGAGAGAGAAGACAGAAATGAATTAACGCTCGCTCTCTCTCTCTTTCAGTAAAAAAGAATTACTTCATTCAATGAAAAACTAGAGAGCAGCTTTCTTCCATAATAATAAATAAAATTATTTTTAATTCAACAATAAAAAAATTGATCAAAATTTTATAAAACTGATTCCAACTGAAATTTTTGGAAGCTTTCCCACTAATAAAAAGCTGATAATTAATTATTCTCACATCAAATTTCTTTTAATATAAATGCTTGAATGTACGGTAATATATAAACTATTTTTTAAACCAATTTTATCGTTTTATAATTTTGTTTTGCATTTGGAGTTGATGTACAACATTTAAAAATTTAAAAATCCAAAAATAATCTTTTAATAATGTGGAAAAAATTTATTCGATTTTTGGATGACAATGAAAGCAATTGAAATTTATATACAGTATCCTCATATTTTGTAAAAGCACTAAAATTTTATCAATGTGTCAAACATAAGGTGTGAAAGGAGAATATAGTAAAATTGTAAAACGCATTTTTTTTCAAAATCGAGCAAAAACTCGAAATTCGTCCACCGAGGTTTTTTCAAAATGATCGTAGGAAGCTGAAATTTTGCATATGGAGTAATTTTGGTCCAAAAAAACGATTGGCGTGGGTTTCAAGTCACTAGGTACCCCCGGTATTTTGATACCGTAACCCAGTTACCGTATACCACGAAAATTTTGAAATATAAGTTATCATCGAGTTAGGTCTTCGAATCGATTAAGGGACTCAAAATGAGTCTAAATTTAAAATTTCAGATTTTTTGGACAAGTTTTGGACAATTGCCATCAATTAAAAATTTTGAAAAATTTTGACCTCTGGGAAAACTTTTTTTCGGCCGGACCTCCCTGTCGTTTCAAACATACCAAAAAATGCGCTACAACCAGACGTTCATTTTGATATATGATTTACGTGGATTACTGCCAGGCGTCATTATTTTTTTGTCGAAAAACTATAAAAAATCAACATCTCCAACATCATTAAAAATTCATAACTTATGAAATTGGTCACCAAAACACTTCTGTTGACTTTTATTATCAAATATAATGTTGTTGGAACATTTTGGGAAAGTTTCAGACTTCCAACATCAACGCTGATCATTTGCCATTAACTTGAATTTTACAATATTAGCAATATTGGATATATTAAGAAAATAGTCTTAAAAGGCGGATTTTTCAAGTTAAATAAATAAGTTTGCATTATAAAAATGTTTAATACATTCTTAAATAATAAAATTTACCATTAAATGCGATATTTATGGTAATTTCGATATTTTTAGGATTTTTTGAAAAAGTGTGAAATTTAGTCTATTTTCACTATGACGTAATTAACGAAATATCAAAAGATATGACAAGTTTATGACTTTTAGGACAAAAATAAATGCAATTAGAGTTATCCTGGAAAGTTTCGGAACTCCCGTATCGTATTTCGTAATTTCGCGTCAAGATAAAGTTCCGAAGGTGTGGAGATTTCTTTTTGCTTTTAATATTTAATAATGTTATCTTTTATAATTTGTTTTTCAAGAATAATGTTTTAATTAAGTTTATAAAAACTTAATATAATTAAATAAACAAAAATTATTTATATTACTTAAAGTTTCAAGTCGTTGATTTTAACCATGATTAATTTTTACTTCTACAAAATCGTGCATTTGTAAGACATTTAGGTAAAGCTGCTAAAAGGCCAGGAAGAAGTAGTAAACCATGTAAAGTACCCCAACCAACAACCAAAAATATTGTTTTAACAAAAACTACTGGAGGATAAGATCGAAAAAATAGAAGTGGTAAAATGCAGACGATCGTTGAAAGGGCAGCTTGACACATTGGCCATGCAATATTTTCAAAAGTATGAACAAGTTTTTCATGGGTATTTTTGATTGGAACTTTTATTGTTTTTCCATCTATTATTACTTTCTTTGAAGTTAGTTGGAAGTGGTAGGCGACATGAGCCTGAAAAAAATATGTTGGGATAAGTAAACAGTGTTTGAACACATTTCACAAAAATGTGACATATTTGTTACGCCATTAAAAATAGTTACTTTTTTGTGAAAGTAAATTCTTGGCAAATGTGGCACTGCTCTAATTGTGTAAAAATATTTGTTTTGAGATTATTATTGTAATAAAAAAACTGTATAAATTTTATATTTCACATTTTTTTGAACTGCATATTTATTTTGACTTTTTTCATGTATAAATTTTTATGTATTATTTTTTTCAGAAGTAATAATTTGTGTAGAATTTTACTTAATTTTTCCTGAAAAAATGCATTCAAGAAAAATTCTGCACAAATTATCGCTTCTGAAAAAAATAATACAGAAAAATTTATACATGAAAAAAGTCAAAATAAATATGCAGTTCAAAAAAATGTGAAATATAAAATTTATACAGATTTTTTATTACAAAAATAATCACAAAACAAATATTTTTTCACAATTAGTGCAGTGCCGCAAATGTAACACTTTCTGTCCAAAATGGCATTTTAAAACATATTTTTAATATCCATTTTGGGCAACTTTAAAAAAAAATTAAAACTTACAATAAAATCAACACTTAATCCAATACTCATTAAAATTGCAGCCATTGTTACTGGATCCAAATCCAAGCTCCACCATTGATAAAAACCTAATACTCCCATACTTATTGAAGCAATTGCAATTGTTGCAGTAATAACAGAACAAAGATTTGGAATAAAAACTGCACATACAATTGCCATACATGCAAGAGTTAATAATCCAGTAATAATGGCAACATTTTTAATACTTAAAATTTGATCAACAAACATTGCATTTTCTTCAAAAACTGTTACATTCATATCAGAATATCGACTTGCAATTTCTCTCCATTCTTTCATAAGCTCAATTCGAGCATCCCATGTTGAAGTATTTTGATATGCAACAGTAAACCAAAAAGATTTTACATATCTTTGGGATCTGAAATTTTCTAATGTATGTTTTTTTGTTTTAGGATACAGAGCTTAATGTTACAAAGTAATAAAACTGTGATACATGTACATCAGTTACATCAAAAAACTGTAACATAAAATGTCACATTTCTGTGACATTTAATGTTACAACATGTTTTTTGATTTGGGATTGTAGTAGTGCAAAAAATGTTAGATATTGAGTTTAACGTTACAAACCAACAACAACACTGTAACACTGGTACATTAGTTATATAAAAAAACTTTGTAACACAAATGTCACAATTTTATAACATTTTCTATATAGAAATACTCACCCCTTTTGTGAAACTTTTAAAAATGCATTCCAATGTTGTGAAAACGGTGATTGTAAAAATACATCAAGTTTTGAAAAATCAATACCCGTGGAAGAAGAAATTATAGTTTCATTGCCACCACTAAATCCTAATGCATCAAATAACGCATCAACCATGTCTCCTTTTTTGAAATAAATTTCATAATCTCGAAGCCATAAAAGTGTTGAAATATTTCCTTTACATCTTTCCATAGATTCATATTCATCAACCATATCCCAAAATCTTTGAAGCTTTTGAGGATTTGTGATATCCAACGGATTGTTGACTATTATTGTTACAGGATGGTATTCAGCCCAGATGTACTCGTTTACAATCTTGTTCGATTCTTGCATCGGCGAATCTGGTGGTAAAATTTTTTCAGAATCCAATCTTGTCTGAATACTTAAAATTCCAGAAATTGCAAAATACCAGTAAATTAATGTACCAATAAGTAAAAATATTGAAAATAATCGATTTGAAATAAGTTTACAATATTTCCTTAATAATTCATCTGCTTTTGTTACAAGTTTTTTTCGCCATCCTTTTTCAAAAATTTTATGATCAATATCTTTTATTGGCTTTTCAAAATTTGTTGCAAAAACAAGCATTGGACCAAAAAGTGTTAACTCAAAAATATAATCCATTAAAATTGCCATTGCAGCAGTCATACAAAATCTACCGATTTCTGGAGTTGGAAGAAATGTTCCTGGAAATTATTTAATTATATAAATTTAAATGTTCAGATTTTGAAATTTGATTGGTGAAAATAACACACCAATTCCAAAACTGATAACATTCGTCATAGAAGTGATAGTAATCGAAGGCCCAACTTCTTCATATACTAATCCCAAACGTGTTTGAATTGAATATCGATGTGAAGATAATCTTTGCCATGAGTGTATCATTAAAAATGCATCATCAACACCAATTCCACAAACTAAAAATGGCAAAACCAAAGAAATAGAATTTAATCGAAATCCATTCAATGATAATATCCCATATGTTGTTGAAACAGCCATTAAAGAAGAAATTGTTGCACCAAATGATATCAAAATTTTACCAAAATCAAATTTTCCATACAAAAGTGCCGTCCCATTTACAGTTACAACAACAAATAAAACCATTAACCCAAATCCAATCCCAAAAAAAGGTGCCAATCGAAGTCCATCTTTCATCATTTCATAATCGAGTACTTCAGCCCCAAAAACATGCATTTCGATTAATGGATTGGTGTATTCGGTTAGTGAAAACTCATACACCGATGTTTCCCATTTTGATAGAATTTCGCCTTTTCTTTCAGTTGTTCGATCACCACGAAACAATAACATTATAACTTTTACGTAATCAATATCTGTGACATATTGTGACAAGGTTTGATTAACTAAAAGAATGTAGGGTTTTACTCTTTTGTCATTGGTCACATTTTGCCAAAACTTAAAGCATTCATGAGGATTTTTCGTATGTCACCATAGAAATTCGCATTCAAATTTGACAACTAAAATGGTGCAACCATTCGTGTTGAGACCAATGCTGTGTTTGAACTCATCAAACAAAAAGAGAGAGAAAAAAAATTGAGCAAAAAAACAAAAATTTCTCTTTTTGTTTAATGCGTTTAAACACATAATTGGTCTCGACACGAATGATTGCACCCTTTCAATCTTCAAATTTGAAAAGTGTTTGGTTGAACAAATCTATATGGCCCATATATTTTTTTGGAAGTTCCGCTGCACATTCTTGGAAAACAACTTCGAAAAAATCTTACCTTCAATTATTTCATCACCAACGAACGTTTTCCCAATATACTCTCCATTATTTGGACTTTCTTTTTTTGTTACGCCAAATAAAGATTTTTCAAGATGAATCTTCAATCCATTAATATTCGAAACTGGAAAACTCAAAATAATTTCATTATTTAATGGTTTTCCAGCTTTAAGCAAATTTATTTGCTGTTGTAAACCTTCATAAAAAAGATTTAATCCATAATTAATATTACAATATGGATAACAGAGATCATCAAATTTAATTTTTTCATCTTCAAATTTCAAAGTAAAATTATACAATAAATAATTGTGAAGGTTTACGACTTCTTTGAGATATTCTGTTCGAAGTATGGAACCATTGTCTTTCGCTGTGAGTAAAATAATTGTCATAAGTGGATCACCAGATGTATTCCAAAAATTTCTCATGACATCTGTCTCATATCTAAAAATTTTTTATTGCTTTTAGTGGCTGAAACAATTTGCAAATGTTAATAAAAAAACATAGGTCACATAGGCATGGCATCGGGGCGACTTTTTTAATGCCCGGCCCGGCCCGGCCCGGTGAAAAGAAGCCCCGGCCCGGCCCGACCCGGGTAAAAATTTAATTTTTAGTAATTTTGCCTTGGTCCCCCCTGTGCAGTTTTTTTCAGAAATCGTGAAAATCAAGGCCCGGCCCGGCCCGACCCGGTACCGGGTCGGGCCGGGGATTTCCGGGTTTACCCAACCCGGTGCCATGCCTAAGGTCACATTGGAATCATCTGTTCATTCACAAAATGGGTTGGCACTGTGTTTTTTTCTTTTTATTTATTTTTGTTAAAAAAAATGAGCATTGTCTTTTACGACTGTGCCTGATCTTATATCAGTTTTTTTAAACACATTTTTTTTTTCAAAACTCTCTGCTATCCTACTCAGTTTTTTATGCTGAATAATAATATTAATATAAAAAGGCATGAAAAGTTAATATAAGATCAGACACAGTTGTTAAAGATATTGCTAGTATTTTTGTTTTTTTAACAAAAAAATAAAAACTAAAAGAACACAATGCCAACCCATTTTTTGACAGAAAAAAACTGTGGAACTAATTCCAACCGGGGGGGAAGGGGTTAATAAATATTGCTCACAAACCTTGACATTGCATTTGTTGGAGTATATCCATCTCGGATTTGATCTTTTAAAATTATAAAAAATGTTCCAAATGAAAGGCATGATATAAGAAGAGAGATGAAAAAAAATGTTTTTGGAAATTTTGCAATTTTTCTTCCAAGGATACGAAATACACTTTTGAAAGATATATACCTCCATCCACAAATAAATTCTGATGCAGGACGTACATGTAAATCATTAACTAAAAAATAAAAATGTAATCTTTTTGGGACACACTAAATGGTGGATCGGTCCGGTGGAGTGGACGTCTTAACGGTGGATGGATTACTAAACGGTGAAAAAAATTTTTGAATTCAGAATCCTTCCGGATTCGTCCTTCAAAAATTTTTTGATTTCAGATTTTTTTTAAAAACTTTTTTCTTAAAAATCCGTCCACCGTTTAGTAATTCATCCACCGTTTAGACGTCCACTCCACCGGACCCCTCCATCCACCATTTAGTGTGTCCCATCTTTTTTTCAACGACCCAAAAAACGAGTTTAAATCAAGGCTGCACGAAACTTCGCAAAACAATTTTTCGAAACAAATGCATAACTTTTTTATTTTATTATCAGTCAGCTTGCTGTTTTTTACAAAAATACTAGGGCATATATATTATGGTTAGGTAAAAAAACATTTTAAAAAAAAGCGACAAAAAAAGATATAAAAAACAAAGTCATTATTTCGTTAAGTCATTTCGTGTTTCGCGAAACAGTAGAATAGAGTGTAAAAAACAGCAAGTTGACTAATAACAAAATAAAAAATTTATGCCATTGTTTCGCAAAAATGTTTTGTCTCATCCAATTTTACGAAACGAAAGTTTCGTGCAGCCCGAGTTTAAAAGAAATAAAAAGTTTACAACATAAGCCTAACAAATTACAATCGTCCCAGGAGTAACAGTTTGAACTACTACGGTAATTTTTTTAGTATTTATCTTTTAAACAAAATTAAGATCTGGATATGTATTTTGGGGAAATATTGTCTAAAACTAACTTGAATCTTTATGTTCTTGTTTTAATAAAGTAGAATCTTCTAAAGCCATTTTCCCATTATTTACGCTTTTTGTACTTTCATTTTTGTCATTTGAAAAAGTCGCTTCTGGATATAATGGATTTTCGATATCTTCTTTCGATGACAACCTCATTTTTTGTCACCCTTTTTTGTTTAGATCAAAAACCAATATAAATCAACAAAAAATGGGAAAAGACAATAAAAAAAGAACAATTTACATCTTTAGACATTCAAACCTGCAAAGAAGAAGAAGCATCTAGCACTTTTCTCAAAATTTTTATTGATAAGATAAAAAATAAAAGATGCGATGATGATCAAAAGACAGAATTGAAATTGAAGGAGTCAAAGTAATTCTTGTTTTTTTTGAATGGTTAACTCTTAGAAAAGGTGAAAATGTTTTTTGTTCTCTTTTTAAAGCAAAAAAAAAACACATAAACTATAAACGTCAGCAATTAACTGTCGTCAAAAAAATTAAAACGTTAAAAAAATTGTTTAACTATTTTTTAATTTTGTGAAAAAAAACGTTGACGATCGCATTTTTTCAGGTTTAAAGAAAAAATAGTTGATTTAATTGAATTTGTTGGTCATTTTATGAATAATTGAAAACAACAAATTGAACAAAACGTAAACAACAAAAAATTTTATTTCGTAAACAATTAGTCAATTTTTTAAATTTATATATAATATGAGAAAATATGTTCAAAGAAAAGAAAAAACCAAAAGTTTCAAAATTCTTCTTTTTTTATGGAAAGCGAACATTTCTGACATAAAAAACTGATTAAAGAAAATTGCTTAAATTTTGGGGCTTATATCCTTCTCCCTCTATCCTATCCCCGAATTTCTTTGACATTATACACAGAGACAGCGAGTGTATCCCCATAAACGAAAAATTAATTTATGAAACATTGTTTTGCGATATTTACGCTTTCATTTTCCTTTAAAAAGTTTTCAATATTTTTATATTTTATAGTAAAAAGTTTTAGTATAAAAGATAATTTTTGTTAAAAAATTCTTGTATCAAATTAATTTAAATTTTCCATAGCTCAACTTCATTTGTTACTTAAAAACTCAAAACAACACTAGCAACGTCAACATTCAAACATCTTTTATCCTTATAAACGTTTCCACCTTTGTGCCGAAATCAAAAAATCAGTAATACCAGCCACAAAAGTATTGAAAAATCTAAATTATCACAATTTGCAGATAATAAAAATCCATCGATTTTAGATTTCCAAATATTTATATTGCCTTTATGCTAAAATAATCGGAATTTTTGTTGTTGGATATAAAAAAGCTTTTAAAATTATTAATTCGTTTATCAAAAATTTTTTATTATTGTAATAATGCCTTCCTGTGTAATGTTATTTTTTATATATAATGGAAACAATAACTACAGAATTTTCTCCTGTCTTTTTCAGAATTGTGTTTATTGCGAAATCCAAAAGCAATAAATCAATTTTGCATTTCTTCGTGACTTTTCCGCCATTAAAATATTCAAAAATCAAAAAATATTATTGCTTTTTTTTACACAGAAAAAAGCAAATATCCAATATAAACGAGAAATAAAAAGCGTATGTTTAAAAAAAAATAAAGTGCAAAGTTACCACCCCCTTTTCGTTGAATAAAAACAATTTGCGAAAAAATATGGTTATTTCTTTTAAATGGCTTAATTCTCTTTTAATATTTTATTAATTTTCTTCTATTTTCTAAGGAAATTTTTTACGTTATCATTTAGCTTAAAGAATGAATCAAAAATGCCATAACTTTTTACAAACACTTGAAAGATTTGGAACGTTTTCAATTGATAAGCAAGTTTTTATTACATCCAGAAATTCATTTATGTAAATCTTAACAACGAAATGGCATTTTTCATTTTAATTTATTTTTCGTTCCAAATGCGCAACATTGGCTTTTTCATTATCGATTTCGTTTAATTCTGGTGTTGTTGATCGAAATCTCCATAGCATCGGTTTGTTTCGCAATCTTAATTACTTAAAATCGAAAAAGTTTAATTTAAAATTTGTTTCAGGTGTGATAAAAATTATAAAAGCTTGCATTTTTTTTCAGAATTTATGTTTTTACCAGTTTTTGTTAATGGCTTTCAAAAAATAAAAGTTTCAATAGCATCGGTTTCGTTTCGCAAGTTCAATTACTTAAAATCGAAAAAGGTATAATTTATTGAATGCAGTTTCTATTTCTTTATCAAAGTTTGTACCAATTTACAAATTAGAATATTCCAAAAAAACAGAAAAAAAAATATTGGGCAGTAAAGAAAAAATAGAAAAACACATTGCGACCGTTGAAAAGATTTTTTGTCAAGATTTCGAAATATTTTTTAAAAAAAAGCAGACAACACATTTTTTTTTCCTTAATCGTTTTCTTCTGCCTTTTTTAGCGGGACAAATTTTTGTTATGAAAGCGACAATGAACAAAAAAAAGCGTTTGTGCATTGTAAAAGAAAGATAGTGCTGAAAACAAAAACCTTGCTCTTTTTGCACCTGCACAGACGTCGTCAAAAATGTCAAAGACATTTTGGATGAAAAAGTCATCGATTTAAAAAATCATATTTTAGTCCCAACGAAAAAAAAACTAATTATGTAAAAAATATAAAAAATAATCCGTAACTTTGTATTCGATATTCAAATTTGCACATTTTGAAAAAAAATATCCCTGATAAATCCTTGTGTTAAAATTTTTTTTGGAAATGACGAGATGGTAAAAAAGTTGTTTATGATTTTACTTTGTCTTTTAAAATTAGAAGAAATAAAATACAGCAACTTTCTATTTCTTATTAAAAATGTCAAAAAAGATGTCTCAATTTTCTTTGCAGCAATGATTTCACATTTGATAAAAAAGAATGTCAAAAAAGAATCTTATATATGCTTTTTTTTAAATTTTGAAATGTCTTTCGAAAACATAGCAGTGAAATGTTTTGCGACTTGCCTCTATTTTTTTAGTTCCATCTGCAGTAACTAAAAAACAAGGTAGAAAATTTTTAAATTTGTGTATAAAGCAACACTAAAAAGCAAAGTTTTTTGGATTTTTCTTGTTGTACGAAACTTTTTCCCATTCTTTTTAAATGATGTTGCTACATGTAATGCAATTACTTAAATCAAAATAATCTTTAACTTTGTGACAAAGCAATAAGCAATATTCGTTAAATTAACCGCAAACAAAATATTGTGATTTACAAAATATTCAAACTTCAGTATTTAAGAGAAAAAAAGAGTTACAATTGCAACTTGTTTGTATTTTGCAAGCAGCAAACGCAAAAAAGCACCTATCCGTCAATTTCAACACTGTGAGCTGCACCTTGCTTGCACTTTTGTTTACAATTTCTTATGAGCAAATGAAAGCATACAAATCGGAAAAAAGAAGAGAATCAAGAAAAAAAATTTTTAGCATTAAAAAATTTTTTCTTTATGCATTAAATGGCAGCATCTGTTTTTGTGCATCAGTTGCTTTACAAACACATCTTTTTAAAAGCAAAAACATCTGCTAACGAAAAAATCGATACAATAAAAAACACCCAAAATTATAAAAAAAAACAATTTTTTTGTGTCTTCAGATTGCCTTCTTTTTTAAAAATCTTTGAATATTTTAATTCGTTTTTTAAATTACAACTATATATATTTTATATTTTAAGAAAAGCGAAATGAGTCAAAAAAAATACTATAAAAAATTGATTTCAGCAATCAGAAATTATTTGTTACTGCACAGTTTAAACTTTATATAACGGAATTGCAGTTCTCAAGTTTATTAGAAAATTTTATAATTAAACATACAAAATTTTGTTAATTTTCTTTCAGTTTTTTGCATATTAATAAAACGCCAAATTTCTTTGTCCATAATATTTGTTCTATCTTCTTGCTTTGATTCTAGCAAAATTTTAGCCAATCTTCAAATCTGTAATGTCAACAAAAATTTATTATGACAAATTAAGATTTTAAATATAAAAGGGTACATTGTATATTTTTTGTAAAGTATTTATTTATAATGGATTCAACTGCATATTTCTTTGATTGCATTTGTTTTTCACTTAAAATCTAACTTTCAAAATGACAAAATCGGTTTTAGTGAACTCAAAAAAATTCTACAAAGTTTTATCATAAAACAAAAAATTTAAAATTCATTGAAAAATTGTTGTAAAGAAACGTTTTTAAAGTTATAAACAAAAGTACTGGTCCGTCTCTTACTTTTGTTTGAAAGGAAAAATTTCGTAATTTTCTGCCGACAAAAACGTTTTTTGCTTTGATCGAAAGAAAAAAAGCAAGCACAAATTGTTTTTTTCTTTTTTATGAAACTATTTCCTTTCACCTGTTTTTAAAAGTTTCTGAATATTTAATTAAAAATTTTTGTAATACACCTACAATAAATAATGTGTTTATTATGTAAAAAATATGTAAATTTTGTAATCATCTTCGATTTATTCTAAAACTTGAAATAAAAATAACATTATTTAATCAAGGAAAACGACAAATAAAGATCGAAACCAAATGTTTTTATTATTATTTTTCTTAACATTTTTGATATTTTAAGACTGATAAAATTCAACAGTGATCTAAATTTATTAACTTCATTTTTCGGCGTAATTTTATTGAATAAAATCATTAACGAAAATTAAAATAACATTTATTTTTAATTTTTTACATAAAGTAGAAATTTTTTTAATAAATTTTATATGTGTGTGGTTTCTTTAAATAGTTTTTAAATAAATAATGTTTGTATGGTACACTTGCATTTGTATTAAATTCGTATGTGACAAATACTTACAAAATTAAAAGTGGTGTCTTTTCTTCTTTTACATAAATAAGCTTAAAAAATTAAAAAACTTATTTAAAACTGTACATAATTTTATAGTGAACAGAATAAAAAAAGCATACATTCGGTGCAAAAAAAGCAGACAGGCTCATCGATTTGTCAAAAAAAGTGTGTAATGTCGCTTTTTCGAAAGATATCAATTTTGGTTAAAATTGTGCAAAAAGAAAAATTTTCAGAAAAATGGCTAAAATACATTTTATTTTATTTAAAACTGGAAACAAAAACTTTGACTTTAAAAGGCAAAACTAAATTAAACAATATTAATTTTATTCCAATTCGAAGGCAAAACTTTAGAAAACGGAAATTTTGAGTCATTTTAATTTTTGTAAATTTTTCCATTATAAAAAACACTTTCTTCTTCTGGAAATAAATATGCAATCCACCATGCAAATATTGATCCAGAATCTGATAATAAAAATGTATCAGAATTTAAACCCCCAAATGCGAGACCTTGTCCTCGATTTTAAGATTATTGAAAATAAATATGCTCAAATTTCATAAATTTTGAGGGAATTTTTAAAAGTATTTTCTTCATCTTATCCCATTAAAATTAACGAAACATTTGTCTTTGTTTTTAAAATTTTATTTAAATAATTATAAATGTATGTTGAAGATGGAACAATAAAATCTGCTTTGGATTCTTGAAATTAAATTTCTTCATTCAAAAAATCACCCATTTGAATATCAATATAAAATTTGTGGGATTTATCTTTCCTGAAAATTTGGAATGCAACATTATTTTTAATTTAATAACGCAGCAATGATTTCACAAAAAAAAGTCAAAAAAGGATTTTATATGCGCTTTTTTTAGATTTCGAAATATTTTTCGAAAACATTTATTACACGTTTTTTTAGAAATGTGGAACCCCTCAAAAACGAAATTACAGGGTGCGCAAAAAAAGTGGAATTTATTCTTTTACAACTTTTGAAAAATTAAACACAATATTTATAAAGTTTTACACAATTAAATGGTATATCTCTTAGTATTTCTAATTTTAACTACAGGGTGGTCACGCTGGACCACCCCCAAACAAATTAAATTTATATTCCAGGCACACATGGGCAGGTACTAGGGACGAAAAAAATTTTTTTTACCATACGTAAAAACCCAAAGGGTCCCCCCTGTCCTTTTTTTTCAAAATATTGTTATTTTAGCCCCCAAGCTAAAATTTTTCATATATTTTTTTGTTTGATTTTATGCATATAAACTTGTTTGTATTAAATGATACAAACAAGTTCAAAAAGACAAAACTGAGATCCATGAATAAACAAAATGTTCGTTTAAAAAAAGATTGGTTAAGAAATAAAATCATTATTAAATGAAAACAAGAATGTTTACTGTTTTTCTTATTCATTCTAAATTTTACAGAGAATATATCGAATTTTTAAATAACGCTGACTTTAAAAATATTTCAATAATTCAATAAAAAATGAAAGAAACGGCATTTTTGACTCATTTTTTAAAAAGAATTTCGCTTTATGATAAATTTCCTCTTATTTTTTAAGTCTGAGGATTTTTCGACAAATCTTATGTTTTTTTGTAATTTTTAAAATTAGAGGCATTTTGATCTAAAATGACCCGACAACAAACAGCGGCGTCAAACATCAAAGGAATTCCTTTGATCTTTAATTTAAGATTATAATTTTTCGGATAGCCATTAACCGCTAATACTTTCACAAATTCGTTTTCGACCTCATGTCTTTAATTTAAACCTATTTTGAAGTCGAAAATCGGAACTCACTCCGCGTACTTCCCTTGTCAAACAATTTCTTTTCTTTGAAAAAAATGCGTTTGTTAAAAATCAATTTTTGACGTCTCTTGTTGTTAGCACGCATGGTCGAGTGGATCAGAAACAGGGCTGTCCGGAATTCCGGACCGTGTTCCAGAAATCCGTAATTCCGGACGTTTTTTGCGTTCCGGATTCCGTGTTCCGGATTCTGGATTTTTCGGTCCGGAATCCGGAAAAATCCGGAACAAAAACGGGCAAAGGGGGGAGTACGTTAAAAATTCACAACTCTAGCACAACTTACTTTTTTAAATAAAAATATTTTGATTCTTAAAGGTTACAATCGTTCATAATCGTTTGTAATTTTTGGTTGAAATCTCTTTTGTTATTTTCTCATTGATTTTGTTAAATTTTAGTTTATGTTAAATAAAAATGTGTAATATAGGACACCCATGATTTGTGTTTGATTTTCTTAACAAGCGGGAAAACAAATAAATACAAAAACCAAAACTTCTTCTCTACTTCAAAGCTTTTCACTTTTCTTAAAATACAATCTGTTATGATCGATTTTTGATATTTAATAGACGTAAAAAATTTTTTTCGCCTTTTATATAGGGGTCTGAAAAAATTTGTTCCGGAATGTTCCGGATTTTTCCGGATTCCGGACAAAAAAAATCCGGAATTCCGTGTTCCGGATTCCGGATGAAAATTTTTGTTCCGGACAGCCCTGATCAGAAATTGTTTTTGTCTCAGCTTCGAATCCGGTGAAGATCGAACTTGAGGAGAAGAAAAATCTCCTCAAATTTGAGAAAAAATTTTGCCTCAATTTTAATAAAAAATCGATATTTTTAAATAAAAATCGAAAACACTGATTTCGTTTATTTAAGAATTGAGGAAAACATTTTAGATCAAAAATGCCTCAAATTTCAAATAATAAAATAAAATAAAGTGAAAATGCAAAAAAATCCTCTTTGTTTAAAGAAATGAGGTAATTTTTCTGATTTTTTTCTTTTAAATTCTTTTAAAAAAAGAATCAAAAATGCCGTTTTTCTCCTTTTTTCTGGAATTGTTGAAATGTTTTTAAAGTCAGCGTTTTAGGTCGAAGACACTGATTTCATTTATCCCCAATTTGATATCTAATTTTTTTGTCTCAAAATAATCATACTTTTTTAAATTTGAATACGATATTTTGTTGAAAATAAAGTTAACATTTTTTTAAAAATAAATACTTCATATAAAAAAATCATAATCATTTGAAATTATTTACGTTACCCGAATATTTCAAATAAATAACATTCCCCTTTCCTCTCTCTTTTACCCTTTCTTTCCTTTTTTTTTCTTCTTTCTTCTCTTTTTTTTTCTTTTTTTTCCCTTTTTTCCCTTTTTTTACCCTACGTCCCCAATTTTGTCATACCCTACACCATACGTCACTAGGGACAAATCCCTAGCAATCCCTAGTCATGCCCATGTGTGATTCCAGGGCTGCAAGTTTAAAAAAAACTGCTTAGGCGGATCGATAGCCTAGTTTCTTTAAATAGTTTTGAAATAAATAATGATTCATTTACTTGATTTGCCTTTATGTTAAAATCATATCTGACAAGTACTTACAAAATTAAAAATAGTGTTTATTCTTTTTTTACATTTAAAAAAATATAAAAAATTAAAAATCTTATTTAAAATTGTTCATAATTTTTTAGTAAACAGAATGAGAGAAAGGCAAACGTTCGAAACAAAAAAAGGATGCACCGATTTTTGTCAAAAAATGTGTAATGTCGCTATTTCCAAAGACATCATTTTTTGTTAAATTTTTGCCAAAAGAGAATTTTTAGAAAAATGGCTAAAATACATTTATTTTTGAATAAAACAGTAAACAAAAGCTTTGACTTTTGACTAGGCAAAACTAAATTAAACAATATTAATTTTGTTCCAATTCGAAGGCAAAACTTTAGAAAACGGAAATTTTGAGTCATTTTAATTTTTGTAAATTTTTCCATTATAAAAAACACTTTTTTCTTCTGGAAATAAATATGCAATCCACCATGCAAATATTGATCCAGAATCTGATAATAAAAATGTATCAGAATTTAAAACTACAAATGCGAGATCTTGTTCTTGACTTTTAGATTATTGAAAATAAATTTGCTCAAATAATGTTTCATTAATTTTAAGGGAATTTTTAAAAGTATTTTTTTCATCTTATCCTATTAAAATTAATGAAAGATTTGTCTTTGATTTTAAAGTTTTATTTAAATAATTACAAATGTATGTTGAAGATGGAACAATAAAATCTGCTTTGGTTTCTTGAAATTAAATTTCTTCATTCAACAAATCACCCATTTGAATATCAATATAAAATTTGTGGGATTTATCTTTCTTGAAAATTTGGAATGCAACATTATTTTTAATTTAATAATGTATCGTCATCGTGAATAGTTTTTTTTCCACCACACTATTTTTCTCTTTTGAAACACTAAAGTTTCGCATAAAAAAAATTCGAGAAAAAAGTATTAAATATATCAAAAAAATGGGAAATAAAAACAAATCCGTAGCATTTGAAAAATATTCTGTTCCGAAGAATGCTTTTAATTTTTTGTTTTTTAAAAGCCAAGAAACAAATAGCCAATGTTTATAAGCATAATATAAGAAGCGGATATGAAAAATGTTTTTTTACCCCATTCAAAAAAGGTTCGAAAAAGACAAAAAAGCCATTTTGCCAAAAAAAACGCGTTTTGTTAAAAAAAATCTCATTTTTTTCCATACAAAAAAAGCGAGATTTTCCCATCAGTTGGGAAAATCGTCGGAAACTCCAAAAGAAAATTCTGCAAAGTTTTATCGTAAAATAAAAAATATAAAATTCAATGAACAATTGTTGTAAAGAAACGTATACGTCGCTGTTAATCGCATTTTTCTATCTCATATGAAACATAATGTATAATATCATCCAAATTATCTTTAGTCACCCATGCCGGTATTTTAGCACTTGTAACGCGTGTACTCATTTAAAAACATCCAAGCAGTCTATTGATAAGAAATTCCATTAATTCTGAACTAACTACAGGGTGTCCAGAGAAAAAGTCGCACTTTCTTTTTTTTATTAAACGATTTCTTTTACATTTAAACAAAAACGGTTTGCACAGTTATTATCAGAATCTTAAAGCATTTTAATTTTTGTAAAAAAAATTTTTGGAAAAAAAATTTTTTTTTCGAAATTGTGTCTTGGTCCTCCCTGTGCCTTTTTTTTGGCTTTTTAACGATTTGAAAAAAAGCACAGGGAGGGCCAAGACAAAATTTCGAAAAAAAAATTTTTTTTCCAAAAATTTTTTTTACAAAAATTAAAATGCTTTAAGATTCTGATAATAACTGTGCAAACCGTTTTTTGTTTAAATGTAAAAGAAATCGTTTAATAAAAAAAAGAAAGTGCGACTTTTTCTCTGGACACCCTGTACATCTAATTTGTAATTGTCGTTATAACTTATTAGATAATATCTGATGCAAATACATTTGCTCAGTCTATTTAGCAGTGTTAATGATTTGCTCCAACAATTACAATTTATTATTGTAAATCTGCTGAAATTTTTACAATGTACAATGTAAAAATTTCATCTTTTTTGATTTTGTTTGATTTTAAAATAATTATTTAAATGTGTAAAACTTTAAATTTTTAAAAGTGGCAATCAAATATTAAAATAGTTTTTCAAAAGAATAAAATTCAAATAAAAAAGATCGCAAAATATTTTTCAACAATTTTTTACACAAAACAATCTCTTTCCTCTTTGATAAATCGAAAAATAAAAAAGTGGTGTCTTTTAAATTTCATAAACTAAAGCAGCTGAAAAAAGAAAGAAAATATTGAACAGACGAAAAACATCAATTTATTTTTTCTTTTCATCGAAAGCGGAAAATGTATTCGAAATTTCTTAAATAAAAATCAAAGTTATCGAAAAATGTTTTTCTACGATTTTTATGTCATTTTTTTTTCTTTAAAAAATGTACACGCTTTCGAAAACACGTTTAGCTTAAATTGCTTGAATATGAAAGTCAATAAAAGTATGTTTGAATTTTTAAAAATTAATTTTGATAAAAGTAAAATCTTTATTGATTTGAAAAAATAAAATGTGTTATTTATTATTTAATTTATAATTCCCCATTGAAAGATTCGTACATTATATATTTGAATGTTTATTTTTGATTTTTTCTTATGTAATATTATTTTTTATAAATAATAGTAGGATTAACTGCATGGTTTTCTCCTTTTATTTTCTGAATTTTGTTTATTCCAAAAGCAATAAATAAATTTTTTGCATTTCTTTGTAACTTTTTTTCGCCATCAAAATATTCAAAAATCAAAAAATATTATTGCTTTTTTTTACAAAGAAAAAAGCAAATATCCAATATAAACGAGAAATAAAAAGCGTATGTTTAAAAAAAAATAAAGTGCAAAGTTACCGCCCCCTTTTCGTTGAATAAAAACAATTTGCGAAAAAATATGGTTATTTCTTTTAAATGGCTTGATTCTTTTTAAATATTTTATTGGTTTTCTTCTATTTTCTAAGGAAATTTTTTACGTTATCATTTAGCTTAAAGAATGAATCAAAAATGCCATAACTTTTTACAAACTCTTAAAACATTTATGGAACGTTTTTAATTGATAAACAAGTTTTTATTACATTCAAAAATTTTTATATAAAAAAAAACAATAAAAACAAAGTTTTTCAAATTTTTCTTGTTGTACGAAACCTTTTCTCAATTATTTTACATAATGGAAGAATGCAATTCAAGGTGTTGTGCACTGACTTAAATCCAAATACAATTTTTAACTTTGTAACAAAGCAATAAATTCTTTGAATTAACCGCAAATAAAATATTAAAATTTAAAAAATATTCAAACTTTAATATTTAAGAGAAACAATAAAAGTTACAATTTGCAACTTGTTTGTATTTTCCAACAATTTTTTTTTGAAAATTTACTTAATTATGAAATTATTTAGTAAAAAAGGCTGTTTTTCGTAAAAACACTTTTCTGTCACGGCAAGCAACAAGCGCAAAAAAGCTCTTATCCGTCAACTTTCAACATTGTGAGCTCCATTTCCTTGCAAATTTGTTTACAATTTTTTATGGGCAAATGAAAGCAGCAAAGGATTAATAATCGGACGAAAAAAGAGACGCAAGAAAAAAATGTTTTAACATTAAAAATTGTTTTTGTTTATGCTTCAAATTCAGCGTCTGTTTATGTATCAGCTGTTTTTTTACATTTGTTTAAAAGCGAAGACATCTGTTAACTAAAAAATCGACACAATAAAAAACACGTTATAATAAAAACAACTTTTTTGTGTCTTTAGATTGCCTTTTTTTTAAGAATCTTTGAATATTTTAATTCATTTTTTAAATTACAACTATATATATTTTATATTTTAAGAAAAGCGAAATGAGTCAAAAAAAATACTATAAAAAATTGATTTCAACAATCAAGAATTATTTGTTACTGCACAGTTTAAATTTAATATACCAGAATTGCAGTTCTCAAGTTTATTAGAAAATTTTATAATTAAACATACAAAATTTTGATAATTTTCTTTCGGTTTTTTGCATATTTATAAAACGCCAAATTTCAAATTTGTCCAAAATATTTATTAAATCTTTCTGCTTTGATTGTAGCAAAATTCTAGCCTACCAATTCAAATCTGTAATAGCAACAAAAATTTATTATGCCACATTATGATTTTAATTATTATGGATTAAAATTCATTTTTTTTCACTTAAAAGCCAACTTTCTAAATGACAAAATCGAAAACCCAAAAGAAAATTCTATAAAATTTTATCGTAAAATAAAAAATTTAAAATTCATTGAAAAATTGTTGTAAAGAAACGTTTTTAAAGCTGTAAACAAAAGTACTGGTCCGTCTCTTACTTTTGTTTGAAAGGAAAAATTTCGTAATTTTCTGCCGACAAAAACGTTTTTTGCTTTTATTGAAAGAAAAAAAG
Source organism: Panagrolaimus sp. PS1159 (assembly GCA_963922195.1). NCBI lineage: Eukaryota > Metazoa > Nematoda > Chromadorea > Rhabditida > Panagrolaimidae > Panagrolaimus > Panagrolaimus sp. PS1159. Next base: position 4,300,780 of record CAWUHW010000006.1, read on the forward strand.
CAAGCACAAATTGTTTTTTTCTTTTTTATGAAACTATTTCCTTTTCCTGTTATTTAAAAGTTTCTGAATATTTAATTATAAAATTTGTAATACACCTACAATAAATAATGTGTTTATTATGTAAAGAATATGTTAATTTTGCAATGAACTTCGATTTACTTTTAAACCACAGAATTGAAGATTCAATGAACAAATAAAAGAAAAAGATTACATTATTTATTATAAGAGAAAACACAAAATTAAAATCGAAACTAAATGTTTTTATTATTATTTTTCTTAACATTTTTGATATTTCAAGACTGATAAAATTGGACAACGATCTAAATTTATTAACTTCTTTTTTCGACATAATTTAATTTAAAAAAAATCATTAACAAAAATTAAAAAACATTTATTTTTAGTTTTATAAGTAAAGTAGAAATTTCTTAAATAAATTTTATTTGTATGTGGTTTCTTTAAATAGTTTTTAAATAAATAACGAGCATTTCTGTTTTTGTTCTTTTGGATTGGGCAGTATATTTTTGTTAAAATCATATCTGATAAGTATTTACAAAATTAAAAAATAATATTTACTCTTTTTTTACATTTATAAGTATAAAAAATTAAAAAACGTATTTAAAATTGTACAAAATTTTTTAGTGAACAGAATGAGAGAAAAGCATACATTCGGTGCAAAAAAAGGAGACAGGCTCATCGATTTGTCAAAAAAAGTGTGTAATGTCGCTTTTTCGAAAATTATCAATTTTTGTTAAAATTGTGCAAAAAGAAAATTTTCAGAAAAATGGCTAAAATACATTTATTTTGAAATAAAACTGGAAACAAAAACTTTTATTTTAAAACAAAAATGTTAAAACAATATCAATTTTATTCTATATTGAAGGAAATACTTTTGAAAACAGAAACATATTTCCAATATACATACGTTATTTAAAAGGCTAAAACAACAAAGGTGTCGTCAAAACTCAAAATTCAAATATTTTTTATTGTTTAAAACATTTCCATCTTTTATCGAAATCAAAAAAGCAGAAAAACACGTCGTAATTTTTTAATTAAACAAAATACTTTCATCAAGAAATTATGAAACTTTTTTTGTGCTAAAGAAGTTTTTGTTGCATCTAAAATTTTTTTATTTATAAAAAAACCATTTTTATCGCAATACAAAAAAGTTTCAATTTTTCTTGTTGTCCGAAATTGTTTTTATCTTGCTTTAAATATTGGTCCAATATCTTGAAAAATTTGATATTAAATTTTTTACATTGTAATAAAACAATAATAATTTTTTTAGCAGTGACAAATAAACCATTTAGATTTAAAAAATATTCAGCTTTTTCACGTGGTCCCCCCTGTACGATACAACTTAAAAAAATATTTTTTTGATTTTTGCGTTAAAACTGTCCAAAATTGATCAAAAACTATAAAAACCATGTTGTTAAATACATTCGGGCATAAAAAATCCTTAGACAAGCTTTCACATAACCGAAAATGCATTTTTCTAAAAAAGGACGAAACATCGATGTTACTGGTTAATAAAACATTTAACTGTATTTGCTAAAAAGACTAAATTTTTTCACGAAAATCAAATGGAAAATGAAATATTTCAGCACATGTGATGTTTTTTAAAATCTCATTTAAATGTAATTACAACAGCGGGAATCGATTCCATTTTTTCCGATTCCGATCCGATTCCATCGATTCTCGTTCCGATTCCGATTCTTTCCGATCCCCTTATGAGGAATCGGAATCGAGAATCGGGAAAACACTGTTTAAAAGCGAAGACATCTGCCAACTAAAAAATCAATACAATAAAAAAACCCCTGTAAAAAAGGTTTTTTGTGTCTTCAAATAGCTTTTGTTCTTAAAAATGCTTGAATATTTTAACTCATTTATTACACGTTTTTTTAGAAATGTGGAACCCCTCAAAATCGAAATTACAGGGTGAGCAAAAAAAAGTGGAATTTATTTTTTTACAACTTTTGAAAATTTAAACATAATATTTATAAAGTTTTACACAATTGGATGGTATATCTCTTAGTATTTCTAATTTTAACTATATTTTTCACAAATAAAATAATTTTTTTTAATATATTTCGTCATATAAATTGTATGTTTCAATGAAAAGTAATGCTCCATTTTCTTTTTTTCCATTTTTGTCTTGATATTTCAAAGTCACACTTATATTTTTAAATATAACAAAATCACCAATTTCTTTAAAGACGAAGAGAACATTTTGGTTTTCACTGTCAAAAAAATAAACCATATTTCCTTCATAAAAATTATATTCAAGAACTGTAAATTTTATGGGATTTTCTTTTATGTTGTATGTAAAAATATTTGAATCCTCAGAACGAGGAGATTTAAAGCATCCATACCAAATTGTTGTAACAAAAGATTGATATGGAAATGGTGAAATCATTGAATCATATTTGTCATTTACGGTTAATGTAATATATATAGCCTCAGAAGTTGGTACTAGTATTGTATATACCGGTGAAAGTAATGTAATGTCTTTCCATTTCTTTACAGTTTTTGAACTAAAATTAATTACGAAATAATTTGTTTTTAAAAAATATTTTTAAACTTGAATTCGAAATATAATTTTGTTTGATCAAGACCGACATATACTTTAACATTTTCAGTTTTTGATGTTGTCCATAAATGTGAAAAAAAATATCCAAAATCATCAAGTAAAACTGTTACCAGACATTCCCCGGATTTGCTAGATATTGCAGAAATTGGAATAGGAAGGTTGAGATCTAAAAGAAAATCAAACAGTTTTTTAAGAAGTTTGTAAAACACGTTGGAATTAGTTCCACTCTTCAAACAGATTTTTGTTCAGTCAAAAAAGTGGCATTGTGTTCCTTTTAGATTTTTTTTTTGTTGAAAAAACGAGCAATATCTTTAATAACTGTGCCTAATCTTATATGAACTTTTCATATCCTTTAATATTAATATTATTAATGAGCATAAAAAACTGAGTGGGATAGCAGAAAGTTTTGAAAAAAAAATGGATGTAAAAACTAATATACTCTGTTCTTTAATTATGCACTGATATGGAGAATTATCAGTAAAACTGTAAAAATTTTGATAAATGACTTCTTTTTTGGAAAAAAAATTTACCAATTATTTATTGTCGCAGTTTTTGACTGAACAGCTAATTTCATCGTAAAAACTCATTTAAAAATGAAATGTGTCACAGCAATGTAAAACTCTTGAACAGATAATTTTAGTTTTAGGAGTTTTTATTGTGTAAGTTGAGAAATTGACATATTTTGTCACCAAATTTCCAACTTACCTACTGTTTTATGCATGAATACGTTGTTTTGGAATACACAGCTTTTCAAGTCACCTAAATATTTAACTATAGTTGCTTGTTACACATTCCTTTTCATGTTAAAAAAGCTTTTATCTTACAAGGGACCGTTATGACATGTAACCCTGGGTTTTTTTCGGGCTTATGTGGATTCGGTAGTACTAGTTTAGTTATGAAAAACCCCTAAGGGATTTTTGCTTTTTCGCGATTCTACAGAAGTTACAGCCTTCTGAAGTTTGCTTCAAAACCATGACCCCCGGGTCGTGGATATAAGAGTACTCTGCGTTGATACCACTGCTT
>CAWUHW010000007.1:0-20995 GCA_963922195.1 Panagrolaimus sp. PS1159
AAAAGCCTCAAAATGAATTAACTGATTTATCATCGATAACATCAAGTGAAACTCCTGGAACGACAACGTCTACAACAGCAGAAACGGCAACAACAAAGAATGATGCTGCTGCAGCAACAACCGATCGATCTTCATCATCAGAATCTCGAAAAAAGCCAGAATTTGAAATTGGTACAATAATTGATGGAAAATGGAAAGTTTTATCTGAACTTGGTCGTGGGGGTTGTGGAATTGTATATTGTGTTGAAAGATGTGATGATACAAATCCATCACATCCAAAAGCTGCTCTTAGAGCTGAATATGTTTTATAACATTATACAGAGACGTTAGCAGCAGAAGCAAATATTTTAAGAAAATTACAATGGAGTCGACATGTTTGTCAGCTATATGCATGTGGAAGAATAACAAATGATATAAATATTGTATGTATGTCGCTTGCTGGTCCATCACTATCATATCTTCGTCGACATTCACCTCAACAACGTATGACATATTCAACAGGTTTACGGATTGCTTTGCATTGTTTAAGTGTAAGTTGTTTGAGGGGATATATAAAATTTTTGTTAAGGGGGAGTTTTTGAGATAAGAGAAACTTGAAGGATTAACGACCTTTAAGCTTTTTTGTTGGAACTTTTATTAATCAACCTTTTTTCAGGCTATTGAAGATTTACATTGTATTGGATATTTGCATCGTGATATTAAAGCTTCAAATTTTGCTGTTGGATATTATGCTTCTGAAGCTCGAACAATTCGAATTCTTGATTTTGGATTTGCAAGATCATATGTAAGTGATTTTTTGCTTTGCAGCTTCACTTTTGTTACTAAATTTTGTACCATGTTGCTACAGCTAGCTAACTACTGTGCATATTATACCTCTTAACAGTGTTACATATATATTCTTCATTTTTTTAGCTTTCATGGGATTCAACAAAAACTTATCTTGAATCTCGACGTCCTCGTTCTCGTGCACCATTTCTTGGAACTAATCGATATTGTTCAACAAATGTTCATAAACGAATTGAACAAGGAAGAAGAGATGACTGTTGGAGTTGGCTATTTATGCTAGTTGAATTATTATATGGTAAACTTCCATGGCGAGATGTTTCATCTAAAAAAATTTGTCAAGTTAAAGAAGATTCATTGGCAACACTATTTCGACATGGTCCAGTTGAACTTTATTCTGCATTGGATCATCTTCAATCTCTAAAATATGAAAGTCGTCCAAATTATGATCATTTACGTGAAATTATAACAAAAATATGTGCTAGTCGTGGCTTTAAATTTTCTGATCCATATGATTGGGAAGCTGGTGGAGAAAATTATGAGGTTTGTTTTAATATACCCTTTTCTAACATGTAATATATATATATATTTTTTTTTTAAGTCTTTGAACAACTTAAAAAAAAATCTAAAACAACAGCAACATCAGCTTCACCAAATTCAACATCACAAAAATTTGAACATTTTGAAAATTCTCAATTTGGAGAAAGTTTTGTAGAAATATTAGATCGAGAACCTTCACCACCAGCAGAAAAATTTGTTTCATCAAAACAGGAGAAAAAGAATCAAAAAGATGATTATCATTTTGAAGATGCAAAAGATGGTACAAAATAAAAACTAAATTTTATGTGTTTTTTAATGACGAATAAATTTTTGTAATACAAATAATGTGTAAAAACATTCAAGTTTATTTTTCGTGCGAAATATGTGTATTTTTATTAATAAATTTGGGAGGAATTAATTCCGGAATTGTCGTTTCTACGGTATTTATGCCATACCGTAGAAGCAAGAAAAAATAGAATAAGTGGCAACTTGAAATCAATAATCACATCTTCCTTCAATGAATTACAAATGTTGCTACAAAATTTATTATTATCTTCGTACATACAACTATTAATCAGCAGTCTTGTAACTACAATATAATTCTATAATTCTTTTGATTTTTAAGTAAAAACTGTTTAATTTTGACGTTAAAATTAAAAGGAAACTGTAAATTAAAAAAAATTTTTTGCAAAAACTGTCGTTCTTTTTTGTGCAGAAAAAGTGCATCTCTTTCGTTGTCTGCTGTCGTTGTGAAACGTGCGCTGCAATCTTCTTTCCTTCTTGGATAAATCATTAAAAAAATAAATTTTGGTTGGATTTATTGTTCCAAATTTAAGGTACGACTAAAATTCGAGCTTTTGCATGAAAAATTAAAATAAATTTTGGAAAGCTTTGCTATTTTTATAGCGAAGCAGATTTTAAAAACCAATATTTGTTGTTTTTGCAAAAGTGAGACAGTTACATGAAGAAATTAGGGAACGGTAATTTGATCTGAACCAGAACATCATGTTTAAAGAATCTGATAAAAAAAATTTTTTTGAATTAAATGTAGAAAAATGCACTGATTAACCTAAAATATTTTATTTTTGTTACATTTCGATTCTGAAGGCTACAGAATCCGGATTCTGAATCCGAAAATACAAAAATATGACACGTTTGAATCAAGTCCACTCTTTTTGTTCATTCAAAAAATGGCTTGGCATTGTGTTCTTTTTCTATTTGTTCTTTTTTGTTTAAAAAATTTTTAAAAACGAAAAAGTGAGCATCATCTTTGACGACTGAGCCTGATCTTACATTAATTTTTTATGCTTTTAATGCATATGCATAATTAATCAGGGAAAAAAACTGCGTCGGATAGCAGCGAGCTTTTTTTAAAAATTATCTGAAAAACAGAACCAATAATAGCAGGGTAAAGAAGATATGAAATCAGGTTTGTATTTTTCTTTGTTTTAAACGTTATTTTAATAATTATATCTCTCAGATATCACTTGGGGATGCTCCAGAATGTATTTGTTATTATATTTATGGTTGTTTTTACATATTACATAAACACCGTGATTTATGGGTATATATGATGCTGCTCAAATCCTTGTTTCTAAAGACATTTATATGTTATTTGAACCATTTACACCATATTTTTTGTATAAATTAGCTATATTTGGTAATGGATAATGAAAAATGAAGCAAAAAAGCTTGAAAAATGCATATCCTTGGATCACGGTGTTTATGTAATATATAGATTGGTTCTGTTTTTCATATACTTTTTTAAAAAAAGCTCGCTGCTATCCGACGCAGTTTTTTTCCCTGATTAATTATGTATATGCATTAAAAGCATAAAAAATTAATGTAAGATCAGGCTCAGACGTCAAAGATGATGCTCACTTTTTCGTTTTTAAAAATTTTTTAAACAAAAAAACAAAAAGAAAAAGCACACAACGCCAAGCCATTTTTTGAATGAACATCTGATTCAAACGTGATGAGTTGAATGGTTATGAGCCTCTCCTGTTGTTATTATCACTAGTAAAAGGTATTACATTCCTTCTTAAATCTTATGTATATTCGCATCTATGCTATACATTATAAGGAGAAGACCCTGGATTAAGCTAAGCCAATGATATCGTTGAATAGATTTAAAGAATTTATATAGTAATAAAAAGCATTCCAAAAAAGTTTTATACGTCTTTAACTTTTTGTCGAAAATAACCGCCTTCAAGGGCAATGCACGGAATCGAAGCCCTTTGCCTCGAGTATAAGGGGAGTTAGAGATGATAATGTTGATACAAAAAACAAGGACAATTTACTCCAAAAATTCAAAAAAAAAAAAATATAGAATACTATAGTATTTATTATATTCAACATGTGTAAGATAAAAGTTGATATCACAAAAAATTATACAATTTTAACAAAAAACAAGTTATAGAAAAACAGAAAAACATGGGAAGAAAAACAGGGAAAACATGGGGAACAATGTTAATATAAAAAGAGAATACATCCAAAATCAGAATAATGACCATGCTCCACTTGCAGATCCATGAGGTTCTTGTGAATGTGAAATTGATGAATGACGAGTTGTTGGAAGAGACCTTGAATGATTGAGCGATTCATTTTGCTGATATGCTTCATCAATAAAGATACTATTGTTTTGAAGTGGCCATGAAGAATGTGGACGTGATAAATTTGAATGAAATTGTGCATAAGATTTAGGAGGAGATGGAGCCAAAGATGGTGTTGGAGAAGATTTAAATGTTGGAGTCGCTGGAGATTTCATCACTTTTGCTGGTTCAAGCACAAACTGTTGATATTTTTGTGCAATCTAAAATTCGATGCTATTAGTTTATATATGCAAAGATAGTTTAAAAAACTTTACTGATGTTTGACGATAGTAAGTTGAATTTGGATGTATAAACAAACATCGACTACCATAAGGACATATACCAGTTGTAGTATATTGATCACATAATTTTGTTTTATATTTTAGCGTATTTCGAATCGGTAATTTTCCAGGACGTAATTCAGCTTCTCCATGAGCAAATTTGCAATCAGCACCAAAAGTACATGTTGATGTACTTAACCATTGTAAACACATAACCGTTTTATATGTATCCAAATGTTTCGTTTGTGATGTACCAGCAATTGTAGGATGAATGCTAAAAAGAGATGTAAAGTATGAAGATATATATGCATAAAAAATGACTTACCTATGTATCTTTGGGTTAATATATTGATCCATGCTCAACTCCAGAGGTCGTATTCTCAAAATGAAAAAAAAATAGGAAAAAAAATCATCAAAAAAGCAAACAAAAATATTGCTAGAGAGAAGAACTCCAAGAAGCGAGAGAGAGAGAGAAAAGATCTTTGTTTTTTCTCAAACGTTCGACGCATCTAGCATGCGGCATGTTTCGTTGAACAACAAAATATTTTTTTGAAACTCCATTTTTTTAAAAATATCATTTATTGCTTAAAGTATGTTTTACATTACCAGCAGGTAATGCAAAGATTCAAATCATTGACTATCCCAAAGGATGAGATAAAGCAAGGAATCTGCGCTATTGACTTTATCACGATTTTTTGAGCTAACAAAAAAAAAACGCATAAATTCAGGATTTACGTACATATACTAAAATGCTTATAGTTTAAAGACACGCGTAGTAAGAAAGAGAATGTGTTAAACTTGTTTTAATGATTTCTTTGTTGAAATAATTTTATTAATAATCCGTGTTCAATCAAATAAAATTAATTAAAGACTATGCTTTTGCAAAAAATGTTAATAAGAATAGTGTATTAATACTTCTGCATGAATGGAAGTCTTCACATTTGGATTACAGGCAAAATTATCGATAATTTGTCTGAAATCATACAAAAAACAATATAGATTCAGTTTCAGTGATTTGATTAAATCTTTTTACTTTATTGGCGGCCCCTTTTTTTTACTTGAAGATAGCTTAGTTACACTTTAATATTTTTTGCGCTTGCGTTCAAGTTTGTTTTTTACACATATAAGAAGGATGCCAAAATGTACAAAATTCTTTCTTATTACATTTTTTAAATTATTTTTGATAACATTGTTTGTTTGTTACTCCTGCGTGAATATTGTTTTTATAAATATGAAATATGATTATATACTTCTTTTTAGCTCATTAACCATGAATAACGAAATATTAAAAGAAGCGATGGCTGAAGCAATATACTTTTTAACATCGAAACCAGTAACCTTACAACGTTTATCAAGTTCTTATTCATTCCTTGGGCCAGAATTCAATTTGGAAAAAGCTTGTAAACTACTCGGATATTATTCATTTAATGAATGTCTTCGTCAAAATCAAAAACTCTTTAAATTCTTATCAGTTTTCGTCTGTAGAAATAATGATGAAAAAGATGGATCAAATCCATTTGTTCTTTATTACTATAACAATGCTATTGAAAATCATCGTAATTATCGTCCAGAGCTTGTTGCACAGTAAGTGTCGTTCTTTACATTTATTTTTTAAATATGTACTTTTTAGTGAAGAAGTTTTTGATAATGGTCGTGCTGCAATATCATATGATGAAACGTTCTTTTTTGAATTTCATAATTCTGTTGCCTTTATTGAAGTAACTTTTATTTCATGAATATTTTTAATACACGTAAAAGTTTTTAGGGACGTAAAGAATTTGTTAAACTTGTTGGTTATTGTCAAATGGAAGGTTATACAAATCGAGATGGTATGATTCCGCTTTGTAAAATGAATCAAGCCTTTAATGAACTTTATGGAACTGAAAAGTTTTCAACAGTAGGTTTCTTTTGATAGTACATTAGAAGTTTTTGCGTGCACAATGTTGTCTTCACCAACTTCATTGACGTTAATAGTAGTTATGCACGGATAAAATGACCAAATTTGATCTCTTAGCTCTCAGGTTACGGTAGCTTACGGTTACTCTCTACAACTTACAGTAAGCTTGGAAAAAGCTTACTGATTACGGTAGCTCTCGTTTGAATTTTTGTTTTGGAGGGTTACTGTAAATTTTTTATTACAATTAGAAACATATCTTTATGAATTAAAACAATTGCTTCAGTTCCTTTTCCATAATGTTTAAGTAAAATATCAAATTTGGTTATTTTATCCGTGCATAACTACTGTTAATATGTATTAGCGGCACTAAGAAGGAGCTTCAGCTCTTTTTTGAGTATATGAATATTAAGAATATGCCAGCATTGTGTTGTTGATATTTTAATATGATCAAAAATAGGAAGCAGTGTTAACGCGATTACTATATTATTCAGAATATATTTTCCACAAAAACGGACTTTACAAGCACATTTGCCCTAATTTTTTTAATTTCGGCTGCCGGTGAAATATTGCACTGCCAACTAAAATATTACATGTTTTATTCTTATGCATTATTTATATATTTTTCTCTTTTTTAGATGCTTAAAACATGGTTTCCAAATCTTGGTGGAACAGAAAATATTATACAGAAGGTTCTTTTTGATGATGTTGATTATTCATTGAGTGATCCATTGAAGAAGAAAGAAACTGAATTTCGTTTAAAAGATGGATGGCATTCGGAAGATACTGTAAGAAAACTTGATGAATTAAAAGAAAATTTTGAAAATATTAAAGAAAGAATTGGTCGAGATATTTCTATGCAACGTCGTGCCCCTGGAGGTTTTCGAAACAAACAAATGAATCCTTCTGGACGTAGTTTTCGTAATACTCAAAGAAATAACAATATTGCTCCTCAAAAGATTAGCAAAATTTTTTATGATTCTGATGATGAAGTTGATCTTCGAGTTGAAAATGCTCCACATAAAGAACCAAGTAAACTTTTTGTTCCTATTGTTAAAAAACCTGAACTTGCCAACATTGGAAAAGGAAAAGAAGATGAAAAGAAACCGGTAATAATGGAAAAGAAATATAATATTTTTGATGATCATGATATTGATGACATCTTTAAAAATAATAATGTTATGGAAAATGCTGGTCAAAAGAACTCTGAATAAGCCATGAACTCAAAATTTAAATAATCATTAAAATTTTTTTAAATTATTTTTGGTTTTTCTGTGCATTTGTTTTTAATTTATTATATTTTCATTTGTTTTGTCAAAACGTAATAAAAAATAATAATTAAAATATAATAAATGTGGTTCAGAATTGCCTAACAAAATATGAATTTAAAGTTTGTGTTTTTCTGTCTTAGTTATTTTGTATTTTTGTTTGACTTCCCAAACTTATAAAAGTTGTCACATGCGCGATTTTAAAAATCAGTTAAAAAAGCTTTTGGAAGAATTTTTGCAAAAATATTATAAAAATTTGTTGTTATTCAAACAACGCTTTATTACATGTTTTTACGATCATCTATGGAGAAATCATAAGCTTTTAACCATTGTCCATAGTTTCTTTTACTTTCAAAGGAGAAGTGTTTTTTTTTGTTTATTGAATTTTTTTTGTATTATTATTAAAGGTAAAATCATAAACCATGGAATGAAAAGAAAATATAGATGAGAATCAAGCTTCCAACGTACACATTCTTCTTTTTATCTTTTTGCGGACAGGTTTTTTCCCTTTTTATCTGTAATTAATAAAATATAGGGGGATTTCACTTTTTTTAACATTTAGCAAACTTTGAAAAAACACTGCACGTCGCAAGCTAAATTAAAGCGATATTTGCAAGCAATGTGCATCATTTAACTGCGCACCAAAAAATTTTTGAGTTCGCAAATTTTTTTGCTGCAGTTTTTTTACAACTTTTTGTGTATTTTATTGTTTTCCTTTTTTCCTTAATTGTTTATATTTTATTTTTTAGTTAAAAAGAAAGATCCTGATTCTTCTTGTAAACAAATTCGAAAATCAAGCTGGGGAAATGTTTAATATTTTAAAATATCCGCCAATTTATCAAGAGGCATTAATAGAATTACAAAAGTTAGTACCTGTCAAGAAAGAAGAACCAGTTGAAGATGACGAAGAAAAATTTTGGCGATCTCTTTTACATCACCACGTTGAAGAAAAAATCGATCATGAAGCTGTACAAACTTTCGCTCAAAAATATTGGTTACCTCCACATTATTTAAAACTTTTAAAGTAAGTAATAAAAAAACATGTAAAAATTATATATCAAGTTGTTTTAGGTGTGATAAAGATGATAATATTGGTATTGCTACAAGTCCAAAATACTTCGATCATTATTGTAAAAGCATTTATTGGAATGGATTTGAAGAATATCAAGAAATCTGCAAAAAAGAAATTTCTGAAGTTGATAAAGTTTTTTGTTTATTCAGTGTTCCTTCTGAAGGATTGGAAAAAATGTTTGAAATTGCTAAATTTTATTCAAGTATGTGAAAGTTCTTTTTAGCAAAATTTTTGTAAAATATTTTTTAGCTCAACCACTTTCAAAAAATATGATTGAAGAATATAATACTGCAATGGAATTAAGAAATGAATTACGAGAAAATTGGAATAATCTTGATGAATGGTTTAAAACTTTGAGCAAATTTGATGATGAAGATTTAATTATTGCAAATTTTGAATATCGCTTATCTGATATCAATGAATCTTTTGATAAACAGTTATGGAAGTATTACATTAGCTTTCTTAAAGACAACGGCTGGATGGTAATTTGTTTTTTTCTATATTTTAACTTATGGCATTGATTTCAGATAATGATGTTAAGAACTTATAAATGCTGCACTCGACTTTTTATTGAAGATAAAGAATTGGTTGAAGAGTATCGTCAAGAAATTATAGAAGCTGCAAAAAATGAATATCATGTTGGTGGATTAGTTGCTGATACAATTTTATGGGAACAACAATTTGGTGATATTAAACATCTTAAATCGTTTATTGAAAACGTTGTTAGCAATGTTACGAAGAAAGATTTCAAGTTAAAGAAGTGTTCTTCCGAAATATTTTCAGATCTTGTCTCTAACTGTGGATATCAAATTGATCGTCTCGAATGCCTCCGTGAAAAGCTTGTTGGAGCAGAATCATTTTTTGATGAATTTGCAACTCCGAAGATGTTGATTGCTAAAAGAAGATGTATTGAAGAAGCAGAACGTTGTATTCATCCAAATTTTGATGAATTTTTAAAACAAAATTTTGATCTTCCTGGTCCAATGATTCATCATATTTTAATGAATGCTTCACCTGCAGTGCTTCAAAAACTTTATCAAACTTGCAAATTTTTTTATGCTAAATCGAAGATTCCACTTTGTTATCGTCTTATTCTTGGTGATCCTGAAGAATCAAATGATTACAAATCTCGATATTATGAACAATCTTTACAATTTACTGAAAAGGATATGCATAATAAACGATTTTTCGGTTTATTTAAAAGCATTAAAATTGTCAATTGTTTACAACTCAACCTTAATTCAAATAGAATTTTCTCTGCCGCAATTAGAACTCTGAATATTTCTTCTGTCAAATATATTTGTGTTACAAAATGTTGTGGAATATTTTTTGATAATCTGAAATATTTATTTGAAAAATGTCCAGAATTGAAGAGCCTTGAATGTCCATATGTTTGGTTTTGTGATTCAAATGGCAAATATATGGATCGCAATACTGTTAAAAATTTTGTTACAGAATATCGCCCAAATTTATTGTTTAAATTTTAAAATGCTTTTTGTTATGTTTTGTTTTTTTTAAGTTTGAGTAAACAGAGTTTCGCTTTATGTTTGTCTGATGTTAGGGCTTTTATTTTTAGAATAATGTCCTCAATTGATTGAACAAATGAGGTCTCCGCTGATCTCGGTTTTCATGATAAAGCTGTTACTATTCCAGAAGTTGCCTCAGCATAAATTGTAAATAAATCAGATGAAACTGCAACTTTTTACAATGTTGATGTTTCATTATTCTGATAAAATAAAAGCCTTTCAATGATTTTAGTGGAAATGTTAAAGATGACGATATGAATTTCTAGAATCGAACATGCAGCAAAATGATAAAGAATATTGCCATCTTCCATCGATTATCGAACTTTGATAAAGTTCATTCGAATCAAAACACGAAAAAGAATGGACTCTAAAAAAATAAAAGTTGTGAAAAAAATGACCCTCAAAAATCACATGTTTGATTTGGTTTTATAAATTTAAAGGACACAAAAAAATGAAATCACATTAAATTACATTTTAAAAAAGTGTAACTTTTTTTCGAAAACGTATTCAATCTTTTCCATATAAGTTTTTTTACACTTTTTCATTTTTTTAGTGTAACTATTTTTGAATGAAATAAAACCGGAATGTCGCAAATTTTATTGCCCTTTTAAAAATTATGATATAATTTTTGCAAAAAGCAATTAATTAATAATTTTCTTTTTTTTTCGGCAGTGAATATAATTCTGCAGTCAAAAATATTTTTTATGAAATCTGGAATTGTAAAAATCCAAGTTACAAAAAATCTGTCTTATAAAATTTCAAAAGTCACTGCAACAATTTCGCAGATACATAAAAAAAACCGGAATTAATTTTATTTTTTTGTAATCAATAGCTTTCTTTGATGGACAGATAATTTATTAAAGTTGTCAAAAGACAATAAAAAAGAATGAAATGAAATTGAACTAAAAATGTGAGAGAAAAGTCGAGAACCCGTAAAAAACGTGTGAATTGAGTAAAGAAAAAGAAACTTGAAAATGCAAAAAAAAAGTCAAGGCTAAGTTCTACGTTTTAAGTACAATTATTGATTAATTGTGGTCGTTGAATTTATTGAAGGAAGTGACGTTGAATATTCAGGTAATTGATTATCTGAATTATCAGTGATAATAGAATTATCATAATTTGGTGGAGGTGAACATTCTGGCAAAATTGCTGTTGAATCTGGCAAAAATTCCAATGGCATTTCTATTACTGTATATGGAGGGGGTGGAGTGCATATCTATAAAAACTACCTTATTTAAACTACAAAAATTAAAACATGTTTTTTTCAAACCAATAAAAATTATTTAAAAAATATCTTTTCAGCTAAAAAATGCTTACCACAATTTCTGATGTTGGATTAAATGGAAATGATGATACCATTGCCTTTGTATAAGTTGGTAAAGGCTTATCACCACTACAATCAGCAAATTGTGAAAATCTTTCCATCATTTGTATAATTGCAATATTTGAACGAAAATTCATTGATCTTAAACTATAATTCCCAATTGAAGTTGTATCATCCGCATTTAAATTTATGGCATTTTTATTTTCAATCATTGTTTGAATTTGTGTACTACAAATATAGCAGACTGTTATTGCAACCGATATTACAGTAATAATTGCAATTGAAATTAATAAATATTTTAAAACTTCTTCAAAATTTAGCTAAAAATTTTTTTAGGTAAAATATTACAGCATTTAAACTTACATTGTATTCATAAATAATACAAAAAAGTGTTAAAAATCCAATAAATGCTGTAAAAGCGATAATCCCAAAACGTGACATTTTATTTTTTTGTTGATAAAAAAACAAGAAGCGTTCCGAGTCAAAAAAAAAAGAAAATAAATAAATTAGACGAAACCGCAATTGACACTGATTAAAAACGTGAAACGTGAACCATGAAAAAAAAACATTGCGTTTTTATACCAATCAATTTAGAAAGGGGGGAGTTGAATGAATGAGAATCCACGTGAAAAACATCAAAAAATGAACTTTGATTTGAAATAAAAATTTTTCATGGAAAAAAAGAAGTCGAGAGTAAAAAGGGAGAAAAAAGTGATTTCGAGAAAAATATAAATGAAATAATATTAAAACGGAAAAATTAAAGAAAATTTAATTTGTTTATGAAATTTTAATTTAATACAAACATGCTAAATTTATTTTTATATTTTAAAAATAACCAAATAACATTTTTGTTTTTTAGAAATTTGTAGTGTAATTATGTTATTTACCAAGTAACTGTTTTTTGTATGAAAAAATTATGTGGTGGCGTGGTTTTTTTTTGTAGTGGCATATATTTGCAAATTTTAATTACATTCAAGGACAAAATTGTCGTCTAGACGGATGCTTTCAATACATCATTAAATTATAAAATGGTAATGAGACAATTATAATTTTGCACTTTTGCAATTATTTGGGGAACTTAAAAAGTTCTCAATGAACTTTGCATGGTGATAAAATTTGAAGTAAGTATAGTTTTTTCCCAGAAATAAATCTGGAACATCAATCTGCTTTAAAACATCAGGGATTTAAAAGTTTTGTGAATTAAAAAAGTTGTGATAACTAGGGTTGCCGTCCCCCCTCGTTTCCCCGATTTCCCCGCGGGGAAATCCCAAAAGATTTTTGATTTTCAAGGATCCCCGTTTTCCCCGTCCCCGAAAGATTTTCATCCCCGAAAAAATTAAAGTTTCGATAATAAAGGAAAAATCACTAAAAAGTTTTCCAATTAGCGTTCCCCTAATGATTACTGTACATAATAAACGACTTTTAACACTTTTGAATCTTTAAATTTGAATTTTTTTCCTCTCCCCGTCCCCGAAGAATTTTTAATTTTCGGGAATCCCCGTTTCCCCGTCCCCGAAAATTTTTGCATTTCGGGGACGTCCCCGTCCCCGGATTTTTAGATTTACGGGGGGGGGACGGCAACCCTAGTGATAACATTCTTAATTGATTTCAAAAAACATATATTAAAACAATGTTTTTTTTTGAAAAGATTATCCGCCGATTAAAAAAGTCGCCTAATTGTTACCTAAATTTTTTAATCCATTTGAAGTAAGTATGTTATATCATTAAAAACACTGTAATATAAATTATTTTGTAGTCCACAAAAAGTTTCACACAATGTTATCTAAAAAAAGCACATGTTTATGTGGGATTAAAAAATTTAGGTAACAATTAGGCGACTTTTTTAATCGGCGGATAACTTTTTCAAAAAAAAACATTTTTTAAATAAATGTTTTTTGAAATCAATAAAAAATGTTTACACGACTTTTTTAATTCACGAAACTTTTAAATCCCAGATCTTTTAAAGCAGACTGATTCTCGAAAAAAACTATGTTATGCTTCTTCAAACATTGTCCAAAAAAAGTCCAAATGAAGCATTTAACCCAAAGCAAGCAGCTCCAGAAAACAAGAAAAATAAAAATAAATGATCGCACTTTTTTTTCTAAAAATAGTTTTACAGTATTTTTTAACCAAAATACAAACAAACACAAGGTGAGTTTTAGAATAAAAGCTTTTTCTTTAAAAATTTTTGTATTCCAATGTGAAATTTAATCATTGTTCTTTTTTAAATAAATTTATTTTTGCTAACGTAATAAAATTTGCAACGAAAAATGAAAGAAAAACATTTATTAAAAATACATAAAATTCTTCAATATTATTTTTAAACTTCAATTTATTTAAACTTAAACAGATTAACAAATTATAACGGTTTATAAAAGTGTTTTTTGGTTTTTTAAAATATAACTGTATCGTTTTGCACTGTGTTTTAGATTTTATCTTAGTTTTGTTATTTTTAAAATTTTAAAAAAAAATTGAAATATTGGAAAATAAAATTTACGTCGTTTTATTTTATTTGTATATTTTAATTGTTTACTAACAAAAAATGGTAAAAGTGCGGCCAAAAATAACCAATTTTAGTTAAAATTTGACAAATATAATAATTGAATTGTTTTATTTTCGTGATTTTTTAATTATTCGTCATTAATAATTTTATCTACAGATATTTGGATACAATACCAAAAATGGTGAAAGCAAAATTTAAGATTTTATTTTTGTCGTAATCAAAAGATTTTTTAAAAAGTTTCTACCATAATTTACTTTTTCATACTTAGAATGTTTGCTGTGGGCAAGCCCAAATATTGTTTTTGATTATTGAAAATTATTTGAAACGGTAAAAAAACCCAACTCTTTAATTAAATTCAGCCTTAATAATAATGTAAAACATTTCTTTTTCTTCTTAAAACCCGGAAGGCTATAATTTTTAATAAAAATTTGCCACCCGAGGCTGTAAAATTTTGACAGCCTCCAAAATTTTATACGTTTTATACTTTTTTAATTTCAATTTTTGTTCTTTCAAAATAAAAATGCTTTGACTTATTTCTTTTTTTTTTTGACAAAGCTTCAGATTGTTGCTTTTAAAAAAGATAAATTTAAGCAGGGATTTAAAAAAAATTTAAATTTCTTTCTTTCTCGAATTTGATCGTCTTATTCTTTAATCGTTTTGAAACTTTTGTTAAAAAAACTTTAAATTTAAAGTCTTTGAAAAGGGTAATTAATGAAAGATAACTCTTTTTTTACAATAAAATGCAATAAGGAAATACAATATTTAATTAAACTTGTAAAAAGCTAGGCTTTGTCAGACCAATTAAATTTATACTTTTTTTATTTCCGTAAAAGAGATTTCCAAAAGATTAAAAATAATTGAAATGAAACTGTAACTTTTAAAATGTACGAAATTTATTCCTTTGAGATTTTGTAAAAACGCATTTAAATTTTAATTTTAATGTCAAAAAAGGAAAACCACTAAAACCATTTTTATGACTTCCCACGTTATCTCTCTTTTTTTATTTACCACATTAATTTTATATTTTAATTAATATTGGCTGTTAAAAAGTTTGTTGCTTGGTTTTTATGATTCCAATTTATTTCCCTAAAAGTTTTTTGAACAGGTGCTTTATTCTATGACTTATTTTATTTAGAAACCAGCTTTAAATAAATTAAAAGCTGTAAAAAATGTTTTAAGGCTGTTTCTTTTGACGTTGAATTTATATTCGATTTCGTTCAAAAGCTCAAATTGCGTTTTTATTAAATTTATTAACAAACTTTTCGTGATTTTATAAGACTTTTATTTTAACTGAGGATAATTTTTTAGAGAATATGTTTGATTCAACACATTTAATAAATTTAACACTTTGTGAAGAAGCGAATGAAATTCATGTAAATTGGGGAATGATTGTTACACAAATTTTTATTGTTATTATAAATTTATTGAGTACTGTTATAACCGGGATTTTTGCACAATTTGTTTTTTGTGATAAAGTAAGCACTTGACTTTTGCTAAATATCAATAATTTTCAACTTTACATTTTTAGACAAAACATGTAAATTATCGTGCCCTATTAATTTCTGTTACGGTAGCGGTATCTTTAAGAGCTGCATGTACACTTGCAAGAGCGATGAGAGTTTTGGCTTTTATTGCATTAAATGAGGTAAGTGCTTATTTTGAAAATTATTATTATTTTTGTTTGTTTCAAGAAAGATTTGGCTAAAGTTTTGAAAATAGAATTAATAATAATTTTTTTAAATTTATACTTTCTAAAATTTCGAAGAAAAGCACGTACAGTATCCCTTTCAACGTATAATTAAAAGTGATACTCTTATACTCTGTATCAGAGTCTCACTTTTTTGAATTTTTGTCAGACAAAAACATTTTTTTATCCTTTTTTAAAAGCAAATATCTCCCATGGGTCTTAAGACCCATATGAGACATTTGTTTATTCAAAATGTCAACCTTTTATGACGCAAAACGTATAAAAAACTTTCCCAAGAAAATTACCTTTGAATAATGCAATTTTTATACAGTATCAAATTTGGCGAAATTAAACTTGGCTTTTTATTTTGAACAATTATTTTTTATGAATGTACATGAAAATCAGGCATTTGTTGGAGATAGCTTCCTTTTGAGTTTTTGTTTCAAAACGAATGCCTGATTTTCATGTTCAGTCATAAAGGCTTAAAGTTGAAACTTTCAATATTACTATCAACTTGAAAGTAATATCACATTTAAGCCTTGTAATTATTTTAAAATATTTTTCTGAAAAGTTTAAAGTGATTTCACTTTTTTTCACCTTTGAACCTCAAAAAAGACACATTTTTTTCTCAGAAAACTTTTTAAATATTCATCCATTTTTTTTTCTAGATAAAGCCATGTGCCCTTGTGACAGAAAAGACATATTGCAAATTTGAAACGGAAATGAAATTTTTGCCATTAACAGCTGGTGGAATTGGCTTTACATTTTTAATATTTGAGCGACCATTTGCGTCAATTTTTTATATAAAATATGAAAATCAACGAAATAACAAAAAATTTGCAATACTTTTGGGATTACTTCCATGGCTAATAACAATAGGCTGCATGTTTCCATCATTCTTTTTAATACCTTCTGAAAATGGATATGTTTCATATTGTGGAACGTTGAGTGCAGGCGGGAATAATGAATTTATTTTACAACATTGGGAACTTCCAGTAACTGGAAGTTGTATATTCATTTGTTTATTGGTTCTTTTATTTACTTTAAGAAAGCGAAAGCGGGTTATTATTGATATATCCGAGGAGAGATTTAATGCTCGAATACAATTTGATAAAAATTTAGTTTTTGCACAAAAAGTTGTCTTAATTACACTTTTTGCTGTTTTATCTTTTATTATTAACTATGGAATTATTAATATTACACAAATGTTTGATTTTTCAAAAAATTTTCTCTTTCTTATAAAAGTAGGTTTTTACAACGAAAAAACTGTAATTTTATTAAAAGTATATTTTTAGGAAACTACAAATATAACTTTTGGATTGTATGGTTTTTTATTTGTTTATACAAATATTTACAAATTAGAACTCTACAAAAAACAATATTCAAATTTATTTAAACGTTTGTGCTTTGCAAGTCCTTTGGCGAAATTTGGAATTTGTTATTCAACTCGAAATTCTGCGGCTTTAACCATTGAAGGTAAAGAATATTTTTCATATTATCGTAAAGCATGGCAATGCGAAAAACGTAAAACTTTTCTTTGTTGGACTTATTCGTAATTGTATAGTATCTGTGTATATAATATATTAAAGATTTTTAATCTTTTTGTATTTAAAAATATTGTAAATACGAATTAAAATTATTATACATATTTTTTCAATTTTACAAAAGTAAATATAGTTTTTGAATTTCCTAACAATCACCAGTTTGCTCATAAATACTTTGAATTCGCAAAAAAAAATTTTTTTTTAATTTCAAACAAAAAATATTTTGCAAAAACAAAATAAAAAAAGTATAACAAAAATACTTGGAAAAATCTTTATAAAATTCCAAAAACTGCAAGAAGCAAAATAATAAGCACATAGTTTTTATTAGCTGAGTTTGACGATTTAGGTTTTAATGAGGCAACAAGTTTTAAATCTATATTTAATGGTTTTGGTGTTGATGGGATTAGTGAAGAATCAATTGGTCCAGCATTGCAATAATCGGTATTACAGCAATCTATTGTTCGATCACCCAAATCCATGGAGTTTAAAAATGAACCGGTTGTCTAAAAAAATGTTTTTGGAATTACAGGATCTTCAGATTTATTGACCCTCCCTATTTTGTGAACTTACATTTAGGTACCCTCAGCCAATTTTTTTTTCACAAAAAAAGACGTTTTCGATGGGATTGAAAAACTTCAAAGAAAAAGCGCCGCCATGCATGCGACGTCCTTAGAGCAATTGTGAGCGTCGCAGGTTTGCATGCGACGCTCTCTAGGTTCAATGCCCAGCTGCGGCAAAGAGATTGTTTCAGTTGCAAAAAAAAGAAAAAAAACTTTAAAAAAAGTGAACATGTATTTAAACAATTTGTAAAACTAATTTGTATTTGCATTTTTATTGAATTACTGAGTTTTTAACACATTAATAACCTGTTTTTGTTCCAATTTTTATCACACACCAAAACATGTATACTCAAATTGTCCTAAAGAATCTTTAAACTTTCACAGAGCTCATCAAAGCTGTTTGCTAAAATTATCTTCAAAGCTTTTATATAAATCTGCTACGAATTAACTGCTGAAGATGCTTCAAAACGTATATTCCAATATTTTCTCAAGTAATTACTGGTTTTATGATTTAATGGTAAGCTTTTACATATATAATTTTGTTGTATTTTTGTGATTTTATACATATTATTTTAGATAAGAAGTAACCTCTGCTACTGCTCGAGTTTGTCAATTATGTTAATAGAACTGTGATGTGATTTCAATAGAACTATTAAAACTGTATCTGCCAAAGAATATACATACTCAATGTACTATCTTAAAGAATATATGTATGATTGTGCTGAAATACAGGTAATAATTTTTGCTGGATCATAAATAAACATAAACTTTATCTTTTAATGTGTTTCAGATTCATCAAATTCAAGTCCTTCAGCAGCAAATGGGAAATCATCATGTTATTATATATTGATTATCTACTATGCCTATTTTTCATTTTGTTATATATTTGTATAAAATATTTATGCGTTATTGATAAACTATTGAAAAATGAACTACTTCAAGCAGCAAAACTACAAAAGTACATTACATATTTTTGTTTTGTGTTAGAAACATTGTGGTTCTAAAAATGTTAAAGCTAACTTTTAGCTTTGCTGAGATTTTAGAAATATGCTTTCATATAGGAAGATTCTTAGAATCAGTCGATCAATTTCATAAGTTTAACATGGGCTATTATGTTGGCTAGTATAGTTTTAGCGTAAACAGTCATTCATTTTTGCAAGTATCACTACAATGACTTTGTTTTTTATTACTAAAATTATTACATTAATGAATTAAGAGACAAATAAGTATCACTACTTTGTGGTAATTATTAGCAAAAAAAGATAGCTGAATAAAACAAATGTGTAATCTTGTTATTGCTTTGAACTTCAACTTAACAATATAAAAGAATAGCATCATACAATAACACAAGTTTTACATTTTATCGTTATTTTTTTCAGTAGTTCAATTAAATTACAAATACAAATTAGTTTTACAAATTGTTTAAATACATGTTCACTTTTTTTAAAGTTTTTTTCCATTTTTTTGCAACTGAAACAATTACTTTGCCGCAGCTGGGCATTGAACCTAGAGAGCGTCGCATGCAAACCTGCGACGCTCACAATTGCTCTAAAGACGTCGCATGCATGGCGGCGCTTTTTCTTTGAAGTTTTTCAATCCCATCGAAAACGGAAGCGCTCCCCGGAGATGCTTCATTATTTTCCCGGCTTCTGAATTTAAACAGATAAAAATTTCGCCATTGGTCTTAGAAAAAGCTAAGGTATCCAAATATGTAAAAATTAATAACCAAATGCGAAATTTTTTTTTTTGGCTGAGGGTCCCTACTTACATTGCAATAAGATTTTGTATCAGGAATCATTCCACCATTACAACCTTTTTCCATAAAATATAAATTTGATCCCAAAAAAATGAGTTTAACAAAATTTAACGCTTTCAGAACATTCTTCAACATTGGGATTATAGTCCATTCCTGAACTACCAATACATTTTAAACCAGCAACAGAATTTAAGTAACAAATAAAAATAAACATAAAAATTATTCCATTCATTTTTTTGGATATAGAAATTCTATAATAGAATAGCACAAAAAGTACTAAAATTTTTTTTTAAAAGGACACTTCTTATTTTTGTTTGTTCTTATCAGTAAATTGTTAAAGTTAAAAGTTTTTAACTTGAAATTATTCTGTTTTCTTCTTTTATTGTTTATCAAGTAACATAAAACTGGGTATTTTTTTGGAACTCCCAAAAATAAAAAATATTTTTTACTCTCACCATTAAAAATTTAAAACCCTTTTCAAATTCAAAAAATGTTACATGTGTAAAAAGTAAAATCAATAAAAAAAGACACAGCTGGATGTTTTTACTTTAACGAAACTAATTTTAAAGCCCTACTTTTTCTATAGCTATGAAATCAACAGATAGTTGTAAGAAAAACTGATATCAACAGAAAATTCAATTATTTTCATTGTAAAAAAACATAATAAATTACAAAGCTAACGAAAAAAAACTGATCATAAACCAAAATGGATGCCAAAGAATAAATAAATTAAAACAAAAATTATTCCGTAACAAAAAGAAGAACAAGGTTTTATTCATTTTCAAGAACAAAATATTAAATCAAAGAAATACAAATACAATAAATTATCAGGTTTTTTTAGTCTTTCGGCCAGGTTTCTTATTCTTTTGACGACGAGATTGCGTTTTATGTACAGCATGTGAAGATTCATCAGATAAAGATTCATTATCATTACTTTTACGAACTTTTTGTCGACCGGATTTTTTTTTATTGTCTTGATGATGTTGTAAACTTCCATGTGGTTGATTATCACTTCCAAGATGTGGTTGTTTTGGTTGATGAACATTATCACTACCAGAATATGCAGGTCGTTGAAGATTTGTAATTTTTTCTAATCCATGTGCAACTTCTGCCATTGAATAACGTTCTGCTGGATTATCTGTCCATATTTTATTCTTAACAAGTTGAGAGAAATCTGGTGGAGTAAATTCTGGAAAATCCAATCGATATCCTTCTTTAACCTAAAAAAAGAAAGAAACATGGATAAAGTAATACAATAATACAATATACCTTTGGAACAAATTCAGCAGCAGTCATTCCAGCATATGGTTCAGTTTTAGCATCTGTGAATATCTCCCAACATAAAACACCATATGAAAAGACATCAGTTTTAGGAGTATATATTATATCTTTCAATGTTTCAGGTGCTAACCATCTAATAGGAGCTTTTGTCATTTGAGTTACTTGAAAGAAAACACCAGTTTTTGCTAATCCAAAATCACTAATTTTGACCTAAAAAAGTAAAAGTATAATACATCTATCAAATATTTATAAAAAATAAACACACCTTTTCATTACCATAAAGACAATTTCTTGCTGCAATATCACGATGCATAATTGGTGGATTCAATGTATGATGAAGATATTCCATTCCTATAAAAGAATGCATATATATCAATAAGATATG